>CM019064.1:12942238-13279738 GCA_009667805.1 Leptobrachium leishanense
GGTTATATCTGTGTGATTTGTGTCGGGAGGGGCCTGGTTATATCTGTGTGATTTGTGTCAGGGAGGGGTCGGGTTATATCTGTGTGATTTGTGTCGGGGAGGGGTCGGGTTATATCTGTGTGATTTGTGTCAGGGAGGGGTCGGGCTATATCTGTGTGATTTGTGTCAGGGAGGGGTCGGTTATATCTGTGTGATTTGTGTCGGGGAGGGGTCTGGTTATATCTGTGTGATTTGTGTCAGGGAGGGGTCGGGTTATATCTGTGTGATTTGTGTCAGGGAGGGGTCGGTTATATCTGTGTGATTTGTGTCAGGGAGGGGTCGGGTTGTATCTGTGTGATTTGTGTCAGGGAGGGGTCGGTTATATCTGTGTGATTTGTGTCGGGGAGGGGTCGGGTTATATCTGTGTGATTTGTGTCAGGGAGGGGTCGGGTTACATCTGTGTGATTTGTGTCAGGGAGGGGTCGGGTTATATCTGTGTGATTTGTGTCAGGGAGGGGTCGGGTTATATCTGTGTGATTGTGTCGGGGAGGTCGGGTTATATCTGTGTGATTTGTGTCAGGGAGGGGTCGGGTTATATGTGTGATTTGTGTCAGGGAGGGGTCGGGTTATATGTGTGATTTGTGTCAGGGAGGGGTCGGGTTACATCTGTGTGATTTGTGTCAGGGAGGGGTCGGGTTATATCTGTGTGATTTGTGTCGGGGAGGGGTCGGGTTATATCTGTGTGATTTGTGTCGGGGAGGGGTCGGGTTATATCTGTGTGATTTGTGTCGGGGAGGGGTCGGGTTATATGTGTGTGGTTTGTGTCAGTGAAGGTTTATTTATATGTTTGTGAGGTTTTTCATTTCACCGCAGTTATAAGATACTGAGCAGACGGAGACAGGGGGTTTCTTGTCACATGACCTCGCTATTAGTTGATAAATGGCTGTCATAGCGCTCGGCTGTTTTATCACAGACCTCTAACATGTTATATAAACTCTTCGCTTTTGATTCGGCTCTGCTGGGAGAACCTTTCATGCACTCACTCTTTTTTTTCCAGAGGTAAAGATACTGTTGCTGGATTTCATTTGGTCTCTAAGGGAGTATTTTGAGTAAGTCCCAAATATTTCAGCTGCCATGTGTTCTATGGTAATAAGACGTGGAACAGACGCCGCTCACAGTAAAGAGCTTTAGGGGATTTGCAGCTGCGAGTGAGCAATCTGCTCCAGCAAACATCTTCCCTCCTTCTGAGCTCCTGTGATTTATGTGCCTGTTCCTTGTTTGGAGTATGTGACTACCAGTGTTATGATTGTTGTCTTTTATAGTCCGGGTTGTATAGTTTTGAGCTTTTAGAGTTTGGGTTGTATGGTTTCAGGTTGTCGTATATAGTTTGGTTTGTATCGTTTTGGGTTGTTGTGGATAGTTTGGGTTGTATAAGTTTTGCTTATGGATTGTCATAATTTGAGTTGTCATGTATAGTTCAACTTGTATAGTTCCTTGTTGTACAGATTGAGTTATGTACAGTTTTGGTTAGTTATGCTTACTTTGGTTTGTATAGTTTAGTTTGTATACAGGGTTATTCAAAGAGAATCAAAAAGTCACTGCACGTTCGGTGACTTTTCGTTGTCTTCAATTCGGCGATCCCATTTCGGCGACCCTGCGGTGTATTCAGCAAGCACCACAGGGCCGTAGTAATGCAGGGAATAGCCGGCGCGAACCCGACGAACACTCACTGCAAAACCTGGCAAACGCACACAAAACCGGCAAAAACATATGGATTAACCCTGCCGAACACTCCGGAGTAACCCGAGCAGCCGCCGATCACAGCGCAGAGCAGCCGCCGGAAAAACCTGACACCGCAGACGAATGGAGCAAGAAAAAAAAAACAGTTTGCTTGAATGATTGAAAAGTGAAACACTGTTTGCAAAGAAACTACAGAACGAAAACGTCTGAAATTTACATATAAAATCCAATGAATGATAATAAAAAGGGCTGTTACAGAAAAATGAATAAACGATTAAAAAAAAGGATTTTTTTTTTCGCAAAAAAATCCTGAAAAATGCCTAAAATATCCTAAAAAAATCTATAAATGAAGAGATTTTTTACTGCAGAATTTTATAATAAACGGTTTATTAGATATTGAATTAAAACGGGAATATTTTTAACATTGAAGCCTATGGGATTCTCCTGAATTAACCTGCCGAATGAAACCACCGAATGGCAGGGCAATTCGGGAACCTTTCACTGCTGGTTTGTGTTCTCTAAATAGCCGAAGCATTGCTTCTCTATGGGGATTTCACTGCCCTCGAACAGACACCGAACAGGCACCGTATGTGCAGGCAATTCGCCAGGATTTGGTGAACTGCCTGCTCTCTGGATAGCCGAATGGCCAGGAAAGGTAACCGTATGCTAAGCGTTCGGTTACCTTTCGGACACAATTCGGAGCTCTTTGAATAACCCTTATAGTTTTGGTTTGTATAGTTTTAGTTTGGTTTGTTTAGGTTTGGTTTGTATAGTTTTAGTTTGTATAGTTTGTATATCCTGGCGAATTGCCTGAAAATACGGTGCCTGTTCGGTGCCTGTTCCAGGGCAGTGAATCCCCCATAGAGAAGCAATGCTTCGTCTATTCAGAGAACACAAACCAGCAGTGAAAGGTTCCCGTAATGCCCTGCCATTCGGTGGTTTAATTCGGCAGGTTTATTCAGGAGAATCCCATAGGCTTCAATGTTAAAAATATTCCCGTTTTAATTCAATATCTAATAAACCGTTCATTATTTTATTCTGCAGTAAAGAGTCTTTTTATTTATAGATTTTTTTGTATATTTTAAGCATTTTTCTGGATTTTGTTTTTTAAAAAAAGTCTGTTTTTTTAAGTTTACTTCTTTTTTCTGTAACAGCCCTTTTTATTATCATTAATTGGATTTTATATGTAAATTTCAGACATTTTCGCTCAGTAGTTTCTTTGCAAGCAGCGTTTCAGTTTTCAAACATTCAAGCAAACTGTTTTTCTAATTTATTCACTTCACTCGTCTGCGGTGTCGGGTTTTTCTGGCGGCTTCGCTGCGTGTGATCGGCTCCTGCTCGGGTTTTTCCGGCGTTTTCGGCGGGTTAATCCAGATGTTTTTGCGGGTTTTCAGCGTGCATTCGCTGGGTTTTGCGGTTAGTTTTCGTCGGGTTTGCGGCAGCTTTTCCCTGCAATTCGGAGACCCTGTGGTGCTTGCTGAATACACCGCAGGGTCACCGAAATGGGATCGGCAAAAGGAACCGAATTGAATAGAACGAAAAGTCACAGAACGTGCGGTGACTTTTCGATTCTCTTTGAATTACCCTCATAGTTTTTGGCTTGTCATGTATAGTTTTGGATGTTTGTGTATAGCTTGATTTGTAGTTTTGGTTTGTTGTGATTAGTTTTGTGTTTTTGTGTATAGTTAGGTTTGTATAGATTTGGGATGTCGTGTATATTGTGGTTTGTATAATCTCAGGTTGAATAAATTTGAGCTGTCTTCTATAGCTTGATTTGTGTAGTTTTGGGTAGTCGTGTATAGTTTGGACTGTACAGATTCGGGTTGCATAGTTTGGGTTGTATAGTTTCAGGTTATTGTGTATAGTTTGCATTATATAGTTTGGGTTGTACAGTTTTGAGTTGTCTTCTAGATCTTGAATTTCCAATTGACAATCGTGGTTACAATTATCACTAAAGTATATGATTCATAAAATGTAACTTTTATTATTCTGCATATAAAACCATTATTATTATTATTCTTTATTTATAAAGCGCCAGCATATTCCGCAGCGCTGTACAATAAGCACAGTACAGACAGGGTTACAATACATTGAACAACATTTGCCAAACAGTACAGGAGGAGATGAGGGCCCTATTCCCGTAGGAACTCACAATCTGGGAGGGTTGGGGTTGGAAACAGGAGGAGAGGACTGTAAGGTGAGAGTGATTGATGGTTGTGTCAGTGAGTTGGGTGGTAGGCTTCCCTAAATAGGAATGTTTTAGGAGCGTTTGAAGGAAGAGAAGTTAGGGGAAAGTCTGACAGTACGAGGGAGGGCGTTCCAGAGAGTGGGGGCTGCGCGTGAGAAATCCTGCAGTCTATCATGGAAGAGGTGATGCGGGGAGAAGCTAGGCGCAGGTCACTGTTTGACCTTAGGGAGCGGGCTGGGGTGTATTTGGTGACTAGTGAGGACAGGTAGTGGGGCGCTGAGTTAGTGAGGGTTTTGTAGGTAAGGATAAGGATTTTGAACTTAATTCTGCAGTGGATGGGGAGCCAGTGAAGGGACTCGCAGAGGGGAGCGGCAGAGACAGAGCGGCGGGTGAGGTGAATTAGCCTGGCGGAGGCGTTCAGGATGGATTGTAGGGGGGAGAGGCGGGACAGAGGGAGGCCAGATAGAGATTATTGCAATAGTCGAGTCGGGAGATTACCAGGGCGTGTATGAGTTGTTTTGTGGTGACAGCGGTAAGAAATGGCCGAATTCTGGAAATATTACGCAGTTGGTATCGGCAGGAGGAGGAAAGAGACTGGATGTGGGGGATGAAGGAAAGAGCAGAGTCAAGTGTAACTCCAAGACAGCGAACTTGGTTTGATGGGGAGATGGTGATACCCTCCACCGTGATAGAAAAGTCACTGACTTTTGAAAGGACAGGGGGAGAGAGATCAGGGGTAGAGAGGTAGATCTGAGTGTCATCAGCGTAGAGGTGGTAATTAAAGCCAAAGCTGTTGATGATTTTGCCCAGGGAGGAGGTGTAGATGGAAAAGAGCAGAGGACCAAGGACAGAGCCTTGAGGTACACCAACAGATAAAGGCAATGAGGAGGAGGAGTTACCAGCAAAGGACACACAGAAGGACCTGTTGGATAAATAGGAGTCAACCCAAGCAAGTGCAGTGTCACCGAGACCCAGAGAGTTGAGGGTCTGTAGAAGGAGGGGGTGGTCAACGGTGTCAAAAGCAGCCGAGAGGTCAAGCAGAATGAGAATAGAATAGTGGCCGTGTTTTTTAGCAGTTAGGAGGTCGTTGGTGACTTTGGTGAGGGCAGTGTTTTGGGAATGAGGTTGCTGGGCTTGCAGGGAGGTGATTTATGTGCGATGGAGATAGGATGAGAGGGAAGTATTGGATGTGTTGTGGGGCCAGGGTTAGGGGATATGTCACCTGAATAGAGTAACAGCAGGAGGGTGAGAAAGAGAAGGTGGGAATGGGATTTGTGGGAGTGGGAGTGATTGGCAGCACGAGAGTTTGAGGGAGACCATGTTCTGAGGAAACAAAGGAGCTCATGCGAGGCCATCATGTGGGACGAGAGGAGGGAGGGAGAGATGCAGATTGTGTAGGGGTCGGTGGTAGAGGGGCAGGAGTTCCATTTAAGGAGAAAGGTAGAAGTAAAGAGCAGAAGCGTGAGAGAAATCATGATTTAGACGTGAGTTTACCAGAGTAAAAAAGTGGGCCTTGCAGTTTTGCAGTTCCTTCCTCCAGTCCCGCAACTCCAGGAATCAACTCTGAGCGTCCACTTAAGAATGCCACTTAACTCCAGGAATCAACTCTGAGCGTCCACTTAAGAATGCCACTTAACTCCAGGAATCAACTCTGAGCGTCCACTTAAGAATGCCACTTAAATGACACTGGAGCCTGGCTCAATGGAGCCTGGTATAGTTGTTATATAGGGTGGACTGATTGCATTCAGGCAGTTTAAAAGTCAACACCTGAAGCTGGATGGGCTGTGTCAATAGGGCAGGAGATTCACATGCTAATTAGCAAAGCAAATGGTGGAGAAAACCAAAAATAAATAAAAAAAACAGAAAAAAAACAAGGAAACGTTATAATGTGGGTGCCTGCGAATACTGGGTGATGGGGGTCCTACCAGCAAACGTATGCAGGGGATCAGTTGAGTTGTGGGTGTCTGTGGATGATGGGTGATAATGCCTACCAGCAAAAGTATGCAGGGGATCAGTTGAGATGTGGGTGTCTGTGGATGATGGGTGATGGGTGATAATGCCTACCAGCAAAAGTATGCAGGGGATCAGTTGAGATGTGGGTGTCTGTGGATGATGGGTGATGGGTGATAATGCCTACCAGCAAAAGTATGCAGGGGATCAGTTGAGATGTGGGTGTCTGTGGATGATGGGTGATGGGTGATAATGCCTACTTGTAGAGAGAGGAGACACAGGAATTAGGGATCGTGATGGCGTAGGGGATCTTGGATAAAACTCCAGGAATCAACTCTGAGCGTCCACTTAAGAATGCCACTTAAATGACACTGGAACCACCCGCGGTGGTTGACAGACACACAATAACACAAAAATAGCAAATGGAGTATGGTTTTCAATCTTGTCTTATTTTTTCAAAAATTATCACAATAGGTCTTTCCTTTTTCTGTTCTCTATTTCTTAATAGGTAAGAAACCAACCTTCATGGGTTGGTGGGTATAGGATAGTAGGAAGAGACTCTAGATAAAGTTCAATACTGTGAGATCACAACAAGGGGAGCGCTCTCCAGCAAACTCAACAAAATGATTTGCAAGAAAAAACCATTGGCAATCTCCGTAAATCTGCAATTAAAACACTTAGCACACTCAACGCGTTTCGCTACCTCATTGTAGCGTCATCAAGAGTAGTGGAAGGTTCAGTGTGTGCAAGAGGAATTCTTCTAGATCTTGAATTGTATAGTTTCGGGTTTTCGTGTATAGTTTGGTTTGTATCATTTCAGGTTGAATAAATTTTTGTTGTCTTTTATAGCTTGATTTGTATGGTTATGGGTAGTTGTGCATAGTTCGGGATGTATAGTTTCGGGTTATCGTGTATAGTCTGCATTATATAGTTTGGGTTGTACAGATTTGAGTTGTCTTCTATAGCTTGAAGTGTATAGTTTCAGCTTGTCATGTATAGTTTGGTCTGTACAGTTCCGGGTAGCCGTGTATAGGTTGGGTTGTATAGTTCGGTTTTTATAGCTTGTTTCAGGTTGTACAGATTTGAATTATCTTCTTTAGTTTGATTGATATAGTTTCAGGTTGTGGTATATAGTTCGGTTTGTCTCGATTCAGGTTGTTGTAGATAGTTTGGGTTGTATAGGTTTTGGTTATGGATGGTCATAATTCTTGTTGTCATGTATAGTTTGGTTTGTATAGTTTTGGTTTGTCATGATTAGTTTTGTGTTTTCGTGTATAGCTAGGTTTAAATAGTTTTGGGTTGTCGTGTATAGTTTGGTTTGTATAGGTTTTGGTTATGGATTGTCATAATTCGTGTTGTCATGTATAGTTCATCTTGTATAGTTTCAGGTCATACAGATTTGAGTTATGTACAGTTTCGAGTTGTCATGTATATTTTGGTTTGCATAGTTTGGGTTTGTCATGATTAGTTTTGTGTTTTCGTGCATAGTTAGGTTTGTATAGATTTGAGTTGTCGTCTATTGTTAGGTTTAATCAGTTTTGGGTTGTCGTTTATAGTATGGTTTGTATCATTTCAGGTTTAATACATTTGAGCTGTCTTCTATAGCTTGATTTGTATGATTTTGGGTAGTTGTGTGTAGGTTTGGTTGTACAGAGTCGGGTTGCATAGTTTGGGTTCCAAAGATTTGAGCTGTCTTCTATAGCTTGAATTGTATAGTATAGTTTTGGGTTGTTGTGTAGATAGATGGATATATATGGAAGGGATGGATGGATGGATAGAATGATAGAAAGATATGGGATTAATGAATGGTTGGATGATGGATGGATAGATGGCTATGGGATAGATGGATGGCTGGATGATAGATATGGGATGGATGGATGCATAGATGATAGATAAATGATACAGAATAGATATGTAGATATGAGAGACATATACACACAAGGATACATGAAAAGCTAGATACAAGGATAGATAGCTGGGTGGAAAGTTGGGAGCTTGACAGATAAAAATAATGAGATAGATAACTATAGAGGACAGACAGATACAAAGATACATAAAATGATAGATAGATAGCTAGATAGACACAAATGCTAATTGAATAGATAGACATAGATAGATAGATAGATAGATACAGATATATATATGGATTGATAGATAGATACAGATATATATTGATAGATACATACTTATATATAGATAGATACATAGATACAGATAGATAGATAGAGATAGATACAGATACATAGATAGATAGATACAGATAGAGATATATATATATAGATACAGATAGATAGATATAGATACATATAGATACAGATAGATACAAATATATACAGTGGCAAGAAAAAGTATGTGAACCCTTTGGGATTATGTGGAGTTTTGCATGAATTTGTCATAAAATGTGCTCTGATCTTCATCTAAGTCACAACAATTTGAAAAACACAGTCTGCTTAAAATAATACAACACGAACTTTATATGTTTGCATGTGTTTATTGAAAATAACATGTAAACATTCACAGTGCAGGGTGGAAAAAGTATGTGAACCCCTAGCCTAATGACTTCTCCAAGAGCTAATTGGAGCCAGGAGTGAGCCAACCTTGAGTCCAATCAGTGTGATATTATTGGACGTGTTGCTGAAAGCTGTCCTGCCCTTTAAAAACACTCACCAGTTTTGGGTTTACTGGTTTCAAGAAGCACTGCCTGATTTGAACCATGCCTCGCAGAAAAGAGCTCTCAGAAGACCTACGATCAAGAATTGTTGACTTGCATGAAGCTGGAAAGGGTTACAAAAGTATCTCCAAAAGTCTTGATGTTCATGTGTCCACGGTAAAACAGACTGTCTACAAATGGAGAAAGTTCAGCACTGTTGCTACTCTCCCTAGGCGTGGTCGTCCTGTAAAGATGACTGCAAGAGCACAGCGCAGAATGCTTAATGAGGTAAAGAAGAATCCTAGAGTGTCAGCTAAAGACTTACAGAAATCTCTGGCACATGCTAACATTTTTGTTGACACATCTACAATAAGGAAAACATTAAACTAGAATGGAGTACATGGGATGACACCACGGAGGAAGCCATTGCTGTCCAAAAAGAATATTGCAGCTCGTTTTAAGTTTGCAAAAGAGCACCTGGATGTTCCACAGCACTACTGGCAAAATATTCTGTGGACAGATGAAACCAAAATTGAGTTGTTTGGAAAAAATACACAACACTATGTGTGGAGAAAAAAAGGCACAGCACACCAACATTAAAACCTCATCCTCATTGTAAAACATGGCGAAGGGAGCATCATGGTTTGGGGCTGCTTTGCTGCCTCAGGGCCTGGACGGATTGTTATCATTGATGGAAAAATGAATACCAGAGTTTATCAAGACATTTTGCAGGAAAACGTAAGACCATCTGTCCACCAACTGAAGCTCCGCAGAGGATGGGTGATGCAACAGGACAATGACCCAAAGCATACAAGTAAGTCAACAAAAGAATGGCTTCAACAAAAAAAAATACGCCTTCTGGAGTGGCCCAGTCAGAGTCCTGACCTCAACCCGATTGAAATGCTGTGGCATGACCTTAAGAGAGAGATTCACACTAGACATCCCAAGAATATTGCTACACTGAAACAGTTTTGTGAAGAGGAGTGGTCCAAAATTACTCCAGATCGTTGTGCAGGTCTGATCTGCAACTACAGGAAACGTTTGGTTGAGGTTATTGCTGCCAAAGGAGGGTCAACCAGTTATTAAGTCCAAAGGTTCACATACTTTTTCCACCCTGCACTGTGAATGTTTACATGTTCTGTTCAATAAAAACATGAAAACATATAATGTTTGTGTTTTTTTATTTTAAGCAGACTGTGTTTTTCAAATTGTTGTGACTTAGATGAAGAGCAGAGCACATTTTATGACCAATTCATGCAAAACTCCACGTAATCCCAAAGGGTTCACATACTTTTTCTTGCCACTGTAGATACTGATAGATACAGACAGATATGGGATAGATACAGATACAGATAGATATAGATACAGATAGATAAGGATACAGACAGATAGATATAGATAGATAGATAGATAGATAGATATAAATAGATACAGATATAGAGATAGATAGATACAGATACAGATAGATACAGATACAGATATAGATACAGATAGATACAGATACAGATAGATACAGATAGATAGATAGACAGATACAGATAGATATAGATAGATATAGATACAGATACAGATAAATACAGATACAGATAGATACAGATAGATACATAGATAGATAGAGAGATAGATAGATACAGATAGATAGATAGATAGATACATATAGATATGGATAGATAGATACAGATATGGATAGATAGATAGATACAGATAGATATGGATAGATAGATACAGATACAGATACTGTAGATACAGATAGAGATAGATAGAGATATATAGATATGGATAGAAAGATAGATACAGATAGATAGATACAGATAGATACAGATAGATATATAGATAGATACAGATAGATAGATAGATAGATAGATGGATAGATAGAGATACAGATAAATAGATGGATAGATAGATAGAATAAAATCCATAGATCAATCTCTTTTCTAGCTGTGTACGTTTCCTGTAAGCGCTGCGCTGTGTATGTTATGATTCAGGCACAGATGTAGCTCCAGGCTACAATTTGTAAAGGCGCAGTATGATTCTGTGCATGCGGCAGTGCGGCCGGGCCGCTGCATCTCGTGAGCCCATGTTGCCACAGAAATCATACAGGAAAGTACAAGGTTCCATGCTTGCTTAGAGATGTCCAAGTTGATATTTGAGGCTGGTGTCTACCGAAGCGACTCATCAATGGGCAGAGATAAAAGTGCCACCTTCAATAATACATCATCCAGATCACCAGGACAACCAGGAACAAGAGCCTTTTATCACACAAAAACAGAATTTTGATGTTCAAGTGAGAAACCAACATGCCATATTAAATCTATACATCTGAGGAGGCAAGCGAGCGGAGAATGGCAAACAGTGTGCTGCGGGACCACGGTATCACCTGCACACCGAGATAAGGAACAAAAAGTAATCTGGAAAAAAAAAAGTACCTTCATGGAAAAGGGAAAATAATGGACATCCACAAAAATCATGAATTTCAAGAGAAATAAAATATTCATTTAAAAAAGACTACAAAAAAATATCAGGATAAGATTTTAAAATTTACCAACCGTGATTTCTGAAAGTAATGATTAAACAATAGGGATTCATTTTAATCCGGCTCGGTTCTGCCACCTTCTTGGCCACATTTCGGCAATTTTTGGTTTGGGAAATTCAAATTCAGTCTTAACAGAATTCCTATTTCTGATAAGAATTTGGACCAGATACAGTATTTCTCGGGCTCGGCCGCCACCACATCCTGGTCCCACTCCATGGTACTCACCACCACACCCAGGTGGAGGGCCTCCGCCAGATAGGCTTGACATTTGTTCCCCTATTACACATAGTGAATCCACTGTTGGTCCTTGGCATCAGCGCCAGCGGAACCAGCCTGTGGCAGACCGAGGGCTTCCACCATGTGACGTGCTGTGAGCAGAGCTTCAGCACCCAGAAACTACAACCTGGCTGTTTGGGACCTCTGTATCTTCCCACTTCTCTGCCATTGGTGGAGGGGCTGCTTATGTCAGACTTATCCATTGGTCAATGCTTACGCCAGACTTATCCATTGGGCAATGTTCAACGCGAGGGCAGCTGGACTCTGTAGTGGGGAGGCTCCTTGTCCCTACTTTATGGGAATTTAACCATGATATTCCTTGTGGCATCTGGCTTGGATGTCCCACCAAAAGTGAGTACACTCCCATCTTCTCCATTCCATGTATAGAATCCAGCCTAGATGAGGTGTTTGCTTGTTTTTTCAAAAGGTCTCTTACTCTGCCCGATTTATATTTTCTTATCTAAATATTAATACTTTTCTATCCTACGAGCGACCTTTGATGATTGGCCCTAGGTTGTCCAATGGATAAGTCTGACGTAAGCATTGTCCGATGGATAAATTTGACATAAACACTGTCCAGTGGATAATTCTGACATAAGGATTGTCTGATGGGTAAGTCTGGCATAAGGATTGTCTCATGGATAAAATGGACATAAGCATTGACCAATGGATAAAATGGACATAAGCATTGTCCAATGGACGTCTTACATAAGCATTGCCCATTAGATGAGTCTGACGTGAGCATTGTCTGATAGATAAGTGTGATGTAAGCATTGGCTAGTGGATAAGTCTGACATAAGCGTTGTCTGATGGATAAGTATGACACAAGTGTTGTCCAATGGATACGCCTGACATAAGGATTGTCCGATGGATGGGTCTGATGTATGCATTGTCCGATGGATAAGTCCGATGGATGTGTCTGATGTATGTATTGTCCGATGGATAAGTCCGATGGATAAGTCTGATGTATGCATTGTCCGATGGATAAGTCTGATGTAAGCACTGTTGGATGGATAAGTCTGACATAAGCATTGTCTGATGTATAAGTCTGACATAAGCATCGTCCGATGGATAAGTCTGACATAAGCATTGTCCGATGGATAACTCTGTCGTAAGCACTGTCCGATGGAGAAGTCTGAGAATAACATTGTTTGATAGATAAGTTTGACATAAGCATTGGCTAGTGGAAAAGTATGACACAAGGATTGTTCGATATATGCACTGATGTATGCATTGTCCAATGGATGAGCTTGATGTATGCATTATCCGATGGATTAGTCTGATGTAAGCACTGCTGGATGGATAAGTATGACATGAGTATTGTCCGATGGATAAGTCTGATGTAAGCATTGTCCGATGGATAAGTCTGACATGAGCATTGTCCGATGGATAAGTCTGACGTATGCAATGTCCGATGGATGAGTCTGACATAAGCATTGTCCGATGGATGAGTCTGATGTATGATTGTTCGATGGATAAGTCTTGGGTAAGCATTGGCCAATGGATGAGTCTGATGTAAGCACTGTGGGATGGATAAGTCTGACATAAGCGTTGTCCGATGGATCAGTCTGACATATGGATTGTCCGATGGATGAGTCAGATGTATGCACTGTACAATCGATAAATCTGACAAAAGCATTGTCAGACCGAAAAATCTGATGTGTCGGCATTCAGGTCTTCCGTCTTTTTTTCGGAAATCAAAATTCGGAAACCATGTACGACTTCTTAAAATATACCAGATGTCTTTCACGAGAAATAAAAAATAATTCTTCTGTCGGTATCTCTAATCAACCCCTCACAGACCCAATAAAATAAGATTTTACAAGTGAAAAAAGTAAAAAAAAAAAAAATGGCAGAAAATATGCAGCCACTTAGCAAATGCTGCTCAGTCTGACATTATTCTACTTGAAAGAGCAGAGTAGTTTGATGTGGAATAAAGGAGGTTCTCCAGGGCCTTAGGAGATAACATTCAAACAGAAAATGAAACACCGATAGAATGACATTAGTTAAATGGAATTAACCCTTCAGTTGACCTAGAGGAACGATCTGAATTGTACATCTCACCTTCCCATTCTGAGCGGTGGCAGGAGTCCAGGACAGGAACCTGCCAGCAGAAGGATTCTCCTGAAACGTTTATAATTAGAGTTATTTTGTATCACACCACTGACTGTGCATTTCCTAGAAGACGTGTGAAAACCGAGCTTAAAAAAACCCAGAGAAGATTTAGAAAGGATGGAGACTATGTATGATTAATAGCGTTCTACATCTTTCCGGTGAGAAAGCGCTCTGTGCTTTTATATGTTTTTACTCAGCAGCCTATCTATCAGTCGAAGAGGTTTTAGACCAGAGTAACTCAGCTAAAAAAGCAAATAAATCGTAAATGTTTCACGTTTCTGTTGAGGAATCTGGCTTTGCTCCTTAATTGTGATGTACTGTCATGCCCAGGGAATGCAGGACCACAGGAAAGTCTACTTTGTCCAGGTAGTATTTTCTCTGAGGATGACCCACTAGGGGCCACAGTAGGCCCCTCCTAGGACTGGTTATAGCATGGCTGAAAATTTTGGACCAGTAGGTTGGAGCTGCACAAGGTCAGATGTGCATTCTCCGGGTATACACTAGGGATGCACCGATACCACTTTTTTAAGACCGAGTACGAGTACCGATACTTTTGTTCAAGTACTCACCGATACCAAGTACCGATACTTTTATTTTATGTCATGTGACGCTTTCCAATAAGAACAGACCTTCTATAAAGCCCCCAGGTCTCATGGATATTGCCCCAGCTCATGGATAATTGCCCTCCAGCTCATGATAATTGCCCCCCAGCTCATGGATAATTGCCCCCCAGCTCATGGATAATTGCCCCCCAGCTCATGGATATGCCCCCAGCTCATGGATAATTGCCCCCCTGCTCATGGATATGCCCCCTGCTCATGGAAATGCCCCCCCAGATCATGGATATTTGCCCCCCCAGCTCATGGATATCCTGCCCCCCTGCTCATGGATGTGCCCCCTGCTCATGGATAATTGCCCCCCTGCTCATGGATGTGCCCCTCTGCTCATGGATATGCCCCCTGCTCATGGATATGCCCCCTGCTCATGGATGTGCCCCCCTGCTCATGGATGTGCCCCCCTGCTCATGGATATGCCCCCTGCTCATGGATACGCCCCCCTGCTCATGGATGTGCCCCCCTGCTCATGGATGTGCCCCCCTGCTCATGGATCTGCCCCCCTGCTCATGGATGTGCCCCCCTGCTCATGGATGTGCCCCCCTGCTCATGGATCTGCCCCTGCTCATGGATATGCCCCCTGCTCATGGATATGCCCCCAGCTCATGGATAATGCCCCCCCCACTCTCCGCTCATACTTACCTTCCTTCAGCGATGCCGGGAAAGTCTTTGCGCGCGCGCGCTCTCCTTGAAGGTCCCCAGCCGCGACCACGTGATCGCGGCTGGGGTCCTTCCAACGAGCGCACGCGCGGAAACTTTCCCGGCGTCGCTGAAGGAAGGTAAGTATGAGCGGAGAGCAGCTGCAGGGCCTGTCTGAATGCTCTATCTGCATTCGGACAGGCCCTGCAGCTGCTCACTTTGTTTATACTTACCACCTTCCTTCAGCGACGCCGGGAAAGTTTCCGCGCGTGCGCTCATTGGAAGGACCCCAGCCGCAATCACATGGTCCCACGTGGTCGCGGCTGGGGTCCTTCCAAGGAGCGCGCGCGCGGAAACTTTGCCGGCGTCGCTGAAGGAAGGTAAGTATAAACAAAGGGCGGAGAGCAGCTGCAGGGCCTGTCCGAATGCCGATAGAGCATTCGGACAGCTGCCGCAGCCCCTCGGATACCGGCAAGCCGGCTCAATGCCGGCTTCCGGTATCAGAATAAAATATCGGGGGTACTGCACGAGTACCAAGTACTCCTGCAGTACCCGGTATCGGCACCGATATCGATACTAGTATCGGTATCGGTGCAACCCTAGTATACACCGCTTGGCCAACGACCAGGAGCCACAAATTAGATACTGTATGTACATTTCGTTTCATTCCGAATCACAATTCAGACAAAATTATACCGATTCGTATTTCAGAAGCATTTCCGAAATAACGAAGCGATTCCATCTGAAAAGGAACAAAAACGAAACAAAATACACAGGTCTATTCAAAGAGGGGTGAAACTCAGGAGAATGACTGGAGAAGTGAAAATTCTAGGTCAATATAGTCAAACCAGAAAAATTCTCCCATTTATCACAATCCAAATCGGCTATTTGGTCTAGAATGCTCTCTTCTCCTGCCAATGCTAATGAGGTTCACCTTTCTTTGAATAGACTTGATAACGAATTGATATCATTTTCACGAATCAATTCGTTATACTGTTTCACTTGTATCACAGATCCAACACCACGTCCCTGTCCATTGGCCGTGGTGCTGAATCTGTTGTACTTGCGCCACTGTGCCGTTCAGTGCGATTCGGCTGCAGGGAAATTCCCCACAAACAAGTAATGGTTAATCTATTCAGAGAACGCCGAACAGCATCAAAAGGTCAGTGAAATGCCCTGATTTTCGGTGGTTCATTCAACAGCTTTAGACAGGCGAATCCTATATGATTCAATGCAAAAAAAATCCCCATTTTAGTTAAATATTTATTCAACTGTTTATTCTTTTCATTTGTAGAAAAAACGTCTTATTTTAAAATGACGAGACTTTTTTTTCTTTGCCGAAGGCAGCATTTTTTTTTCCTTTCATCAGTCTGGCTGCATTCGGCAGGTGCTGTCCTTGATGCTGAAACCTAATTGAGCACCAAAGACAGAGGGATTATATATATCTTTTTTTTAACCCTAATCTAAGTAATTAATCCATTTCACATTCCGAAATAATGCATAAAAATGAATTAACGAATCAATACGAAATACGAGTTACTAATCTCCTGAAAAAACAAATCGATCCGAAATCTGAATTATGGTAACATATCGAACGCACCGAAACAAACTAAAAAACGTAACGAATCAAATCAAAATTAAACAAATTTTTAGGCATGTGCACAGCGGTATTTTTTGTTTCGGATCGTTTCGGATCTTTTTGTTCCATGGGTTTTCCTTTTGGATCCTTTCAAATCGATTTTCCCTTTCGGTTTGGATCATTTTGGATCGTTATCGGTTCGTTCTTTCGGAATGATTCGTTTTCCATTTTATATTATTTTATAATGATTAAAAACAAAAAGTAAGTGTAAAAATAAATAAATATATACAGTATATGGACCCTGTGAGATGCCCAATAACCCTTTGCTGGGACATATGTTGTGCACTGTGAGATATCATATGCCCGTTAAACCTTTGCTTGGGACATACTCTGTGCCCTGTGAGATACCCAATGCCCATTAACCCATTGCTTTGTCTTGAATTGCATAGATTTTTTTTTATTCGGATCATTTTGGATTATTTCAGATTGTTATTGTAACGGTAGCTATATCGCTTCCCCAAGAGTAGCGGAGTTGAGCTCCTTAAGGGCAACAATACTTTCTTGATTAACACAGAAATTGCATAAAAGACAGGTTGTAACTCAAGAGCCAGGGGACTCAAAGGACTAGCTGAATTGCCTCTAGGCTCCGAGGGTTTCGAGACCAACAGAAAGCCTAGGACACGCTCAGAAACACCATACGTGGAACGACAGTCCGTGAATTATTCAAGGTGCAGGGCAGTCAGAGATGCAGAAACCAATCGTTCTGGTAAATACTTGAGATTAGTAGATACCTGGTGACTCTCAGAAGGTACTGGCTTGCATACAGGATTGTTATTGCTAATATGTACAGAGATGCGATTAGAAATAACATTAAACAGAAATAAACAATTGTTTGTTATCGTGGTCTTTGCAAAAACATTAACATGAGTAGTAGCCTGGGTAAAGGGACCCTGGAGGGTTACAAATGATACCCCTAAACGTGATGGGACAGAACTCAAACAGCGAGCGATCAACCCAGCAACCAGCATGTGGTTAAATCACTAAAACACGCAAACAGCGTAAAAGACACGATAAAGAGAGAGTAGTCAAAACCAAGCCGGGTCAAATAACAGGAGCAGGAATCTCATACAAAGCAGGGTCGTCAACAGTAAATTCAAACAGATTCAGGAAGTAGCGGTACGTGAAGTAAACTTCACAACAGGGTGACGAGGCAACTCCTCGAGCCCTGTTTTAAAGCCGGCGGAGCCTGGTAACCACAACTGACCCCGCCCCCTCAGATGCCGATCTGCCAGCAGAAAGTGCTGGCACCCGGCCAGCCAGCGGTCCCCCTTCTTGCCGAGACCCCCCAGGGGGCACAGCGGGGGCTGAGGATGTAACAGTTATCGATTTGTTCTTTCGGACCGATTTGAAATTTCAGATGGCTGAATATCTTTTTCGGAAATGCTTCCAAAAAGGAACAATGGTGGCTTTCCGGACTAATTTGAATTCAGACAAAACGAAACACACACATTTTTTTTCCACTGTGCACATGTCTACTACAGATATTACACTATACATGCTAACCTCTTCACTTACAGGTTGTTTTCCATAAAACCGCTGCTGGGACCCAGTAGATGTATGGAAAACATCTTTCCAATTGAAAACATTGTAAAAAAGAATTTACAGTACTCTTCAGAGAATACATTTTAGAGACAAGATGTTTGTTGGAGCTCCCCCTGCTGGCCAAAAAGTCTTACTACATGTATAATAACAGAGCTTGAGCTCTGGCTCTCTGTAAAAGAAAAACAGGTCTCCGAGCTGTTCAAACTGCTCGAGCACCTTGGATGACATGCCTGAGGTTCTGTAAATTTTGCTGCTTTTGAAAACGTATTTCATTTTAAGTAAACTAAATTCCTTTGAAGAATGGAAACAAATATTAAAAAAACCAATAATTGGGCTGAAGCTGTCAGCAGGATCTGCCAAATTATTTAAGGGCAAGAAAGGGGAACTGTATTTTTTAATAGCATATCCCTTTAAGAAATCAAGAGACGCAGAGTCCTATACAGGCTGGACCCTTTAACCCGTGAGCCTGTTCCAACTTGTCAGTTACTGGAGACATTTACAAAGTATATCTGCAATAGAGTAAAGCATGCAGTGATACACTGTGTAACAAGGTGCTTGTGTGATACAGAGGGGGCTCAGTGCGACTCAGTTGCATTAAGGATGAACGCTACATGCTAATGACATTGCTGTGTGGCGTGCCAGCAACGGCTTTCCTGCAATTATTCCACATCTACAAACCATGTGAATAATATTCAGAAAGATGCTCAGAGACATTGAATAGATCAGCCGTCAAACGTACATTTCGTTTTGCCGGGGAGAGTGAAAACACTGGAATGTCACCCCTTTTAAAAGGTCAGGCGTAGTGACAGTTCAGACACATGAGATGCGGTAAAAGTGAGGGGCCAGGCTGACACAAAACAACAGATTGAAAATTGAAATATATATATATATATATATATATATATATATATAATTAACCTTTAATTTATGTTGAATATCTTTTAATTTTTTTTTTACTTTTATTTAAAAAAAATATATATACACAGTCAGGTCCAGAATTAATGGGACATCGACACAATTCTAACATCTTTGGCTCTATACACCACCACAATGGAGTTGGAATGAAACAAACACAATGTGCTTTAACTGCAGACTGTCAGCTTTAATTTGAGGGTATGTACATCCAACTCAGGTGAACGTGTAGGACTTACAGCAGTTTGCAGATATGCCTCCCACTTGTTAAGGGACCAAAAGTAATGGGACAATTGGCTTCTCAGCTGTTCCATGGCCAGGTGTGTGATATTCCCTTATTACCCCAATTACAATGTGCAGATTAAAGGCCCAGAGTTCATTTCAAGTGTGCTATTTGCATTTGGAATCTGTTGCTGTCAACTCTCAAGATGAGATCCAAAGAGCTGTCACTATCAGTGGAGCAAGCCATCATTAGCCTGAAGAAACAAAACAAACCCATCAGAGAGATAGCAAGAACATTAGGCGTGGCCAAAACAACTGTTTGGAACATTCTCAAAAAGAAGGAACGCACCGGTGAGCTCAGCAACACCAAAAGACCCGGGAGACCACAGAAAACAATTGTGGTGGATGGCCGAAGAATTCTTTCCCTGTTGAAGAAAACACCCTTCACAACAGTTGGCCAGATTAAAAACTCTCTCCAAGAGGTAGGTGTATGTGTGTCAAAGTCAACAATCAAGAGAAGACTTCACCAGAGTGAATACAGAGGGTTCACCACAAGATGTAAACCATTTGTGAGCCTCAAAAACAGGAAGGCCAGATTTAGAGTTTGTCAAACAACACCTAACAAAGCCTTCACAGTTCTGGAACAAGATCCTATGGACAGATGAGACCAAGATCAACTTGTACCAGAGTGATGGGAAGAGAAGAGTATGGAGAAGGAAAGGAACTGCTCATGATCCTAAGCATACCACCTCATCAGTGAAGCATGGTGGTGGTAGTGTCATGGCGTGGGCATGTATGGCTGCCAATGGAACTGGTTCTCTTGTATTTATTGATGATGTGACTGCTGACAAAAGCAGCAGGATGAATTCTGAAGTGTTTGGGGCAATATTATCTGCTCACATTCAGCAAAATGCTGCAGAACTCTTTGGACGGCGCTTCACAGTGCAGATGGACAATGACCCAAAGCATACTGCAAAAGCAAGCAAAGAGTTTTTGAAGGGACAGAAGTGGAATGTTATGCAATGGCCAAGTCAATCACCTGACCTGAATCCCATTGAGCATGCATTTCACTTGCTGAAGACAAAACTGAAGGGAAAATGCCCCAAGAACAAGCAGGAACTGAAGACAGTTGCAGTAGAGGCCTGGCAGAGCATCACCAGGGATGAAACCCAGCGTCTGGTGATGTCTATGCGTTCCAGACTTCAGGCCGTGATTGACTGCTAAGGATTTGCAACCAAGTATTAAGAAGGGAAAGTTTGATTTATGATTATTATTCTCCCATTACTTTTGGTCCCTTAACAAGTGGGGGCACATCTGCAAACTGCTGTAAGTCCTACACGTTCACCTGAGTTGGATGTACATACCCTCAAATTAAAGCTGACAGTCTGCAGTTAAAGCACATTGTGTTTGTTTCATTCCAACTCCATTGTGGTGGTGTATAGAGCCAAAGATGTTAGAATTGTGTCGATGTCCCAATATATCTGGACCTGACTGTATATATATATATATATCACGAGTATAGCAGTAAGTAGTGATACCTTTTTTATTGGACTAACGTTACATTTAAAAGACAAGCTTTCGAGAGAATACCTCTCTTCCTCAGGTCTGGATGCTTACAGATCAGTTCCTAGAATTGAACATTAGGACATTAAGGGTCACATGGGTGGGGGGATTTAGATGTCGAAAAAAGTGAGATCAAATGGTATGTTCAAAATGGGAAAATAAACGCATGAGGGATCTTAGGCCCATAATAAAACAACAGAGATAAGATCTTACAACTTGAAAGAAGAAAAAAAAAAGGGAAAAAGAAAAGCCCAAAAAGAAAAAAAAACAGTGAAGGCTGAAAGAGACATGAAAAGAAAGGAAACAAAAGGAAGAAACCAAGAAGAAACAAAGCATCAGCCAGAATTTGAATGTTATGTGACGTTATGATAATGGGTTAAAAACCCAGGATCCACATTGAGTCCAGCATTTGTAGTGTTAAAATATGTGATTATATATATATATTATATATATATATATATATATATATATATATATATATGAAGCTCTGTCCCCACACTCCTATTAATCCAAATACTCACTCTGGTGCTTGAATTAGGCATGATCCATCGATACTCAGCAACCTCGGAGACTCTTTCAAAATTCAAAATATTCTTTATTCTTTATTAAAGTCGAGGTTTCAGTCCTTACGGACTTTCCTCAAGACATAATTCATCAATACTGACACATTTCCTTATAACAGTGCATTAATCAAAAATGAAAACATACAGGTGGGTCCAGTTCAATTAGCCAAATCAATCAGATACGGCTCTTCCCCGGTTAACCCAAAATATTCCAATTGGCCCAGCAATTACCTGAAAATAAACACATCAAGTAAATTCAAGAAAATCTATCTGTGGGTCATGTGACCCGGCAGCACGATCCTCCTTTGGAGTCCTATGGTCGCCATGGGAGGACAGGCTGCCGGACTCAACGCCTGCCCTGCGATCTGCTGGGGAAACCGGGAAACACAAAGGGGAAATTAGCAAACACAAATTTTTCCCCTTAGCGTCCCTTTTTAGCGAGGGCAATATGATATTGCAAAATACGTACAGATGTAGTTAAACACTAGGCCGCGACCGGGTCGGACCAAATATCTTCTGATATTCTGAATCGGATGATTACGATTATTTCTGAATCCGACATTTTCAGATCCCGAAACAATCCGAAACGAACTTTTCAGCGCCGACATGACTAAAAACAACATCGTAAACGATGCATAGGATTTAATTACCGGCTTGTGTAATATGAAAATAGATTAGAGTTCTTCTAGAATTTTCTACTGTAAATAAATTTTTTAATAAAACATCAGTTTGCCGTTGGGCCACGATGTTTTCTCCCGTTTAGCCGTTCCTGGAGATGGATTAGCAAACGAACGCAGTCGGACCATAAAGTTGCTGACTCCGTTGGCATGAAGTCACCTTGGACCTCATCAGCATTGCTAAACATCACCCATAACCTTTTCATTATCGCCGAGGGTTAGCGCGGCAACAAGCCCCAACTGCTCCAATAATTTCAATTACTTTCACTGACAAATTTTATGTTTCATGTATTTTAGTGGCCCGATAATTATGATTTCTTTCATTCCTCGCTATCAAGTTTAATGGGTTCCAGAGCAAGTGTGCGGTCTCAGAAATGAAGTTCCACTTGATTTCACAAGTTATTATCTACTTTCATTAATGGAATTTGGAAAAAAAAAGGGAGGAGAGTGGCAGACGCAGGAGGGATGAGTGTAGGACCAGGAGGAAGAGATGAGAATGGAATGACACAAAACATTTACAACCAGGGTGGAAGAAACAAAGGGTTCCATGAAGAACCCGACTCGGATAGTCTACACCAGTGGTTCCCAGCCGCGGTCCTCAAGTACCCCTAGCAGGCCAGGTTTTAGGCTGGGGTCAGATGAACGCAGTGCGAACGTGCGTTTAGCCGCACTTTATTACGGCCGTGGTAGCAGCAAATGACGTCCAATGCAGGCCCACACACGAAGTACGGCCGCAGGAAAGTTCGGCCGTGCAACGCAAGCAGCAAACGAACGCATTTTTTGAAAGAACGTCGAACCGCTAGTACTGATGTACAGAGTGCGCTGCGTCCGCATAGCGGCGTGTGTGCGTGATTAGGAGACGTCAGACGCTGCTCATGTCCGGCCAACATAACGTCCAGACACCCAAAGTTTCCTGGTTTGGATCTGTAAAATCACGGCCAAAATTACGCATCGTATGACCGCTATCGCGTCTTCCGTGACAAAATGCGCTCAGATGCATCAACGCACTTTTTGACGGTAGACGTGAAAAATGCGTTCGTCTGACCCTAGACTTAATGATTGCCTTGACTGAATCCTGCAATCACTGAGCAGCAATTAGGGATGTGCATGGCTGAAAAATTCATTTTGTTTAGTTTCGTTTCATTTTTAAATCGTTTCGTTTCGAATTCGTATCGTATCGATTCGTTATTCGGAAGTATTTCCGAATACAAATTATAAAATTTTGTTCCAAATTTTTCCGAAACAAATTTATTCCATCTTGCTACTTGCGCATTTTTACCTTTTTTCAACCCCAAAAGAATCGAGATTATTTAACTTAAACAACAACAACAACAAAAAAAAGTCAACCAACGTATTTGTGAAAGCCGGAGTTTAAAGGGCCATTGAATCAACTTTTTTTGATCAGTGAATAGGATGGAGATTGGCCAGATAATAGCGCAGAGGGGAGGCATTTAACACAAATCCCAATTATGTGCATTGATTCTGCTTTTTCAGTTTTTTTTTTACTCTTTACAATTAAACCTCTTAGCCCCAGCAGGTGGTATCACCGTCAGCTGGAGTGGCTTTGGAAAACACAGCAGATTAAGAAAAGAAAAAAAAAAAACACGTTATTGCATTTTTTTTCTCTTTAGAGATCAAGAAAAAGGAAAAAAATGGCTGCGACTTGGAATGTTAGTAATTAGAAATGATAAAATATATTGTGTGCTCGGCTCAGGAGTAATTTAATTGGGATTTCTGGTTTCTTTTCCCTTTTATGAGTCATTTCTTCTTTTCCTGCACTCCGTTGATTAAAAGAAAGGAGACGTCGCGGAGCGCAACCCGATTGTTTGATGCTGCCATTATACAATGGTTTATTGCCACATGGTAACTCCAATCAGGCTTCAAATGAGGCCTACACTAGCACTTGCACTATAATGAGTACACGAGACAATGTTTAACTGCTTCTTCTGAGTCTTGTGAGGTGGATTTTATTGGTTTTTGTCCATTTTACAAACTTGCGTTCCTAGGTTTGGAGATACCTTGAGAAACATGTATCTGTCACAGCCAGGAAGGCAGATATTCTAGCTCTTTTGATGTGCCGTGTTCTTCTTTTTACAAGATGACAAGGACAGAACACAGACTTCAAGACATTTATGTATTGAATAAACACCTAAAATGTGCCTAACTGTACCCAGGCCTGTAAAATGTGAGGGATCTACACAAAATTAAGGGGTGTCGTGACCGTGCTTTCTGATTCTCCTTGAACAGTTATCTAATCAAAAGCAGAAGATCTGGATCCATAGTAATAAACCTGGAGTTACACCGAGAAACCTGGAGCACAGACGTGCAAGCTTGGAACTTCATTGCCAAAGACCTGGAATTACACTGACAAATACTGAGCTACACCAACACAACTGGTACTAAACTACTACTCCAGGTGACACACCTACATACTTGGAACTACACTGTCAAACCTGGAACCACAATGTCAAACCTGGAACAACTTGGAACTACATTGTCAAATATAGAAAGGCATTGTCAAACCTGGAACTTTGCTGACTGACCTGTAACACAGCCAATTATTTAACTACACTGTCAAACCTGGAGCTACAATGTCAAACATGGAACTAATCTGCCAAACCTTGCAATGCAATGCCAAACCAGGAACTTTTTTCTGATTAACTAGGAACTATACAGCCAAATATTGAACTACACTGTCAAACCTGGAACCCCATTTCTAGATCTGGAACTTTTCTGACTAACCTGAACTATACAGCCAAACCGTGAACTAAACTGTCAAACCTGGAACAACATGGAACCATGAAATGCAATGCCCAACCTGGAACCTTTTGTCACGGTTCCCAGATCCCACCACGCAGTACTTAACACCCCAAACTCCACAGAGCCCAGAAGCTACCAACAGAGAAGCCGTGAAAGATCTCTAACTGTCTGGTCCTTAGAATTGGCCAGGTAAACTAGCTAGACAGAAAGGGTTAACAACACGGGGAGTAGTCAGCCGAGCCAGAATCAGGAATACAGAGTTCAGAATGGTCAAATGGAATAGCCGGGTCGATATCAGAGCAGTGGCGTAGTACAAGAAAATGGTCTAGGGCAACAGAAGGCAGAATAGTCAGAAACAAGCAGAGGTCAATAACGGGTTAATTCAATATAGCAGTCAGGTACAAGGAGCTCAGGTATGGATAACCACGATCTGGCAACTTCTGAGAATACACTGAGGGTTTTTAAAGACCTTAACCAGGCCACGCCCCCCACTCAAGCCGCGCCTCATGCAACCACCTCCCTGCCTGTCTCCATTTAAACCAGGCATTGGTCAGCGAGCAGCATCAGACATGCTGCCCTCAAGCACACAGGTAGGGCTGGAAGCTCCCAACGTTACACCTTTCTGACTAACCTGGAACAATACAGCCAAAAACTGAACTACACTGTCAAACCTGAAACAACCCTGGCAAACTTGGATCTACTTTGCTAAACCTTCTACAACACTGTCAACATGGAACTACACTGACAAACCTGGAGAAACAATGAGTAACCCGGAACCACACTGTGAAACTTGGAGCTACAATAACAAGCCGTCAGTTAAAATGTTAGGAGAGCAGTGTGCTCACTATTCAAGTATCTTTCTCGAGTTCTGAGCTTTAAAATGACCAGTGCACTAATGGTGCTTTTCTTCATCCACCAAATACAACCCAGATGACTTAATCAGAAGAGTGCTGAGCCACCACTATGGTGCCAACAGAAGGAAACACATATCTACTACTCCATTCAAGCTAAACCACTCAAACTCGAACACCTGAATGGCCGAAAAGTTTGAATTCGAACTCGAACGTAATGCAAGTCACTGGGGGTCAAACTTCCGAAAATGAAAGTGCCCTGCAGGAGGGCATATATGCAAGATATTTGCCATAAAAGGTGTATGGGTACACCGGGTACTGCCCTGGGGGAAAGGAAACAATGATAAAAAGCAAAAAATTAAAACGTTTTTAACCCTTTCACTGCTGAGTGCTGAGCCATTTCACCGCTGTGCGTCGAGCTAATTTTTACTGCTTTTGCTCATGTTTAAACGTGATTTGAAGCCATGGGAAATGTTTTATCACCAATGAGTGGCAAAATGTTTGACCGACAATGAGTGGGAAATGTTTGACCAACAAGGAGTGGGAAATATTTGAACAACAAGGAGTGGGAAATGTTCGAAAGTTCAAAACTTTTTCCGCGAACTTCGAACTTTTCAGGACGTTCGCGGAAAGTTCGAGGGAAAAAAAAAGGTTTTCAAATAAATCCCAAAAATTGCTTAAAAGATAGTAAAAAATTTAAAAATAAAGAGACTTTTTACTGCAGAATAAAATAATAAACGGTTTATTAGATATTGAATTAAAACCGCACTACACAAAAACAAAAGTTTTAGACTTTAAAAAAACTGATTTTTCTAAAATGAGATTTTGTGTGAATGAGTCATTATCAGACTGGAGGAGTTTAAAGGGAGTCCAGGAGAAATGGGATTATTTAAAGGAGGCATTGTTGAAGGCCACAGGTAATTGCATTCGGCTTGTTAGCAAAAACGAAAAAGGGAAGAAGCCACTGTGGTACTCTCCAGAAGTGCCAAAATAGTGAAGAACAAAAAGACAGCATTCAATAATTATAAAAAACTCAGAGTGAAGAAGATAGGCAAACCTATAAGATTAGGCAGAAAGAGGCAAAGCAATTTATAAGAGCTTCCAAAGCACACGCAGAAGAGAAAATAGCTCAGTCAGTAAAAAAGGGGGACAAAACATTTTTTAGATACTTAAACGAGAAAAGAAAAGTAAAACAAGGATTAGTTAGATTAAAAACAAAGGAAGGAAGGTATGTAGAAGAGGATAATAGTTTCGCTGACTGCCTCAATGAATATTTTTGTTAAGTCTTTGCAGATGAAAAGGAAGGAAAGGGACCTCAGTTAGGAGGAAACACTAACGAGACATTTACATATGAGTTTACAGAGGAGGAGGTTCTACAGCAGCTGTCTAAAGTAAAGACAAATAAGTCAATGGGGCCTGATGGGATCCACCCTAAATTATTAAAAGAGCTCAGTGGTGTAATAGCAAAACCGTTAACAGATTTATTTAACCAATCCTTGTTAACAGGAGTCGTCCCAGAAGACTGGAAATTAGCAAATGTTGTGCCTATTTACAAGAAGGTTAGTAGGGAGGAATCGGGGAACTATAGGCCAGTTAGTCTTACGTCAGTAGTGGGGAAATTAATGGAAACCATGTTAAAGGAAAGGATTGTTGAACATCTAAAAACACACATCGATTACAGGATCAGAAACAACATGGGTTTACCTCAGGGAGATCATGCCAAACTAATCTTATTGATTTTTTTGATTGGGTAACAAAAATAATAGACACAGGTGGTGCAGTAGACATTGCTTATTTAGATTTCAGTAAGGCTTTTGATACTGTTCCGCAAAGAAGGCTTATCAATAAATTGCAATCTTTGAGCTTGGATTCCAATATTGTTGAATGGATTAGGCAGTGGCTGAGTGACAGGCAACAGAGGGTTGTGGTAAATGGAGTTTATTCGGCGCATGGTCTTGTTACCAGTGGGGTACCTCAGGGGTCAGTACTTGGACCCATTCTCTTTAATATTTTTATTAGTGATATTGCAGAAGGTATTAATGGTAAAGTATGTCTTTTTGCTGATGACACAAAAATTTGCAACAGGGTTGACATTCCTGGAGGGATCAGCCAGATGACAAATGATTTAGGTAAACTAAAAAAATGGTCGGAGCTGTGGCAATTGAGTTTTAATGTGGATAAGTGCAAGATAATGCACCAGGGACGTAAAAATCCAAGGGCTGAATATAGAATATTTGATACAGTCCTAACCTCAACATCTGAGGAAAGGGATTTAGGGGTTATTATTTCAGAGGATCTAAGGATAAGTAGTCAATGTAATAGAGCAGCAGGAAATTCTAGCAGAATGCTTGGTTGTGTAGGGAGAGGTATTAGCAGTAGGAAAAGGGAAGTGCTCATGCCACTGTACAGAGCACTGGTGAGACCTCACTTGGAGTACTGTGTGCAGTACTGGAGACCGTATCTCCAGAAGGATATAGACATCTTAGAGAGAGTTCAGAGAAGGCCTACTAAAATAGTGTACGGCTCGAAGGAGAAAAGTTACCAGGAAAGGCTTAATGATCTTAACATGTACAGCTTGGAAAAAAGACAAGACAGAGGAGATATGATAGAAACATTTAAATACGTAAAGGGAATCCACAAGGTAGAGGAAGGGAGTATATTTAAAAGGAAATAAAGTAGCAAAACAAGAGGACATAGTCTTAGATTAGAGGGGCAAAGGTTTAAATGTAACATCAGGAAGCATTATTTTACTGAGAGGGTGGTGGATACATGGAACAGTCTTCCAGTTGAAGTGGTAGAGGCCAAAACAGTAATTGAATTTAAGCAAGCATGGGATAGGCATAAGGCTATCCTAAACAAAAGATAAATCCAGGTAAAGTATCCATGTAATTGGGCAGACTAGATGGGCCGAAAGGTTCTTATCTGCCGACATTTTTCTATGTTTCTATGTTTCTAAAACGGGAATAATTTTCACATCTCCTGAATAAACCTGTCGAATGAAACCACTGAACAACAGGGCAATTCGGCAACCTTTCTCAGCTGTTTTGTGTTCTCTGAATAGACGAAGCATTGCTTCTCTATGGGGATTTCACTGCCCTCGAACAGGCACCGTATGTGCAGGTAATTCGCCAACATTTGGCGAACTGCCTGCTCTCTGAATAGCCGAATGGCCAGGAAAGGTAAGCGTACGCTGAATTTCACTGTTCGGTTACCTTTCGGCCACAATTCGGATCTCTTTGAATAACCCTGTATTTATTACATACAGATCACTTTATAATTATTAATTAATGCAGACGCTAGGCTTTTTTCCACCCTAGTTTTCAAACTTTTCGATGTAAAAAAAAATCCCAGTATTTAACCGTTCATTAAATATATCTTAAAGCATTTATTATTTTCAATTGCAGCAAACAGCCTTTCTTTTAATTTATTTGTTAGGATTATTTTGGCATTTTTCAGGAATTTTTGGGTTAATCTTTAGGTTTCCTAATTAATTTTAAAGAAACTAGCCTTTTTTCCATCATAGCTTTCAATGTTAAAAAAAAATCCCCGTATTTAACGGTTTATTAAAAATATCTTAAAGAATAAAAAATTTTCCACTTACAGCAAGAAGTGTCTGCATTTAATTATTTGTTAGGATTATTTTGGAATTTTTTGGGAATTTTTGGGTCAATCTTTAGGTTGAAACGAATGAGCTCAGCACATGGTGGCCTTGCATTGTGTGTTGAAATGAATGAGCTCAGCACATGTGGCCTTGCATTGTGTAATGAAACTAATGAGCTCAGTATATTGTCGCTAGAAATCTGCATTCGCTTTGGAAAAATTTGGAATTTGGAACGAAAATTGATAATTAGTATTTCGGAAGTACTTCTGAATAACGAATCGATTCGAATTTGAAGCGAAATGGTATATAACGAAATTATTTTGTTTTACACTGTGTCATCATCATAAAAGAAAAAATTGAATAATTAATATCAACTATCAAATCTGAAATGAACTATCAAATTGATATCAACTATCGAATCTGAAATGAACTATCAAATGGATATCAACTATTGAATTTGAAATGAACTATCAAATTGATTTCAACTTAAAATACAAGTAATAGTCAGCAAAGGACTTTATGAAACAAATTAATTTTGTTTCACTGTTTAATTTGACTCAAATACTAAATCAGTGACACAGCTTAAAATTTAACCCTAGCTTTTCTTTTAACAGCAAACTTAGATTAATTGTGGTTTTATTTAATGATCCAAAATTCGAATTATATCAACTAACGAATTTAAATATGAAATTCGAATCAATTTGAAATTTCAAATTGATCCGAAATTTCAAATCGATCCAAAACGAAACACAAAACAAAATTAGTTACGAAATTAAGAAAACAAAATTATTTAAAAAACGTAACGAAACGAAGCTAAACGAAACAAATGTTTCAGCCATGCACATCCCTAATTGTCGCCTTGCATTGCGTGATGAAACTAATGAGCTCAGTACATTGTGGCCTTGCATTGCGTGATGAAAATAATGAGCTCAGTACATTATGACCAAAGACACACCAAAATCTTCAACTCCACACTAGACTTGTGCACCGATTTTTTTTTCCGGTTCGGTTCGATTCATTCGGATGTTTAAAATTTCGATTCGGCTCGTTTCGGCCGATTTCTGTTTCGATTCGGTTCGGTTCGGCTCGTTTTTCGTATACATTTTTTTTTCGGAATATCGACCATTTTTCGTGTTTTCGGGTCACTCTGCTCGTTTTTTGTATCGACTTTTCGTGATTTCGGAAATTTTTGTTTTTTTCGGAACTTCTGTTCTCCTCGTTTCAAAGTGTCTAACTCTATTCTTTTTGACATAAACTACTATGGTTTACTTTTTTTATACTTTATATATTTTTTTATAATCAATTTTTGGTTTGTTTTTCGGATCCGATAATTCATTCTGTCGATACGATAATTCTGGCGATTCTATTGTGTGTTTTTTTTATTACATAAAGATCCTTTTTTTCTTATGAATAATTGAATATACATTTCACAACTTTATTTAATCATATTAAAATGGTATGAAAGCCAAGGAACAAAACGATTTAAAAAACGCTAAACTGACCCGAATGCCACAAGAAACAAGTGATACGCATTTACAAATACAAAATTTACAGAATCAGCGATATAACCGATAATAGTTAAATATACGATGTCCAGAATTACCGAAATGGAACCGAAATCACGAATGGAACCGAAATCATGAATAGAGCAAAAATAAATTTCGATTTGACACATTTCAAGTCCATTCAAAAAATCCGAAAATGTTTCGTTTCGGCTCGGAAAACTTTTCGGATCTGTCGGTTTTCAGGTCCGATCCGATTCGGAAATTCGGCCGAATGCGAAGACACGAATCGGGAAATTTCGTGAAAATTCCGAAATTCCGAAACCCGAAACGCACATCCCTACTCCACACCCACGTACTTACTAATAATATGCAACGATAACACTGGAATATTGTTTTGTAACAGCTCCGCGGGACACAAAACAAAAGACATTAATAAAATATCTTAAAAATGCTTTTTTAATGACATGTTTTTATTCTTTTAATGCTTTAAGCCACGGGCTGCTTTTTCTCGGCGCTATTGATTAATTCCAAGGCGTTTTAGGCGACGCGTCTGGTTTAAATTCTGGGTAGAATTTAACTTTAAAATAGAAGGGTCATCAGTTTTGAAAAGTTCCCAAGCTAAGGGGTTTATCTGATTCGCGCCGAGATTAAACAGAATTTTCTTTTCTATTCACAATCTATTTTTCCTGAGTGCGGCGGCGAGTATTAAAACGCCGGTAACTTATCTATAGATCTCGCAGCTATTTATTCCGTATACACCGACACTCCGGAGACCGCGCTCTGCCGCGATACGATGACTTGTTGAATCACAAAATCAATCAAAGACGGTAATAAAATGACATTTCTTTTAAAATGCATCTTAATTCCCACGGGCGGAATTAAAAAGGCTTTTCTGTTTCAATCCCGTTCAGAAGCCGACTCGTCTTGGTTTTAGCTGGAAGAAGAGATAAATCAATACTGAATTGATATTTTTCAGGGTGGAGGAATTCATGATGACTTGACATTACACAGATAAGACGACGGCCTGGAGGCTGCGGCGGAACACCCTCCCTACTAGGAGGACCTGGTTAATGATTTTACTAAGGACGTTACGTTCGATGCAGTCAGATATTAAGTGGGCTTCTTCTTAATATGTCCATCATTAAATCGTGACCTGTGATATGGCGCTTATTATATGGCGTCATGTTTTGTGATAGAAGGAAGATGCTTCTGAGAATTATCAGGTAACCTTAACGATTTTCTTACGCTACGTTTAGTGAACTGAAACCCCTCAATGCACATTATGTGATCTCACTATAATGAGCTCATTACATCATGACCTCACACTGTCCATCGTGAGACCACTCTGTCATGAGCTCAGTGCACCATGACCTCAAACTGTACATCGTGAGAACACACTGTAATGAGCTCAGTGCACCGTGACCTCACACTGTACATCATGAGACCACACTGTAATGATCTCAGTGCACCATGACCTCACATTGTACATCATGAGACCACTCTGTAATGAGCTCAGTGCACCATGACCTCAAACTGTACATCGGGAGACCACACTGTAATGATCTCAGTGCACCATGACCTCACACTGTACATCATGAGACCACTCTGTAATGAGCTCAGTGCACCATGACCTGAAACTGTACATCGGGAGACCACACTGTAATGAGCTCAGTGCACCATGACCTCACACTGTACATCGTCACACTGTAATGAGCTCAGTACACCATGACCTCACACTTTGCACCATGTGATCACACTGTAATGAGTTAAGTACAACAAGACCTCACTCTGTACATTGTGGGATCACACTGTAATGAGCTCAGTACGCCATGACCTCCATTGTAATTTTTTTTATCACACTGATGATCTCAGTTTACAAAGACCTCCCATTGTGCATTGCATGATCACACTGTAATGAGCTCAATACATCTGAAAACTCATTGTATGTTCACACTGTAATGAGCTCAGTACACCTGAGAACTCACACTGTAATGCCCAAAGTACATCAAGCCCTCCATTGTACATTTTTTGATCACACTAATGATCTCAGTATAAATATCTCTTATTGTACATTGTGTGATCACTCTGTAATGAGCTCATTACACCTGAGACCTCACAATATACATTTTATGATAAAACATAATGAGCTTACCACACACAACCTCAGATTGTACATTGTGTGGTCATAGTGTAATGAGCTCAGTACACCAAGACTCCATATTGTATGATCACATTGTAATAAGCTCAGTACAACAAGATCTATATTGTACATTTTGTGATCACACTGTAATGAGCTCAGTACACAAAACCTCATTTTATACGCTCACACTGTAATGAGTTCAGCGCACCAAGACCTCATACTATATGATCACACGGAGATTAGCTCAGTACACCAAGACCTCACATTATGTGATCACACAGTAATGAGCCCAGTACAGCAAGATCTCAGATTGTACGAGCATACTGTAACGAGCTCAGTATTTCTTATGGATTAATCACAATATGCTGAGCTCATTACATAATGAGCAAGCATTGCATATTGTCTTCGCATGATAAAAAGTTCAGTACACAATGACCTTGCATCATCTAAATTGTTAATAGCCGAACCCAATCGCTCTCTGAATCAAAATATCCCGAATTGATCAGACCTGAAACATTTCTAATCATCCAGACCCATATATAATCAGATTTATTTGGATTAGTTTGGAAAGCTCCACGTCTTTATTGATGCATATGTGACATTCTGTGCATCATTTTTGGAACCTTTGCTTCATTCTGCTTCATTTTTGGAGCATTACGTTTTGGAGAATTAGGTTTTTATACATTAATACATCAAAGCTCTGAATATCGGAAACTGATGAATATATCGAACGCTTCCGATAATCTGAATCGGTTTGATTCCAAAATATCGGATGTTTACGATATTCTGAATTGGTCGATTACGACTATTGCGGAAACTGAAAAAACTTGAATTCCGAAAAATTCCGAACCAAATTTTACGTCTTTGAACCGGGTCTTCTCGGTACACAGGACCCTCGCATTGTGTGATGCAACCGTAATGAGCTCAGTACATTGTGACCTTGCATTGTGTAATGAAAACTTCTGAGCAGCTCAGTACATTGTGACCTTGCATTGTGTGATGAAAACTACTGAGCTCAGTACATTGTGACCTTGCATTGTGTAATGAAAACTACTGAGCTCAGTACATTGTGACCTTGCATTGTGTAATGAAAACTACTGAGATCAGTACATTGTGACCTTGCATTGTGTGATGAAAACTACTGAGCTCAGTACATTGTGACCTTGCATTGTGTGATGAAAACTACTGAGCTCAGTACATTGTGACCTTGCATTGTGTGATGAAAACTACTGAGCTCAGTAAATTGTGACCTTGCATTGTGTAATGAAAACTACTGAGCTCAGTACATTGTGACCTTGCATTGTGTGATGAAAACTACTGAGCTCAGTACATTGTGACCTTGCATTGTGTGATGAAAACTACTGAGCTCAGTACTTTGTGACCTTGCATTGTGTGATGAAAACTACTGAGCTCAGTACATTGTGACCTTGCATTGTGTGATGAAAACTACTGAGCTCAGTACATTGTGACCTTGCATTGTGTAATGAAAACTACTGAGCTCAGTACATTGTGACCTTGCATTGTGTGATGAAAACTACTGAGCTCAGTACATTGTGACCTTGCATTGTGTGATGAAAACTACTGAGCTCAGTACATTGTGACCTTGCATTGTGTGATGAAAACTACTGAGCTCAGTACATTGTGACCTTGCATTGTGTGATGAAAACTACTGAGCTCAGTACTTTGTGACCTTGCATTGTGTGATGAAAACTACTGAGCTCAGTACATTGTGACCTTGCATTGTGTGATGAAAACTACTGAGCTCAGTACATTGTGACCTTGCATTGTGTGATGAAAACTACTGAGCTCAGTACATTGTGACCTTGCATTGTGTAATGAAAACTACTGAGCTCAGTACATTGTGACCTTGCATTGTGTGATGAAAACTACTGAGCTCAGTACATTGTGACCTTGCATTGTGTGATGAAAACTACTGAGCTCAGTACTTTGTGACCTTGCATTGTGTGATGAAAACTACTGAGCTCAGTACATTGTGACCTTGCATTGTGTGATGAAAACTACTGAGCTCAGTACGTTGCGGCCTGAGACACACCAGAATCTTCAACTCCACAACCATAATCCAGCAGTGGGTAAAGACATACTGGGAAACAGATCAAAAACATTATGAAAGACTGAACCCTAGATTTTTCCAAATATGAATAATTTGCAAAACCCAAATGATCCCATAACGATTCACCACATTTTGCTTAATAAACGGAAAGAGACCCGAAAATGTCCAAATCTTCTGAGATCCCACAGCAGCCTGCAACATTTCTCTAATCTCCGAAATCCACTTAAGGTTTGATTTCGCAGAGTTTTCCTGAATCGGAAAATTTAATTTTGGAGGAAAAAAAATCAAAAAAAAAAAAATCACGTATTTTAATTTTCTGGACAATTTAATCCCCTTTTCTCAATTTACTTTTACTTCTATTAAACAGGGAATAAACAAGACATTTAAAGTAGATGTTTCAGGTTTTTTTTTTAGTGTTTTCAGAAACTAACACGGAGAGAACATTTTAAGGCCTTAAGTGTAAAATTGAAGCAATCGGCAAACCATTCCACTGCAGTCAACTAGGACTTCTCCAACTTTTAAAGGGACACTCGGTTGAAAACAAAGTTCCCTTTTTTGGCCCTAGAATAATTGGGCAGATCCTGCTGACAACCTCTGCTCAATTATTTTTTTCATTTTTTTTTTTTTTTAGTTTTAGGTGTTTATGCTCACCTTTTCTATCTTGCCGCGCACAGTTCCTCCTCTTTGGCTCAGGGACTCCCACACCTGGAACTCCCTGAAACTAACTCAATTTGCTCTCCTAAGGCGTAGGAACTGCAAAGTGTGCGTCGCTAAGGACTTATTTATTTATAAAATATTTTCCCAGGAAGGATACATTGAGATTTCTCTGTTTTTCAGTATGTCCTGGGTTCAAGAAACATTGAATTGTTACAGTCGTTGCAGAAATACAAAGTAATAAAATGCAAGATATTAAAAACCCCCCACAAATATACAGATTAACCCAGAAAATAAATATGTAGGAAATATACAGGGTTATTCAGAGAGCGGTGAAAAGCAGGAGCATGACTAGAGAATGGAAAATTCTAGGTCAAAATAGCCGATTTGGAAAGTGAGATGAATGGGAGAATTTTTACGGTTTGGCTATTTTGACCTAGAATTTTGTATTCTCTAGTCATTCTCCTGCTTTTCACCTCTCTCTGAATAACCCTGATAGTCACTGTGTTACATGTTTACAGGCACATTCTGTATATAGTCACTATGTTACATGTTTACAGGTGCATTCTGGATATAGTCACTATGTTACATGTTTACAGGCACATTCTGTATATAGTCACTATGTTACATGTTTACAGGTGCATTCTGGATAGTCACTAAGTTACATGTTTACAGGCACATTCTGTATATAGTCACTATGTTTCATGTTTACAGGTGCATTCTGTATATAGTCACTGTGTTACATGTTTACAGGCGCATTCTGTATATAGTCACTGTGTTACATGTTTACAGGCACATTCTGTATATAGTCACTGTGTTACATGTTTACAGGCGCATTCTGTATATAGTCACTATGTTACATGTTTACAGGTGCATTCTGTATATAGTCACTATGTTACATGTTTACAGGTGCATTCTGTATATGGTCACTATGTTACATGTTTACAGGTGTATTCTGTATATAGTCACTGTGTTACATGTTTACAGGTGCATTCTGTATATAGTCACTGTGTTACATGTTTACAGGCGCATTCTGTATATAGTCACTGTGTTACATGTTTACAGGCGCATTCTGTATATAGTCACTATGTTACATGTTTACAGGTGCATTCTGTATATAGTCACTGTGTTACATGTTTACAGGTGCATTCTGTATATAGTCACTGTGTTACATGTTTACAGGTGCATTCTGTATATAGTCACTGTGTTACATGTTTACAGGCGCATTCTGTATATAGTCATTATGTTACATGTTTACAGGTGCATTCTGTATATAGCCACTGTGTTACATGTTTACAGGTGCATTCTGTATATAGTCACTATGTTACATGTTTACAGGCACATTCTGTATATAGTCACTATGTTACATGTTTACAGGTGCATTCTGGATAGTCACTAAGTTACATGTTTACAGGCACATTCTGTATATAGTCACTATGTTTCATGTTTACAGGTGCATTCTGTATATAGTCACTGTGTTACATGTTTACAGGCGCATTCTGTATATAGTCACTGTGTTACATGTTTACAGGCAGCATTCTGTATATAGTCACTGTGTTACATGTTTACAGGCGCATTCTGTATATAGTCACTATGTTACATGTTTACAGGTGCATTCTGTATATAGTCACTATGTTACATGTTTACAGGTGCATTCTGTATATGGTCACTATGTTACATGTTTACAGGTGTATTCTGTATATAGTCACTGTGTTACATGTTTACAGGTGCATTCTGTATATAGTCACTGTGTTACATGTTTACAGGCGCATTCTGTATATAGTCACTGTGTTACATGTTTACAGGCGCATTCTGTATATAGTCACTATGTTACATGTTTACAGGTGCATTCTGTATATAGTCACTGTGTTACATGTTTACAGGTGCATTCTGTATATAGTCACTGTGTTACATGTTTACAGGTGCATTCTGTATATAGTCACTGTGTTACATGTTTACAGGCGCATTCTGTATATAGTCATTATGTTACATGTTTACAGGTGCATTCTGTATATAGCCACTGTGTTACATGTTTACAGGTGCATTCTGTATATAGCCACTGTGTTACATGTTTACAGGTGCATTCTCTATTTAGTCCCTATGTTACATGTTTACAGGCGCATTCTATATTGAGGTATGTTAATAGGGAGCTCTTAAGGGTCTTTAGACTGAGGGAAGATTTGATGGGGCCTGGGAGGTTGTTCCATAACTGCGGTGCTCTGTAGGAAAATGAGGATCGAGACACTTTCTTTTTGTATTGTGGTATTGCAAGTAAGGTGGTGGTCCTGGATCGGAGGTTATAGGATGAGGGTACTGCCGAGGGAAGCAGTCTATTCAGGTAGGGTGGTAGCTTGAAGCTTCCCAGAAAAGCTCTTACAGTAAACACCAGGTTGGAAAGGCGAAGGGTGTGTCTAGATTCCAGTTACCTCTTTTAACATGTCACAATATTGGGTCATGTAGTTACATTGTAGCACAAAGTGGCAGAATGAGTTATACAATGTAGTAAGTAAATGAAGGTGCATTTGCGGGGCAGCTGCATACTTGTGAATTATACGTATGCAAGATCCTGCGCAGAACGAAGGATCAGAGCTGCACGCGCATGCATAAATCTGACCCATCGCCGCTCGCTACAGCGTTTGGGCTCAGAGGGTGACTTCTGCTGCTCTCTGCGTGTGACATCACTAGTGACCGTTCTGGTGACCGGCAGATGAGAAATTCAAAATCTTGCCTGCTGGTGGTGACGCTGGGTGGGGTGGTGGAAACTACTCTACTTCACCCAGCATTTCTGCCAGATTGGGGGAGCAGGGATGGGGGGTGGAGGGGGGCCAATCCTCACATCCTGACCACCTCATAACGAAATAGTGGTCAGGAGGAGTAGAGTGTCCCTTTAATCCACTGGTTAAAAAATGAATTACGTTGGCTCAAAGATGTTTTCCTTCTCTCTGTGTCTGTCAGACAAAGGGTTAATATGATTATATATGATTATACATGAATACATACACACAAACTCACGCATGAAATGTTGATAAGGGCGCACCCGGTGTTTCACAATTACTTGCAGGTATTGTATTTGTGCTGCTTTATTAAAAACTAAATTCACTTGGTATTTTCTGCGCCGAAGCAATCGAAAAACAATTACTTCTGCCTTGAGGGGAAACACAGAGGTCCATTTCATTCAGTGGATAGCTTAATAGCCTGTATAAACCATGCCCTACATGTACTTAAAAATCACATGTACCGGTGTTCTCTAAAATGTCATGATTTATCTCGGAAACATGCTTGAAGTAAGAAGGCCGTCTTCTAACGGGATAATGGGAAGAAAATGTCCCGAAAGGTCGCTGAGGTTGATGTCTAATCAGATGCTGCGAAGCCCCAGGGTTGGTCGGAGAGACACTCCTGCTGGCTGAGTCATCTCCCTGGCCAAATACCTCTTCGGCACTTTGTAATTCCATTGTAGGTCAACGGTGACTAATCATTCACACCACATTTCATTTGCATTATGTGTCCTATCTAGGCATGTAAAGATGAGGGCCCGGCTGGATGAACTGGCTCGACTTGCCCACTGTTTTGGGGAGGTTTGTGATGGGGGGGCGAGGGTATGAGCCCAGGGAGCAGGGACACAACAGGCAGACACTAGAGAAGGGTCCAAATGGGGATTTATTGTGATGAATACAGAAATAATGGCAAATGAATGGCAAGGAGCAGTTATCTGGGACTGAGCGTCCATCAGTTGACGAGTCCTGGATTTTTGCAAGAGTAAATCACAGTCAACTTTGATTAACTTGGGCTAAATCAAGGATATCAGCTGGTTCGTTGTAGTGAAACCACTGTTTTTTCAATAAATGTCGCTTAATGAATAAACCTTTATAAAACAAAGATGATGGTTCCCATAGACCCTTCCAACGTCAACGTGTAATGAGGGTTAAAGAGTGTCATCTGCGCTCATTTCTATGTGTTCCATGTACAACAAAAATTAGGTTTCTGTTTGTTTCAATGGCCATTGCAACGTAAGCCCACTCGCCACTTCAAGGCACCTCTTTATAGTGGGTACCTAACAAATGTACCAAAAGGCCGCTCTACTGAGCAGCTTCAAGCCCCTCCAGCTGCTTTTCAGCCAAGGAGAGGCAAAGATGGTGGGTTTTATTTATACACGCACCAAACACTTCCCATTTGGGATCGAAAACAAAAACATGGAAAGAGGAACAGCTGCAGAACGATGGACTGGTGTTACGATGGACTTGGCTGAAAAGCAGCTGGAGGGGCTTGGAGCTGCTCAGTAGAGCGGCCTTTTGGTATATTTGTTAGGTACCCACTCTAAAGAGGTGCCTTGAAGTGGCGAGTGGGCTTACGTTGCAATGGCCATTGAAACAAACAAAAACCTCATTTTTGTTGTACATGGAACACATAGAAACGAGCGCAGATGACACTCTTTTTCCTTGTTATGTTTTATACATTGACTGGGCTGTTACTCCTGGCAGTTGCTGCCGCTCCGGTGAGTATGGGCGCGACGCCATTTTTTCTGTATTTATGTATATCATGCTTGTAACACCAGTCCGTCGTTCTGCAGCTGTTCCTCTTTCCATGTTTTTGTTTTTGATCCCAAATGGGAAGTGTTTGGTGCGTGTATAAATAAAACCCACCATCTTTGCCTCTCCTTGGCTGAAAAGCAGCTGGAGGGGCTTGGAGCTGCTCAGTAGAGCGGCCTTTTGGTACATTTGTTAGGTACCCACTCTAAAGAGGTGCCTTGAAGTGGCGAGTGGGCTTACGTTGCAATGGCCATTGAAACAAACAAAAACCTCATTTTTGTTGTACATGGAACACATAGAAACGAGCGCAGATGACACTCTTTTTCCTTGTTATGTTTTATAGATTGACTGGGCTGTTACTCCTGGCAGTTGCTGCCGCTCCGGTGAGTATGGGCGCGACGCCATTTTTTCTGTATTTATGTATATCATGCTTGTAACACCAGTCCGTCGTTCTGCAGCTGTTCCTCTTTCCATGTTTTTGTTTTTGATCCCAAATGGGAAGTGTTTGGTGCGTGTATAAATAAAACCCACCATCTTTGCCTCTCCTTGGCTGAAAAGCAGCTGGAGGGGCTTGGAGCTGCTCAGTAGAGCGGCCTTTTGGTACATTTGTTAGGTACCCACTCTAAAGAGATGCCTTGAAGTGGCGAGTGGGCTTACGTTGCAATGGCCATGGAAACAAACAAAAACCTCATTTTTGTTGTACATGGAACACATAGAAACGAGCGCAGATGACACTCTTTTTCCTTGTTATGTTTTATACATTGACTGGGCTGTTACTCCTGGCAGTTGCTGCCGCTCCGGTGAGTATGGGCGCGACGCCATTTTTTCTGTATTTATTTTTATCATGCTTGTAACACCAGTCCGTCGTTCTGCAGCTGTTCCTCTTTCCATGTTTTTGTTTTTGATCCCAAATGGGAAGTGTTTGGTGCGTGTATAAATAAAACCCACCATCTTTGCCTCTCCTTGGCTGAAAAGCAGCTGGAGGGGCTTGGAGCTGCTCAGTAGAGTGGCCTTTTGGTACATTTGTTAGGTACCCACTCTAAAGAGGTGCCTTGAAGTGGCGAGTGGGCTTACGTTGCAATGGCCATTGAAACAAACAAAAACCTCATTTTTGTTGTACATGGAACACATAGAAACGAGCGCAGATGACACTCTTTTTCCTTGTTATGTTTTATACATTGACTGGGCTGTTACTCCTGGCAGTTGCTGCCGCTCCGGTGAGTATGGGCGCGACGCCATTTTTTCTGTATTTGTGTAATGAGGGTGTTACGCTCTCTGCTTGTTTGATCCGCCATGTTTCCCTGGTCAGATCTCATGGACATACCGATCTGCACTGTTGTGCTATCATATGTAGAATTGATATGCCTCGGGGCGGGTATTTATTGAGCTCATACGGACTGAACTTCTGACATTAATCCATGATAAGGTTATGCGATCGACGGCATTCAACACAATAATTCCAATTATGCCAAGAAGCACCTTAGACCAGTGTGAATTGTTATGCCTTGTGCCTGTTGTGTTAAAATCACAATAGTCCATACTTTATAACAGACAGGAGGACGCATTTACTTAATGCGCGATGTTAGTGAAAAACGAACAGTTTTGGGACATGCATAACAAGAGTACTACAGCAGTTTTGCATCAGGGAATGTGAGAGCGTCGGAGACAGATGAGCTCCATTTCTACCTGGTATGCTGCTCTACTAATCTGTAATAGTGGGTTTTCACCATTAAATTACTTTGAAAATGGGAGTAAAAACAGTTCAGTGAGCAGCTTCCCTAAAATGATTACAGACTGCATCAAGGCGCGCGTCTGAAGCTGATGGCTTTCTAATAGCCGTATCGCTGTGTGCCTATAATTATATAAAGGAGGGATTCAGATAAACCGAAGACCTTTCACGAGACGGAGCCGATTCCTTCTCCAGGTGGTGCCATTGTGAAGAAAAAAAAATACACAGATATCAGCATTTTACTATAAGCCCATGAGTTGCAATGTCGTAGTTGACCTTGGTGGAAGGAGCAATGTCATCATCGATGGCCACTTCTAACCACCAAAAACAGTCAAAGACGTCTGACTTTAAAGAGAGCAGAGTAAAATAATGGCGTGAGGTCAGAACTTCACAAATAAAGGGGTTATTTAGGAAGAGAAGGAATTCCCCTATTCGCACTATAAACATTCCATATCCACTGCCTGGCCGAGAAAATAGTCCCCACCTGGATTTAACTAGGGTATAGGTAAGAGTCTTCCTTGGATAATTACTGGAGTGATTAATGTTTCTAAACCGGCTGTACGAGCCTGTTATAATCTGGGGTGGCTTCAGTTGGTCGGGTCTAGGTTCGGCATCGTTATGTGCCCAACAAATGAGGTCATGTGACTCCCTGAACATACTGAATGAGCAGGTTTTTTCCATCAATGGGTTTTTCCTCCCCTGATGGCACAGCGGGCATATTCCAAGATGGCAATGCCTGGATTCATCGGCCTCAAATTGTGCAAGAGTGGTTGAGGGAGCATGAGACATCATTTTCACACATGGATTGGCCACCGCACAGTCCAGACCTTAACCCCATTGAGGTTAATCTTTGGGAAAATGTGCTGGAGAAGACTTTTACGCAGCGCTGAGACTCTCCCATCATCAACACAAGATCTTGCCACAAATTAATGCCGCTCTGGACGCAAATAAATGCTGTGACGTTGCATGAGCTTATCGACACGATGCCGCAGCGAATGCGTGATGCAATCGCAGCAAAAGCGACACAACCAGCAACCATATATTACAGCGAGTGACTTTTTTGGCAAGGCAGTGTATAAACGAGCATTAAACTAACTTTACTTGGGATTTAGAAGCTTTGTACAATAATAATAATAAATGAATTAGTTTGTTGGAGCATGGGATTGTCCTGATGGTATGATCTATTCTAGAAGAAGACTGTCCTCAGGGTCCACTAACAGACCAGATTTTAAGGATTACCTTGGGGAGATGCCGCCTAGAAAACTGCAATCACTGAGCAGATAATTATACGACCCATGTTGTATTTCCAATGTCTTACAAATCTGGCCTGTTAGTGGACCCTTGGGACAGGCTTGGGAATGATGGACCTAGACAATAAAAAGGAAATGGTAGAGACCTAATTGTGCAATACAGTAATCACAAGAATGTTTTATGTGAGCCCTCAGGCTCCAGCTGCCCAGATCTGGTGAAATCACTGGGTGACATTGAGGTGTATCCGCCACCCTGCCCAGTGACAACAGTAGCCGGGATTTTGAATTTTCCAGCTGGTGATCACCAGATCGGTCATTAGTGATGTCACACACAGAGAGCGTCCGACGTCACCATCTAACCAATTGGCGTGGCAAGCGTTTTCAGAGATGGGCAGTCGTTGGATCATATCAGTGTATGTGTGATCCGATCCATTGCTCTGTGCAGGTGCGACGGAACGTGTGTACATAAAGGGCTCTATTACATTCTCTGCGCAAAAGCGCACACGCAGTGCAATTTTTTTTTACACGCAGCATTAAACGTTAACGCACGTAAATTAACGCTGGTATTCCGATCCAAGCCCATTTTTTTCATCCGTCCGAAAATATTGCGCTTAAAAAATACGCACGAAAACGTGTGCAAATTAACGCTGCGCGCAGAAATCGGTGGGCAGACTGTTTTTTCATGCGATTCAGCCAATCAGAATTAAGAACCACAATTGTCTCTCGTTAAGTTTTTACGCCTGTCAAAATCAATCTGAGTATATATGTTGCAGCAATAAAAAAAAACACGCACAACGTCTACATTTTATTGTTTGGGTATGTGTAGAATGTGTAACTATACTGTGCTGTATTTTTTTTTTCGTGCTGGTGTATTTCGTTTCGGCCAGGACGTTCAGATTTGCCATTAACACCGGCTTTTAAAAGACGTTAAAATTATGCGCGCAAACGTCGTTAGTAAAAATTTGTGCATCGATTGTAATACCATCCGCGTACCAGCGCACAAACGCATTTGCGTTCACAATGGTAAGTATGGGATGCGTGCACGAACTTGCGCTCGCACAGGGTTCGCGCAGGGTCACTCGCGTTAGACGTTAACGCGCATCGTTTGCGCCAACATCGTAATACGACGTTCAGCACGAAGGGATTTGCCCCTTGCGTTAATGCATTTTTGCGCACGCGCACATTTTTGCGCGACAAGTGTAATAGGGCCCAAAATGAGCAAGTCCCATAGCACCGCGCAAATTGCAGAGAAGCACACATTGAATCTAATAGCTGCAGGAACTTCCAGGTCCAGGAATGTGAGTAAATTCACCCATAATAAAATAAATCAGTAGAAATGAATTGTGTAGATGCTGCCCTTTGCAAAGTTACCCATCACTCAGAAGATAAGCGTTCATCAATCCATGCTGAGGAATGTACTGCTCAGAGCCCCACCAGATGTCCTATGCACTTCTGAAGCTGGCTAGGAATGTCCTGGAGATATTTTTTGCACAATAGGACAGATTTTCCGCTGCGGTTGATTAATTATCACAGGGGACTTCTTACAGTATAAAAAATGGGACATTGGAGAGTCAATCCCAAACTTCGACCCTTGCCTTTTCATTCTAGACTCATGCAGTTTATGTTTGCGGGCTGACACGGACAGGTTTAGAAATGAACCAAACCCATTATCTTGCATCGGGTTTCATATGGCAGCTCCAAGACGTGGTTGGGTTTTTTAACAGTGTAGGACAGTAGTCTCTGCGTGACAGTGACCGCTTTCGCTAGAGGTATCGCTGTTGAGCCGCACTGACGCTTAGACTCAGGTTCGTGTGACGGAGCTGGCTCACTAATGATTGCTTCTATATTTTACCGTGACAATCTTCTACAGCTCAAAGCCAATGAATTAAATGTAAAAATGGCCCATTTAACTGTGACACACTGGGAAGCAGCTAATGAATTGTGTCTATGCACCATTGGCCTTTATTCCATGTAAAGGAGATTTTAATCTCATCCACTTGATTGGAAATGATTATGTCATGTTGGCTGGTTCGCCGGGTACTAGACCGTATTCTCAAAAGCTGTGGAAGATGCTTCTTTCTTCCTGTTCACAATTATATTTGAAGGGCGCGTATGTTATAAAATTCCACTTGAGTTGAAAAAGCACACGTTAGTCACACGACTTAATGACGATGTCATGACCGATCCGCTCTGACCCCTGGCAGCCCCCTTCCTGCCCTGCACATGCATGATTCTTGTTCAATGTTTTTCCTTCAGCTTATGTCATATGCCGGTTCCTGGAAACCTTCTTTGGATGCCCTGCTCATGCAAAGGAGCCTCAGGTGTTCTCCATCCCACCTAATGGGACCTCCTCAAAAAGAAGCTGCGCCCTCTCCTCAGGGCTTCAACATGAAAGTCTAGCTGTGCATCAACCAGACTTGTCTCCTGAAGGTCCCTGTTCCTCAGCCTCTAAATAACTCCTGTGATCCTGCCAAGCTTCTTCTCTAGTTATCCTGGCAAACCTACCGAGAACCCTATCTGCAAACCTACCGAGAACCCTATCTGCAAACCTACCGAGAACCATACCTGGAAACCTACCGAGACCCCTATCTGCAAACCGACCGAGAACCCTACCTGGAAACCTACCGAGAACCCTATCTGCAAACCTACCGAGAACCCTACCTGGAAACCTACCGAGAACCCTATCTGCAAATCTACCAAAAACCCTATCTGGACACCCAAAGAGTTCCTACCTTGGCTACCCATCAAGAACCTTGTGAATCCTCAAATATTATTCCTTATTGATTGCCTGTGTATCACCCCTGCTCTGGACTGCCATTTTACATGTTTAGCTGTGAGGTTATGCCACGTTTCATATCGATATATGTCACATTATAATACAACATGTATCCTTTGGGAAGATCAGCTACATTTCCAGTTATCCTCTGTGTGAACAGGTAGCAGCTGAGTTGGGAGTCAAAATAGATACCAGGCCAACCCCGGCAAGGCTAGACCTACCACAGCATGAGCCTAAAGTGGGCACAGGTCACCTTACAGTGATCCCTGGTATCCATCTGCCCCAGAATGCATCATGACATTTTTGCCGAGTTTCCCATTAGGCTATATTTGGAGCATTGCTTGAGGAAAGCGGACAATAATTGTGGTTGTTGTGAATAGATGGCAAGCGCCACACAACACATGCCACCACCAGAACCCCAATGCTGGATCAGAAAACAGTGGTTTTCCCTATACCAATGGTTAAAATATCGTGCACACATCTGATCAGCGCAAACTGAATTGCATTCGGGGTCCGGGTGTCCCTCATCGATTAGCAACCCATATATAAATATACATAAAGGAAGCAAACAAAAACAAATAATTGGCAATGCATAAAACAACGTGCGATGTTCCACTCACAAATAGAGAGCACAACACTGGCTCCGAGTGGATCTGCGCGTCTGGGTTATTTTGTTGTTCTTTTCTCAGGTAACCCACACCTTATTGGAATGTTTTTCTCTCCCCCTCAGAGTATGAAATGTGATATGGAAGACAAGAATAAACAAAAACGGCTCTCCTTGTGTCAAATCTGGGTGAATATTTGTACAAGAGTATTTAGCCAATTTCTAACTCACTCTTGGTGGAGCTTCCGTAGCTCTAAGATCAGTGCTTTTTTCATGCCAGACAAATCCATAAAACCGCCATAGAAACAAGGACGTGGTCTTTAAAAAGTTTAATAAAACATAAAATCAAAGTAAAATACAAGCAGGTCTCCATGACGCGTTTCGTCGCTGTAAGCGACTTCCTCACCTGGCATAATGACTATTGCCCCTGCATGTTCTTAAATAGTCTGTATTATCAGTAATTCTTGACCACACTTGTCTCAATGATTGTTCCCTGGAGTGAGTTTCACGCCTCCATCTGATACTTCCTTGTGTTGTTGAGGGCACCACCATCTTGTGCATGCACCTTGATGTCCTCCTGCGTTCCATGAGAATTAGCGGTGACGCGTTTCCGGTCTCGCGTCTTTCTCTCATTTCCAGTTTGCGAGTGTCTCTTCAATGCGCTACGAGCAGACGCCAAACCATTTGTACGGCTTCAACCATTATACACTGAGTGGCCAGATTATTATGACCACCCCATCAGTACTTGGTTGGGCCACCTTTTGCCTTCAATACTGCAGCGATTCTTCTTGGCATTGACTCCACGAGATGTTGAAAGGTGATGCGAGAATCTGACACCATGCCTGATGAATAGCTCTGTCCAGTTCTGTGAGATTTGATGGTTGTAGAACCAGCTGCCTGATGGCTTTCAACTTCGTCCCACAAATGCTCAATTGGATTGAGATCTGGTGATTGTGGGGGCCTCCTAAGCAAAGTAAATTCCCCCTCATGTTCTTGAAATCACTCCTGCACAATAGGAGCACTGTGGCATGAGGGTGCATTGTCTTGTTGGAAGAAGCCATCTCCATTGGGATACGCCATCAATATGAACTTGACCAGCAACGATGCTTTGGTATGTTGTGCTATTCAGACGTTGTTCCACACGAATTAAAGGGCCCCAAACCATAACACTGCCCCCACCAGCTTGAAGGGTTGTACTCATGCATGTGGGGTGCTGCTTTCATGCTGTTTCCCCCAAATTCTCACTCTGCCATCTGCATGATGCAACTGGAAACGTGATTCATTGGACCACATGACTTTTTTCCAATGCTCAACTGTCGAATCCATGTGTTCCTGTGCAAATTGGAGATGTTTTATCTTGTTAACTGCAGACAGCAAAGGTGTTGGAACAGGCCTTCAGCTTCCATATCCCATACGATGCAGTGTACGGTGAACAGTGCGTTCAGAGATCATTTGAGAGGATCCCTGATTAAGATCTGCAGTAATTTGATGCACTGTTGCTCTTCTGTTGTCTTGTACCAGTCTTGCCACTCTCCGTTCTGCCCTAACATTGACAACAACATTGACGGCCACAATTCGCATGTTCAGACCCAGATTTTCGGTTGACAGTCCAGTCTTTAAACACTTTAACAACAGCTGCTCTTGAACATTTAACAAATTCTGCTGTTTTGCTGATACTCGCTCCATGGCTCAAAGGCTGTTAAATCTCGCTGTTTACCCATAACTTCAGAAAGAAAATCTCTTCTACTGTCGTGGTAAACAACCCGCTTCCCTATTTATAATGGTCTGGCCCTCTGTAGCAACTTCAGAGCCAAATTATAGCTAATTTGCCTAAAAAAGCCAGGTGGTCATAATAATCTGCCCACTCAGGGCCATACTACATATTTGGTGCTAACTTAACCAGAGCTGTTGTAAACTTCCCAGAGCCATTATAGCCTATGGAGGTTTAAAGTTCAGCTCTGGTTAAGTTAGCACCAACATTGTAATATAGCCCCTCAGTGTATAGCTACTCAATATACAATCCGCTGGTTTACTCTGCCTACTCCTTATCTGTAACCATGCATGGAAATAAGGTTCTACATTAAACTATAATGGCCCCCTCTTACTAAAAAATGATCAACAGATCCATGCAAAAAAAAATTGGGACACATGCCCTATTTTTATAGTGTGATTTTATATCAATGTTACATCTACAGTATATGATGATATCCATAATATATATAGAAAAACTATTGTACATGACTTATACTGTGTCATATGTGTGGGTGATATCTTTAGAAATAAGGTGTAGATAATTACTCTCTATAGTGATGTTTACTATTTTGTGTTTTCATTTAGTAATATATCCATAATTATTGCAAATGGTGCAAATTTAATTGAATAAGTGCTAAATATTAATATAACACCTTACATCACAGGTTTGTTTATAGAATGTATAATTAATAATCTATATTGTTAGAGAAAATAGTAACACAGGAAGACTCCCATTATCAGGGTTATTCAAAGAGAATCGAAAAGTCACCGCATGTTAGGTGACTTTTGTTCTCTTCAATTCGGGCCGATTTGGCGATCCCATTTCGGCGATCCTGCGGTCTATTCAGCAAGCACCACAGGGCCGTCGAAGCGCAGGAAAAAGCTGCCGCAAACCCGACGAACACTCACCGCAAAAACCCGGCGAATGCACACCAAAACCCGCAAAAACATTTGGGTTAACCTGCAGAAGACGCCAGAAAAACCCGAGCAGGAGCCGATCACACGCAGCAAAGCCGCCGGAAAAAGCCGACACCGCAGACGAATGGAGTGAATAAATTAGCAAAACAGTTCGCTTGAATGTTTGAAAAGTGAAACACTGTTTGCAAAGAAACTACAGAGCGAAAATGTCTGAAATTTACATATAAAATTCAATGAATGATAATTAAAAGGGCTGTTACAGAAAAAATAGGTAAACATAAAAAAAATCCCGAAAAATGCTTAAAATTTCCTAATAAATATATAAATAAAGAGACTCTTTACTGAAGAATTTTATAATGAATGGTTTATTAGATATTGAATTAAAACGGGAATATTTTTAACATTGAAGCCTATGGGATTCTCCTGAATAAAGCTGCCGAATGAAACCACCGAATGGCAGGGCATTAGGGGAACCTTTCACTGCTGGTTTGTGTTCTCTGAATAGCCGAAGCAGTGCTTTTTTATGGGGATTTCACTGCCCTCGAACAGGCACCGAACAGGCACCGTATGTGCAGGCAATTCGCCAGGATTTGACTTATTGCCTGCTCTCTGGATAGCCGAATGGCCAAGAAAGGTAACCGAACGCTGATTTTCAGCATTCGGTTACCTTTCTCCAGCCATTCGGATCTCTTTGAATAACCCTGTATGTATAATCTACAACTATTTCTACCATTATGTTGATGCTATTATATTATATAATAATTCTGGTTGTATCTCGTTATTGTATAGAGGAGATCACATTAGCAATTGATGTTGGTAATACCTGGTGGGTGTCTTTAAAATTAGCTCAGATAGATAGTTACGTACATGTAACAATTTTTAAAAATTTTCAGGGTTGAGGGATTGTTGAACGCAAGAGACATTTCGGGCTCTATTACACTGTTCGCGCAAAAACGCATAAACGCGAGGGGAAAAACCCTTTGCGCTGAACCTCGTACTACGACGTTCGCGTACAAAATGCGCGATAAAGTCTAATGCGAGTGACCCTGCGCGAGCGAAAGTTTGTGCGCGCATCCCATACTTAACATTGTGAGCGCAAATGTGTTCGTGCGCTGGTACGCGCATGGTATTACAATCTATGCGCAAAATATAGCGCACAGCGTTTGCGCGCATAATTTTAACGTCTTTGAAAAGCTGATGGTAATGGCAAATCTGAACGTCCTGGCCGAAACCAAAAACACCAGCACGAAAAAAAAAATACAGCAACATGCTTAAAATATCTTAAAAAATCGATAAATAAAGAGACTTTTTGCTGCCGAATTTTATAATGAACGGTTTATTAGATATTGAATGAAAACGGGAATATTTTTAACATTGAAGCCTATGGGATTCGCCTGAATAAACCTGTCGAATGAAACCACAGAATGGCAGGGCATTAGGGGAACCTTTCACTGCTGGTTCGTGCTCTCTGAATAGCCGAAGCGGTGTTTTTTCATGGGGTTTTCACTGCCCTCGAAAATTATTAGTGCCCCGGCCCCCCCAGTTTTGACTGCGGTATCTTCTGTGCCCCCTAAATATTGTTCCTAGAGTCGCCACTGGTCGCGGCGCTGCGTAAAGTCTTCTCCAGCACATTATCCCAAAGATTAACCTCAATGGGGTTAAGGTCTGGACTGTGCGGTGGCCAATCCATGTGTGAAAATGATGTCTCATGCTCCCTCAACCACTCTTGCACAATTTGAGCCGATGAATCCTGGCATTGCCATCTTGGAATATGCCCGCTGTGCCATCAGGGGAGGACAAACCCATTGATGGAAAAACCTGCTCATTCAGTATATTCAGGAAGTCACATGACCTCATTTTTTGGGCACATAACGTTGCTGGAGCTAGGCCTGACCAACTGAAGCCACCCCAGATCATAACAGGTCTGTACGGGAGGTGGGGACTTTTTTTTGATCAACCAATGGATAAAAACAATGCAACATTATTTTAAAATCAAGAAAAACTATTTTTGTTAAAAATGACATATTTTACATTATTTTGTGTATGCAAAGGGAAATCCGTGTGTACAATCCTGAAAACGTGCCAGCATTATCCGATCTCCCTTAACCGTGTAGACCTAACATCCCCTTTCCTTTTTTTTTCTGTATCTCTCAACCTGCTTCCATGTCAATAATCAAAACTACAAGAGTGAATTTCCATTTTCAATTTTTTCCTTTTTTCATTTTCCGCCATGCTTATTAGAGGAGCAATTTAATAGCCGCGGCGTGTGTATTATTGGCCGTTGCTGGTTTGTTTTGCTGTTTAGAAAACCATTTCTCCTGCTAATAGAATATCCGAGGCGTTAATAAAGCAGAACATTAAAAGCAGCCGCTTCTCTATCTGGACAGTTTTCTCGTGGTCTACGCGCACCCGTGTTGAACATCATTGAGGGAGGGTTGGGTGAGGGTTACCTTCGCCTCCTTGCTGTGAAGGGAACACCAAGGTAATTAAGAGGGGTCAAATAAATTAGCATCACACAAATAGAAGTAACCTTGACAGGATCACGTAATTGGTGGATCCATTGTATTGCTCTTCTCGCCGCCCGTGCCGTATGTTTATCATCACCTGTTTATTCAACTCTCTGCAGGGAGCATTAATTCATCCCAATAATACAGTTTCTCATAGCGAAAAAGAAAGTGAAAAAAAGGGAAAGTAAAACATTGTATGGAGTGGAGATATTGCTGTTACCACGTGGTTCAATGTCTTGTATCTCCAATGTATACCTTAAATTTCAATACCTTTACATCCTGTACCAAAAAGCCAAGGGCCCTATACCGCCCCTTCTTTTAATCCCCTAATTCCACGGCTTTTGCAGGTGGGAGATGAGCTTTAATGCTGCAGGTTGACATGACCCAACCCTCAGCTTTCTGGCCCTCCTCTGGCCTGCAGTGGCCTATCACCACCATTGGCTGATTTCAGGCAGCCAATGACAGCGATCGGCCATTGGGACTTGAGGCGGACTGGAGGAGGGTCAGAAAGATGCAAGGTGTGCTGTGCCACCCTGTTGGCACTAAAGCCCAACTCCTGCTAGGATGATATAGGACACCCAACGGCACTAAGTGGTAAAGCCAAGCGCTGGAGACGTTACACAGAATAGCACAAACCATTATTATAACAGCTCGAGGCACTAATCCGAACTTCCCCAAGCTTAGCTTGGGTCTTGAAATCAGTTTCCCTTTACTGTTCATTAACGGCTCCTGAACTGTGTATAGGTTAATAATGGTTCAGCACAAGAGTTACGAGCTATTCCAATGTAGGTCACTGATCTTGGGTCGACATGGTATTCTGCAAAGAACTTTGTTAAGGGATTTTGAGAAAACAAAATCCCTTAAGACTTCTTCTAAAAGCCACCACAAATCCCATACTCAGTTCTCATTCCAGAGTGCTGAGAGTGTCGAAAACCATCAGTTCATCTGTTCATAGGCAACGGAAGACAGGGAACAAATAGTTCTACCAACACTGGGTGACAATGCTCATGCCAGCTCACAACAGGATTGTGCTTGACTCTATGAAATCCTACAGACTCTAGTTACTGATATACGTGTCAGTGCCATTGCCAGTATCTTTGGCTCCCAACTATTCCAACTTGAGTCACTGATACAGCTATTTGGTTGAAATAAACCCGGTAATAGGGGCCGGTGAAGGATATGGGCTCGATCATATTTTTTTTGCTTAGTGGCTTCCTGTTAAATGTTGAATATCGAAGGATCTCATCAACTGGTTCGTGCAAGTATTGCTATGTAGGTCAATGATTAGATCAACAGGTCTTCACAGTTGGCCAGGGCAGCCTCGATGCTGTCGGTCAGCTGATCATGATACGTTAATTTATTTAGGTGCTAATGGGGCAACTTAAATGTCTATACTCTTTGGCCTTGCAGATAACATGCCTCCAACATGTCCAACTCCACACCGTATTCATTGTGGTCAACCTCATTCCCATCACTGTGGTCAACCTCATTCCCATCACTCTGGTCCTTGCCAATTCCTGACCACAGTCTAGACCAGCATTTTCTTCAGTAAACTGGGAATTGCCAAGAGTGGACACCTAGAGTAGAAAATTGAAAATTTTAGACCAAAATAGTCAAAACCAATAGACCATAAGAAATTTGTCAGCTCCCTTCCAGTGCACAAACACAATATAGCTTTGTTTAGAAGTATGGGATATGGGCAGTAGCATGGGCTCTTATGTCCATGTACCATATACTTCATGCATTTGCAGAGCTGTATAGTCTGTTATCTGGTGGAAAAGAAAATCATGATTCTGACATCCCATATGCATTGACTTTTTCTAAACATATCTGAGACGCATTTCGCTCTTGTCCACAAATTAAATGTATCTAGAACCAATGTTTAGATCACACTTTTATTTTTCAATAACACAGTGAAAGCTTTAAGGTAACTTTTGTGTAAATGAAACATTCATACTGTTTGTATAATTAGGAAAACTCTACAACTTCAACAATTCTGATTCAACTGAAATAACAGGAATAAGGCAAATCTACAAGGATAATGGCGTCCTACCAAGCCCTGGGCCACTTAATGCAGAGTTAAGAACCTTTTCAATTACCCATCTTATTAACTGACCTGTTAACTGCTTGTTACAAGTATAAGGCGCACACTTTAGGTCTTTTTCTGCACTGTTTCACCCAATGCGACATGCTAAATTTACCGTACTGTTAATTAAGACCATTAAAGTGTAATATTCTAAGATTACACACTCGATTACCCATTGGTAGGATCTGAATTCATAGTCATTGGTTCAACACCGTTAACTGCAACCATTAAGGGACTTGGGGGTTATTAGGGCATGCGGTTTAAAAAAAAAACAACCTGTGGGGAAAGTTTGTAGCATGTTTATAGACTGATGGGTTTGAGCTGCAGTCTCTGTGGAACATCGAACGGGCCTTACAATGCTAACATCTTATCCTGAGCACCGAAAGGCTCGTCTGAATCGACACGCAGGAGCAAGTCTAAGTCACATACACCCATACAAGAGGGATCACATGTGCAGGGCATAAAATTTGGTTCGGTTTGCTTTCCGGCAGTCCCACTGCAGCCAATGATGGCGATCGGCCAACAGCGAAAGCGGCCGTGCCAGAGGAGGTCGAGACAGCTGTCGGACATGCTATTCCACCTTGCCGCTGCATGGGACATCCCTCCTTAAGGGGTTAAACTGTCCAACCATATCTCACGCTGCATTGTAGAGAATATATGTTATGGTAAAGCATGTTATAATATTTGTTTTTATTATGTTACTTTTCGTTAAACTGATGTTGTTATTTTTTTCAGCTTCTTTTTTGAAACCTTGGACCTTAGCTTGTTTAAAGAAATAATGAGCTGACTGAAAAAAAGGGCAATGCTTCATGTTCTGCTGATTGTATGTCATGTAATTTAACAGACCGAGGACATTTATTGGTTTTCTTTTGACAGTAGTTCCTCATCAGAGTCACTGGAAGTTAAATTCCTTTGTAAGACCCTACATGCTTTAATGAACCTCTCTGGGATAGCCGAATCCATAATATATATTGAAGTAAGTTTATTATACTTTGTTTTCTGTAATTAGGGAACGGACCATGAGTAAATAAACCAAAAAGTGTCACTAGTGCTGCACAATAAATAACAAGCCTCACCGTCTAACTTCAAGGCCAACCGTAGGAGAGTCCTTCCTTCCTTGGTTGCTCTCAGCTCAAAGACAGCATTTCATATGGAGCAGAAGTATTTAACCATTTATGGGCCCTATTCCAGTCTTGTCATCATGTCAACGGCTACAAGCACTAACTTAACATTTGGAGTTGCTATACCGACCCTGGCGCTAACTTAACTGGCATCCTATGGACTCTAGGAGCCGATACGAAACAGCGACACATGGCAACGCTGCCAGTACGTGTTTGTGACTCTCACTTATTACGACTTGAGCTGCTAAAATTTAATTTGGGCCAAAGTAGGCCCGGTTCACATGGATCTGGAAATGGATATTGGCCCGTGCCAAATTTTTCCTTTACCGGCAACGTTGGAATAGAGCCCCCAGTATTTACCACCGTGGTCACGGAGTATTCGTCGTGCCTATGGGTTCTGCTATTTAAGTTGTTTTTGTTTAGAAGGATGAGGTCGTGGAAGCATTGTCTTCCCTCCTGCAAAGGCCTAGTTCATCCTTCCAGTCCTACTATACATCATGTATCCAATCCTCTTCCTCCCAACTTGGGGCCAGATCCCAACTTGGACATTAACAGTAAGGCACAAATGGAAAATGTTTGTGCCTGCCGTTTTTCCATCTGTGGCTCACCTTAGCGTCTGTCTTATGACCGAGCCGCCTTGCCAGCAGCTCGGGTCATAATAGGTTCTAGCTGCAATTTGCTAACACCAGCTGCGCTGAGAGTTGAGGTGTTATCAGCTCCAGGAGTCCATAGGACACCATGGAGATGGACGCAATCTCGAATGAGTGAGATCCAACTGGGGCGGTGGAGGGATACCAGGAGGAACACTGGGAACAGTTTATACCCTGTATTCATCTGCTCGCGGAGTGAGGCAAGGACGGATGGTGCCACTCTCTGCACCGGGGGATGTGAGGCGAGTATGGGATTTTCATATGTCTTCAGATTAATGTGTTAAGTGATTGCACTTCAGCACAATCACTCAACACCAGGGTCTGAAAGGTGTTAGTCAAACCTGAATAACATTAGGCACAGATGGGGAACAAGTTGGTAGAGATGTGCATTCGTTTTGGAAAAATTCGGAATTTGTAGCGAAATTTGATAATTCGTAATTCGGAAGTATGAATAACGAATCGATACGATACGAATTTGAAACGAAACAAAGTGGTATATAACGAATTTATTTTGTTTTACACTGTGTCATCAACATAAAAGAAAAATTTGAATAACTGATATTAACTATCGAATTTGAAATGAACTATCAAATTGATATCAACTATAGAATTGATCTTAACTTACAATACAAGTAATAATCCGCAAAGGACTTTATGAAACAAATTATTTTTGTTTCACTGTTTAATTTGACTCAAATACTAAATCTGTGACACAGCTTAAAATGTAACCCTAGCTTTTCTCTTAAAAGCAAAATTTAATTAATTGAGGTTTTATTTAGTGATCCAAAATTCGAATTGATATCAACTATCGAATTGATATGAAATTCGAATCGATACGAAAAACAAAACAAAATACGAAACAAAATTAGTTACGAAATTCCAAAAACAAAATTATTTAAAAACGAAATGAAACTAAACAAAACACATTTTTCAGCCATGCACATCCCCTACAAGTTGGTTGGAATAGCTCGTTCTCCATCTACTGGGGCAACGCTAACGTATAGGAGACAATAATGTACAGTAGCTGGTGCAACATCCGAGACGCAAGCTCAAAATAAAGCTACGTTACTGGAATAGTTCCCAATGATCATAAAATATTTCACATATTTATGAATAGGGTCTAGCATAGCAGGATCGCCTTACTGGCACTTGTCTCAGATGTGTCTTTCAAAGTAGAGAGTCTGTGGTCATATGTTACTATTTGTCATTGGTCAACTTCGAATGCATTATGAAAGGTCAACTTATCTCCAACTGCCCTTTATTCTCATGAACAGTGATGAGCTTTCTTCTCTTCATTGTGTCCATCTGCAAAGGACTCTTCCTCGTGTTCAAAACCTGCACTTATTTTTCAAAGCAGGTTTATTGTTGTCTTTTTAACATGCTTTGTCCGATATCGCCGTAGCTGCACGCAATGCATGGATGACAGAGAAGCGTATATATAAATGATTAAAGGCGGGATGCTTCGCTACCCAGCTGTCTTTGCTACGCACTGGGAAACGACCACAGACTCTTCATCGTTTGAAGTTCTCTGTGTCTTGCTACTTTGTGAGTGTATATACAGTATATATATATATATATATATATATATATATAAAAAATACACAGATGTACTTGAGGAAAAGATACAGCGCGTCGCTAAAACACATCGAAAAGTGCCTTTTTTTTGTAGAAAATTTGAGAAACCATGCGATTTCTGCTATTTCTAGCTGTGTTTTTCACCATCAAAATTATGCCGTGATTCATGAAGTGCTGTGTAAAGCACTTTAACCCTTTCACTACCGTGATCGTGCAAAAACTGGGTAAAATCGGCTAAGGAATGTCCTTTATTGGACATTCCCAAGCTGACCGGCAGAGCCCCATGAGCTGCCTTTCTACCTGCAGGAACTCTATATGACCAGTAGATGGTGACGTGTCCCTGGCAACCAGATTATTACGGTGAGGTATATTCCCAAATTTCTCTTGCTCTATGATTAATGATTTTCCAAAAACAACTGGTTCCTGACCGTGGATATTTGTAAAAATCACTTGGTGGTAAAGGGGTTAAACAGAAAATATAGAAAACTATTTACTTGACCTATTTGTTTTCATCATTTAACCCTGTATGCTGAGCTAATTTTCTCCACTTTTTGCTCATCACGAATAAAGGATAATAGAAGTGATGTTTTATCACAGAGCCATCGCATTTTATACACAGGGTTATTTAAAGAGGTTCGAAAAGTCCTTGCACGTTCCGTGACTTTTCATTCCCCGCACTTCGAGGCGATTCGGAAATCCTAGTTCGTCGGCCCTGCGGTGTATTCAGCAAGGGCCCCCTGTAGTGCAGGGAAAACTCGCCGCAAAACTGCCGAACACTCACCGAACACTCCCCGAAACCCACAGAAACAGCTGGATTAACGCCGACGAACACGCTGGAGAAACCCGACTAGCCGCCGATCACAGCGCAGAGCAGCCGCCGGAAAAACCCGACACGTAGACAAACGGGGTGAAAAAAAACCCAGTACGCTTGAAAGTTTGAAAATTGAAACGCTGGTTTCAAATAAACTACTGAACAAAAATGTCTGGAATTTACATATAAGATCCAATGAATGATAATAAAAAGGTCTGTTACAGAAAAAAGAAAAATCGATGCAAATAAAAAGGGAAAAATGTTTGCCAAAAAAATAAATAAATAATAAATAAATAAAAAAATCGCAAAAAATGCTTAAGAGATCCTACAAAATCTATAAATAAAGAGACTTTTTGCTGCAGAATATAATAATAAACAGTTTATTAGATATTGAATTAAATGGGAATATTTTTAACATTGAAGCCTATGGGATTCGCCTGAATAAACCTAAATGAAACCACCGAACAGCAGGGCATTTCGGCAACTTTTCTCTGCTGGATTTTGTTCTCTGAATAGACAAAGCATTGCTTCTCTATGGGGATTCACTGCCCTCGAACAAGCACCGAACAGGCACCGTATGTGCAGGCAATTCGCCAACATTTGGTGAACTGCCTGCTCTCTGAATAGCCGAATGGCCAGGAAAGGTAACCGTACCCTGAATTTCAGTGTCCGGTTACATTTCAGCACCAGATTGGCTCTCTTTGAATAACCCTGACAGTATTTTTTCATCAGATCCACAAGATATGATTGCTATGTGTATATGAGATATCACATCAGGAAGCTCCATCAAACAAATGTCAAAAAGTGTACATTTTTCTTTGGAGTTTTTTTATTATTATTTTAAATTTAATTTATTTATGATAGGTAATTTTTTATTTATTAAATAATCAACACTTTATCCTTTCAAAACTTCGAGGTTCTATGGATTAATCTTTCTAAAATAATCAGAAATGGAGAACAGGATATTGCATTTTTCTCTGAAAAGCTGCAATTTTATCCACATTAAAAATAATAATAATAATAATAGTTATATAATTAATAGTTGTATTTTGGAAAATTGTGTTTCATGAATAAAATGTGTACGTTTAAAACGCTGAGCGGGAATTGCTATTTACCAAATAAAGGTCATTTCAAGGGATTTTTTTCCACAACTGTATTTATTTATCTAAAAAAATAACAACGTATTACATAGTTCTATATGTCTTGAGAAACATAATATCCCATATGATTGGACTGAGTCACCCTAGACAGAGACAGATGCCCTTATATACACTTTGCACAACCTCAATCTAAAAAAGCATTTTCCTCCAATTTTCACCCTGGTAAACCCCAATTTAAAGCCACATTTTCTGCATTTTTTTAAAGCTGCATACCTGTAGTAAAATAGCTCTAGCTACCCAAGCAGTTTAAATATAGCAAATTAAATATATAATATCTATGATATGACTGTCAAACTCACAGCCGACCAAATGTTGATGCCTACAATTCCCAGAATTCTTTCTATGCAATAGATTGCCAGGAAATCATGGTAGTTGTTACAGTTACAGGCATTTATACAGCATCAGCATATTCCGTAGCGCTTTATAATGAAGGAGCACAAACATGAGACGTACGTGATAAATGAAGAAAGACAACTATAGCTGTCCAGCTAATACAACACTTTAACCGAGTGCTCACCCAGACATCCGGAGAGCTTACAATCTAAGAGACGGGTAAGTGAAACAAATTGGAGCAGAGGGAAGGAAAAGCTGGTGGCCAGAAAGAATATAGCAGGGTTTGCATGGGAAGAACCAGAAGCTTGGCCTTAGTAAGAGTAATTAGAGAGAGAAGTGGAAACAGCTGGAAAGGAGACCTGAGATTTGGGACCGGGTCTGGGTGTATGGGACAGCAGAGTGGATTAATGAAGTTGAATCTGTGAGTTTGAGGGGCTGATGCTTGGTGCTGGTTCCTGGGTGGTAAACAGATTCATTAGGTTGAATCTGTGAGCTTGTGGGTCTCATGCTTCATGCTGGTTCCTGGGGGGGGGGGAATGGGATAGTGGAGTTGAATCTGTGAACTTGTGGGTCTGATACTTCATGCTGGTTCCTGGGGGGGTGAATGGATTAATGGAGTTGAATCTGTGAGCTTGTGGGTCTGATGCTTGGTGCTGGTTCCTGGGGGGGTGAATGGATTAATGGAATTATAGTTCAGAAACATCTGTGGGGCCAGAGTTTGACAGCCCTAATCTATAATATACATAATAAATATCTAGAAACTACACAAACAGTCCCTGCAAACTGCTGGTGTTTATTCCACAAAGATAGGATGCATGAAAATTTGGAGAATATGTCACTTTGGTTGCAAAACCACATTTTGTTTTGGTTTACGATGAATGAAAGGTAGCAGATCTTTGAAAGCACAATCTTGTTATATTAATAAGTAGACACAGCTGTAATGAGAAATAATGAAGCTCTTTTGAGCGAAATTCATTATGATATAATAGCTGTTTTTTTAATGAAAGCATGTCTATAATTAAAAATCTTCCTAGAGAATTATTACATCATGGCAAATAATTATATATATACAGGGTGATTCATGTAGACATGAACCTAAAGATTTTGATTGAGATCGTAAAGGAATGAAAGGAGACTAGTGAGAGTTTCAGGAAACATACCTCCTCTTATGTTGAGCACATCCCATCATTGCCCAGACTGGAAGCGGCCACTAGATGGCAGCGCAGCCACAACAATAAGAAAACCAGGAGAAAAGCACTCATATGGATCAAAATTATTTACTCATTGGAAAAGCACGTCTTACTTCCAGGAAGATGCCACGACATTCTAGGCATCTCGTGAGACAATGGCAACAAACCAGAGTTTTAACGAGGACCGTGTCATTTCCAATAATCTGCGGTCATCCCTTTCTCTTGATCTTACCTGTCCAGACTTATTATAGTGGAGTTATCTGAAAGAATGAGTGAACCGGAACAAGCCCTGTGCGAGTGCAAAACATAGATGGTGCAATATGGAGAGGCGTTATCAACAACATGCGGTGCCGTGTCGACACGTGCCTAACAGAAAACAGCGGCCACTTCCAGCATATGCTGTGATGGGATGTGCTCAACATAAGAGGAGGTCAATTTCCTAAAACTCTTGTTAATTTCCACTGATTCTTTTAAAATCTGTTACAAAAATGTTGGGTTCGGGTCTATATGAATTACCCAGTATTTACATCTATAAAGTGTATCACTAGCTACATCATTCCTCTGAAAAGAAAAGTAAAATGGAAAATAGACAAATTGTCCTGAACTGCAGACACATTTGTCATTTATTGTTTCTTTAAATGTATAAGCTTCTGTTGAAGTTTTCAAATGTGTTAGTTGGTGGCTCTCCTCCTGGTTTGTTGTATTTTTTGTCTTGAGAAGCACCTGCCATCTATGCTTAGTAAAGGTTGAGTGCTAGCCTCAGGGTGTATTTTGTTCGAAAAGGGCCGACAACCCTCCAGGCATGCACCCCTCCCTGCCACAGGTGTTCCATTTCCAGGCTCTATTAAACCTTGAATCGCTTTGAGCTCCAGAAAGGATTATATCTTCAGTAATTTAATCCAATGTGTTTATATGTTTTACAGTAGGACCTTTCGCAATTGGATACATTGACATTGTGACAGGCTTAAGCAATTTATGGCCATATTTTGTGAACTAAATTCCCATCCTTTTTAGGGTTAAAAGAACCTTGTAAAAAATATTTAATGGGTTAAAGAAATTTGAAATCGTGAAAGGGATAAGAGCTGTTATACTCTTTAAAGGGTTACAATGTTTAACTGTATGAGCTACTGTTAAAGTCTTTAAGGGCTATTCAGAACCGAAATTTCAGCGACATTTCGGTTTGATCTCCTTCAGCACCCTCAACTCGATGACCCTGCCTAACAGATCGCATCGGAGAAAAAACGACCAGCCGCCAAACATGGGGTTAAATTATTATTTAAAAAAAAATTAAAAATCCGCAATTTTTAACAGGTGTTTTGAACAAGAATAATGCTTGTAAATGCCTGGAAATAATATATAAGTTCTTATAAATAAAAAGGTCTCTCACGCATTAAAAAATAAATGCCATGTTAAAAAAAAAAAAAAAAAAAAATCAAAGATTTCACTGAGAAAATCCCAAAAAATGCCTAAAGAAATAAAGAGACTTTTTGCGGCAGATTAAAAGAATAAATGGTTAATTAGATATTGGATAAAAACAGGAATATTTTTAACATTAAAGCCTATGGAATTCGCCTGAATAAACCTGCCGAATGAAACCACCGAACTGCAGGGCATTTCGGCAGGTTATCACTGCCGTTCGGTGTCTGTGAATAGATTAACTATTGCTTCTCTATGGGGGATTTCACTGCCGTCGAACAGGCACCGTATTTCCTGGCAATTCGCCCAAATTTTGCAAACTGACAGCTTTCTAAATAGCCGAATGGCTCTGAAAATGCACCATACGGGGAAATTCACCGTTTGGTGCAATTCGGTGCTCTCTGAATAAGCCCTATTATATACGGTATATTTTTTTCATTTTTTTTGTAAGGCAATAGATGAATACTTTTGAATAAATATAACTTTACCATAAATACCTTTAAGTTATGCAGGCACTGGGTTTATTTGCACTTCTATTCGCAGTTTGACAACATCTCAAGAGATAAATACCATTATAAATATAGTATCCCCTGAGGAGCGAGTACAAAGGAAGTAACAAACAAAGCGGACTCGCCGTAGTTATTTGGGTTTTCATAGCATTAGTTATTTCTCCGTCCTGCGTATGGCAAAATAGCATTTATTTTCCTTGATAAATTTGCAAAAAGTGATAAAATGCACACGCGGCTGGTAACCCCGGAGAGCCCGCCAACGGAAATTACCAGCAATTTTTTCATCAAAATAACATAAAATTAGCTGATGGCACATAATGCATTTGTTGATGTGGGTTGCAGAGGAAAGAAGAGTTTGGCATGGTTTTCCACGCATACACTTTAAGCTCTGCTTAAATTGAGGTTCGCTCGGACACACGTGCTGGCTGCAAAACTGACCTGGCATTAGGTTCAGAGCGCTCAAACAAAAAAAGTATTAAACATTCTGTTCGTGGATTAAAACGGACGCCTCGTCAGAGAAGCATTGTTTATTTTCTTGTAGTTACTGATCAGCCGTAACATTGAACCTCTGCTTAATATCATGTAGGTCCCCCTCGTGTTGATTAGTGATGAGCCGAACACCCCCGTGAACCGAACTCAATGCAAGTCAATGGGACCTGAACGTTCGATTTTTAGAGTGCCCTCCAAGAGGGCATATATGCAAGATATTTCCCATAAAAGGTGTATGGGGGTCCGGGTAGTGCCCTGGGGGGGAAACAAGGACAACAAGGACAACAAGTTAAAAAAAAAACGTTTTTAAAGGAACAGTGAGTTTTCCATGAAATAAAGGTTAAGAATAAAAATGAAAAATTCCTTCAAATATCGTGCCTAGGAGGTCCCCATAACCTGCCCGTGAAGTGGCGGATTCGTAGGATGTATAGAAACATTTAAAAACCAAAAAATGACATTTCAAATTATGGTAAATGGTTTCCTTTAATCTATTCATAAACAACTGCTTGGGGCAACAGTCTGTATGAAAAGAGGAAACATTTTAGGACACGCAGAACAAGTTTAGTGATTTTTTTGGCTAAATTATGGTGAAACTTATGCAGGCTTTGGATTAAAGTAACAATAGGTGCTTTAAAATTGGGCCTTTAGTGTCGGCAACAGTGCCATCACACCGTAACCCCTCTGTGGTATTGTGGAAGAGTGCAGGGTTGGACCCTGCGGTCCAATATTAAAATGATATGAATCTGGTATAGGCGTCAGTGGCATTGCACCCAAATATTGTGCCTTTGGTGGCAGCAATTGCCTTCACACCGTAAGTAACCCCTCTGTGGTATTGTGGAAGATTGCAGTGGTGGAGGTTTTGGTAATGCAGGAGAGATCCCCGATCTATTCAGTTACATCAGCAGCTATAACAAAACCAGGTCAGCAATGTTTAGACACTTGTACTGCGCTACTGTATATGGTGAGAATTGGCACACACCAGTACCAACAGGAAGCAAACAGAACAGGCAGGGAATACACAGAGAGAATAGTCAAATGGCAGGCAAAGTCGGCAACAGATCGGGTCCTCAGAACAAGCAGGGTCAGTAACAAGTATACAAACTGATTCGGTAAGCTAGCGTGCGGGAATAAAGGCTGAGGCACACTGAGCGTGTAGCGACGCAGAGTAGTGAAGCGAAGAGAAGCAAACATTTTGCAGGCTTGACTTCACTTCACTCTGCTCCGCCTCGCACCATGTCTACACTGCATTATGTTTGCTTCTCACCGCACAGGACAGGAATCCACTAACTAAATTAAAATATACACACAAAACCGTTTTATTTTCACAAAGCACATGTTATATAGGCAAAAAAATGTTTCTACTGAATAAAATACATCAAAAATTACTGTTAATTTAATAGGAATAGTATAAAAATATAAAAAAAGGTAACTCCTGATCATATATTTTATAGGGACACAGAGCGCTGTATATAGAGTAGGGATGCATTGATACCACACACAGACATATACGTATATATCAACACACAGACCTATATATACATGTATATATGAACACGCAGATATATATATACACCCACAGACCTCAGACCATATATACACATACGCACATGGGGAGGTGGCATGTGGACAATCTCAACTAAATGCGCCCCCCCAATTTGGCTGATCCCTCCAGAAGAAATGTTGAACCTGACAGAGCAGAGAATATATATATTATTCTCTGCTCTATCGGTTTCAACATTTATATTATATATAATTAAATACATTCAGCCAGTTAGAGAAAGAAAAAAAAAATTCTATGTTCCTGGGGACATTTAAAAATGTCCTCGGATTTTATATTTTTTAGAAATGTGTCGCCTTACCTTAGCCTGGTGGTCAGTGGGGGCTCCCTGGATCCTGGTTGTGGGGGGGTCTGCCGTGGCCGCAGGTGCAGTGGCTCCCTCCCTGCGTTGCCTGTCTCTGCCACATGCACCCGGGTGGCTAGCCCACACAGTCGCAGCTCTGTCATACGGCGGCCGCATGCTCCTCAATGCTCCTCAAGGGGATCCTTGGGAGGCCCCTGCAGGCTGACCTCTACAGAGCCTGATTAGAGGGCCGTGTCTGCCTGATGTTTTAGTAACAAGAATGTTTTATCCCATAGGCTTCAATGTTAAAAATATTCCCATTTTAATTCAATATCTAATAAACTGTTGCTTATAATATTCTACAGTAAAGAGTCTCTTTATTTCTAGATTTTTTAGTATTTAATTATTTTTTATACTGTTTTCAAAATTATTATTTTTTTTCGAACTTTTGGCGAACGTCCCAAAAAGTTCAAAGTTCGCAAACTGTCGAACGGCCGATGTTCGATGCGAACTCCGAACAGATCGAACCGAACAGCTCATCCCTAGTGTTGATTTGTTGAAGCATGGACTCCACAAGTTGTCTGAACGTGTCCTGTGGGATCTACTGGGGCCATGAACTTAGCAGCAGATCCTTTCAGTCCTGCATTTTGCGAGGTGTGGACCTCAATGGATAGGATTTGTTGTTCCGGAACATCCCACAGATGCTAGATCGGATTGAGATCCGGGGAATCTGGAGGCCAAGGTAAAACCTTGAAATCTTTGTCATGTTTCTCTGACCATTCCTGAGCAGTTTTTGCCGTGAGGCCGAGAGCAATACAGGCTGAAAGAGGACACTGCCATCAGGGAACACCATGACTATGAAGGCATGTACGTAGTCTGCAGCAATCTCTAGGTAGGTGGTGTGTGTCATGTGTGTGCTGACACCTTTCTATCATGTCCAGCATTAGGTTTTAAAGCAATTTGAGCTCCAGTAGCTCCTGAGTATGATTGGACCATAAAGGCTCGCCTTCACTCCCCACGTGCATCAATGAACCTTGGGTGTCCATTACCCTGAATTTCACCAGTTGTCTTTCTATGCACCACTTTTGGTTGGTACTAATGTCTGCACACTGGGAACACCCCACAAGACTTGTTGTTTTAGAGATGCTGTGACCCAGGCATCTGGCCATTACTATTTGGCCTGTGTGACAGTCACTCAGATCATCCTCCCATTTTTATGATTCCAACACATGGAATTCCAGAACTGACAGTTCATTGCTCCTAATAAATCCCACCCCGTGACGATATATCCCACCCCATGACACTGTATACTGCCCCGTGACAATACTTCTTGCCCCATGTTGATACTTGCTGCCCCATAAAATACTTCCTGCCCTGTGGCAATACTTCCTGCCTTGTGTCCATTTACCCCACCCTGTGACAATATCCCGCCCTGTGACAATATATCCGGCCCTGTGACAAAGTATCCCACCCCGTGACAATATATCCCACCCCCTGACAATATATCATGCCTCATGGAAATATATCCCACCCTGTGACAATATATCCCACCCCATGACAATATATCCCAACTCTTGACAATATATCATGCCTCTTGTAAATATATCCCACCCCATGACAATATATCCCATCCCATGAAAAAATATCCCACCCTCTGACAATATATCCCACTCCCTGACAATATACCATGCCTCATGGCAATATATCCCACCCCGTGACAATATATCCCACCCCATGACAAAATATCCCACCCCCTGACAATACATCATGCCTCATGGCAATATATCCTGCCCTGTGACAAAGTATCCACCCAGTGACAATATATCCTGCCCCCTGACAATATGTCCTGCCCTGTGACAATATATCCCGCCCCGTGGCAAATATCCCACCCCCTGACAATATATCATGCCTCATGGCAATATATCCCACCCCGTGACAATATATCCCACCCCCTGACAATATATCATGCCTCATGGAAATATATCCCACCCTGTGACAATATATCCCACCCCATGACAATATATCCCAACTCTTGACAATATATCATGCCTCTTGTAAATATATCCCACCCCATGACAATATATCCCATCCCATGAAAAAATATCCCACCCTCTGACAATATATCCCACTCCCTGACAATATACCATGCCTCATGGCAATATATCCCACCCCGTGACAATATATCCCACCCCATGACAAAATATCCCACCCCCTGACAATATATCATGCCTCATGGCAATATATCCTGCCCTGTGACAAAGTATCCACCCAGTGACAATATATCCTGCCCCCTGACAATATGTCCTGCCCTGTGACAATATATCCCGCCCCGTGGCAAAATATCCCACCCCCTGACAATATATCATGCCTCATGGCAATATATCCCACCTCGTGACACTATATCCCACCCCATGACAAAATATCCCACCCCTTGACAATATATCATGCCTCATGGCAATATATCCCACCCCGTGTCAATATATCCCACCCCATGACAGAATATCATGCTTCATAGCAATATATCCCGCCCTGTGACAAAGTATCCACAACGTGACAATATATCCTGCCCCCTGACAATATATCCTGCCCCGTGACAATATATCCCGCCCCGTGGCAAATATCCCACCACGTAACAAAATATCCCACCCCCTGACAATATATCCTGCCTCATGACAATACATCCCAGCCCGTGACAATATATTCCACCACGAGAGACAGGTGCCGTTGTAAACATATAATCAATGTGATTCTCCTCACCTGGCAGTGGGTTTAATGTTGTGGATAACCAGTGTATAGACGTCTTTATTTTTGGTGACCTGGGACTATTTGGGAAATCTGTTAAGATGTATAAGGGCGTGGCCACATCTTTTTAGTTCTATAGGGCTACATCGTTGATGGACTTTGATCCAAATATCAGGTAAAGGACTTTAAGAACCAATGATAGAATTGGATATCCAGGGAAAATGATGCACGTGGGTCCATTGCCTGGAAGTGATGCATCTCTGTTTACCTCGATCACAGATCAACCTAATAAAAAACTCATGGGAAGTGACAAAATGGTTAAAAATGCCTCTTTGTGTCGAACAAAGGCAAATTCTAAGACACAGTCCAGTGTTTTCCAGCATCGACAACATTATTGCTCACTGGATAATATTTGCCATTTTTCTAAATCCAATTAAACAAGCACGATTTAATGCTCGTTAATATAAATACATTATATAATTTCAATAAGCATGCCCATCGCCATGGTAACAAATCTCATCCGAGCGTTATTAAGCCCACTGTCCAATCACAAGGAAATTCGACACTGCAGGATGTACGCGCTAATTATCGATCCAGGCAGATCCCATTGTGTTATGCGTCTGACTAATTATAAGTTAAGGAGATAAAGCAGCAGAACGATAATTATCAGATAAAACTTGATTTCCATGGACTGAAGGAGAGCGGCCGCATATTGTATTTACACGACAAATCGATAATTATTGTGCTCGCTCTGCAATTACGCCGCCTTAATAAAAGTCCATTAGACGGCGCCGGTTTATTTAATTATTTCTCCAAATTATAACAATGTGGTTACTTGTTGTTTTGGACACAAACCGACATGAATCAGGGACGGAAAAAAAAAAATTATTTTTGTTTCGCTGTTATTAACGAATTTAGATATTTACTTTAAACCATTTTTACTTTTTTCACCACGTTTTACCCCAAAAAGTTTAAAAGAAAAAGACAATTCGGAAAATGTCATCAAAACTTTATTCTTTTAAGATTTTTTTTTCTTCCTATCCCGCCATTGGATATGTTTTATAGGTTACCATAGCTACGGATAAACCATCATGGCGCACAGCAAAGTCCTTCATCCTAATCCAAGGATGCTTATCTTGTTGGCCAGCTGCGAGCGATACAATCGCGACGTAAAGAGGCATAGAGTGGATCTGCGAGATTACAATTCCTTGGCAAAACTTGTGTAGACTCTTGATACAACATCATCAGCTATGCCGCATCGATAAGATAAGGGTCGTAATAATACCGGCGCAGTTTACTGGAAAAAAAAACTATGCAAAAATTAAAGGAGTCATTCACCAACTTCCAAAATTCTCACCGAATCGCACCGAACGGTGAATTTCAAAGTAACTGCAATTTCAGGACAATTCGTCTATTCGCTAAGCTGTCAATTCACCAAATACAGACAAATTGATGGCGAAATATAACGCATTTCGCTTCAATCCGGCAGCACCGAAATTGTCCCACTGAATACTAGAATACTATCGATTTGTCTATTCACTGAACATCGAATCGCGCCGAAACGTTGACAAAATTACCCGATTACGGTGATTTCTATTCAACAGGTTTAAACACACGACTCCCACAGATTGCATTGTAATAAATGTAATATCTTTTTTCATTTTTCTTTTAAAAGACCATTTATTATTAGTATGATTTTTTTCTGAACGCCCTTTACAATTTTTTTATTTTTAAAAGTCCTTGTTTTAAAGTTTTTATTTAATTTTTAAAGGCTTTTTTTATTAGTTGGACACATTTTTGCTCTATTTTTACTGATGTAACCACCTTTTAGTAGAATTGGAGACTTTCTTTTTTTTTGCAGTGCAGACAAATTCACTGATGGCAATTCAGCACAATTCGGTGCAATTCGGTAGTTATTGGCGTAATTCTGCAGTTTTTGTCGACGTCTGATAACTGTGACAGCTGCCGGTACATATAGGAGAACTGTGAAGACATTTTGCAAAGGCATTTTGTATGGAATGTCTGCGGTCAAACAGACCGCAAACATCCTATAATGTTCGGCGTTCACCGAACACTCGAACGGCCGATGTTCGATTCAAACTCATGTTTGAATCGAACACTCGGCCCATCCCTAATCACAAAGCTCCACAGTAATGTGTGCTGTGTATGAGGGTATCACAGAGCTCCAAAGTAATGTGTGCTGTGTATGAGGGTATCACAGAGCTCCAAAGTAATGTGTGCTGTGTATGAGGGTATCACAGAGCTCCACAGCAATAAATCTCACAGTAATGTGCGCTTTGTGGGAAAAAGAAAGTGGGCTGCTCAGTCCAAAATGCCTATTTTATGTCCCAGTCCAGGGCCTGCCGACACTGCTCACCCACAGGAGTTATGCGGGGGGGAATGACCACCGGTTATATCTGGCGAATTACACAGAACATGTGCCAGAGCGCAGATTATTGCTGTGCGATGTCAGTCAGGTGTCACCTGAGCCACATGAGGACAAACCCTATGCAATGTTCTGGGGAGAGTGAGTGTAACGAGCACATCCGGCGATTAGGCACAACTCTGCATGTCACTGCAAACCCAACACCAGCTCTTAGCCAAAACTGGTAGAGTGCCCCCCCCCCGAAACCTGTGTCTGGATCCGCCCCTGCATACAGGTTGAGCATCCTTTATCTAGAATGCTCGAGAACCTGAACTTTCTGGAATTCAGATTCTTCCAGGTTTCAGATTGCAGGATAATGCGACAGGAGAGCCGCTATCCCCTTCCTGCTGCAGCACCAATGGGCTTTTTTCCAGGGACATGCTACACAGTGCAAGCATGTCTCTGTACAGCAAAACACACCCTGGGGCTTCTCAGAGACTCTCAGCATGTGTCACTGGGTGCATCCATTGTGTGATATTTTGTATTGCACACTGCCCCCCCCCCACAGTATCTTCCCATCACTTTCTCCTCACTGTGTGACTTTGGTCATAGAATGGAGTGAATGGGTCAGTCACCAACTCACATCATAGTATTGTGTGGGATGTATTCAAAGGACATCACCAGGGGGTAGACTAGAAGTCTGTTATGCTCCCTGTCTTATCTCATTCAGTTGCCAGCTCTTATCTCGGGTAGCCTGGAGAACAATAGCCTCCTGCTGCCTTACCTAAACATTCCCTCCTCCACCTCATTGACTGTTAAATACTGTATAAGATAAAAGACAGCAGTAAAGTATAACTTTTGCACAGATTTTGGTAAAATGTTGCATTGTGGGAAAAATCTACAAAATGGAAACAGGAAATAAAAATCTAACTTTACTTTTCCTTTTAACCTGTTAACTGCAGCTACAAACAAAGGGAAAAAGCAGCATGTGTTTTATAATGTGTTGTATAAAGTGTTGTACAATATGCTTTATAAAGTTTTTATAAGGCGTTGTATAAAGTATTGTATAGTGTTTTATAAAGTGTTGTACAATATGCTTTATAAAGTGTATTATGAGGTGTTGTATAAAGTGTTTTATGAGGGGCTGTATAAAGTCTTTTATAAAGTGTTGTGTAAAGTGTTGTATAAAGTGTCTATACAGTGTTGTACAATATGATTTATAAAGTGTTTTATGAGGTGTTGTATAAAGTGTTGTATAGTGTTTAATAAAGTGTTGTTCAATGTGTTTTATAAAGTGTATTATGAGGGGTTGTATAAAGTGTTTTATGAGGTGTTGTATAAAGAGTTTTATAAAGTGTTGTCTAAAGTGTTTTATAGTGTTTTATAAAGTGTTGTACAATGTGCTTTATAAAGTGTTTTATGAGGTGTTGTATAAAGTGTTTTATAAAGTGTTGTGTAAAGTCTTGTATAAAGTGTTTTATACAGTGTTGTACAATATGCTTTATAAAGTGTTTTATGAGGTGTTGTATAAAGTGTTGTATAGTGTTTAATAAAGTGTTGTTCAATGTGTTTTATAAAGTGTATTATGAGGGGTTGTATAAAGTGTTTTATGAGGTGTTGTATAAAGAGTTTTATAAAGTGTTGTCTAAAGTGTTTTATAGTGTTTTATAAAGTGTTGTACAATGTGCTTTATAAACTGTTTTATGAGGTGTTGTATAAAGTGTTTTATAAAGTGTTGTCTAAAGTGTTTTATAGTGTTTTATACAGTGTTGTACAATATGCTTTATAAAGTGTTTTATGAGATGTTGTATAAAGTGTTGTATAAGGTGCCTTTATTTGTGATGCACAAGTAATCTAGTTACAGTTTATTTACGTGGTAGTGTCCCTTTAGGTAAATTCAGGAAGGCTCCAAAATTCCCAGTATTCAGAGTCTAACGGATTCTAGGATTACAGAGAAGGGATGCCCAACCTGTATAATGTCCGACATCCCAATGGTCCCAGGTTCTGTGAGAAAGGTACATTTAATATTAATACACAATTTGCATATTGTATAATAGTTAATATTTTATGCAGATTTTATAACGGGCTCAATGTATGTTTTGAGAATAAACCCGGAATAATGTGTATTCGCCATAATTCGGGAGGATTCTCAGTTCCCACACCCAGATCCCGTAAACTAGAATCCTTTACTTTCCCAAACAACCTAAATACAGTATATGTATAAAAAAATACTATAGAGCAAAGTAAAAGACCCCAGTGATAGATGTGGAAATGCACGTAAGTACAGATAATTACACAATGAAAGGTAGTCAAATTGAAAGAGTGAATTCTGTATGGCTTTTCTGAAGCTAATCTTTGAGTGATTACTGGTAACGTCGCGCGGATAGGGTCTTATTACAAAAAAGAAATGAATAAATAAAACCAATGAATATGTGAAAAATACATATTTTGGCTGCTGGCGGTGCGGCTCAGGAGCTGCTGGGTTATTACCATTCATTTAATATTCCATTAAGGATAGAAGTACAGGATATCCTCTACATCTCCGCAGCCCCGACCCCCCCCCCCCCTGCTAGGACATCACGGGCCGCGTTACAGAATCGGTACCCAGAGTAATGCGGGAATCTGATTCATATATCACTAGAAATAGAATTAGCCTGGGTGCCGCTAAATTATACATCACATGGCCGGGCGCGGAGGACGAAACATTAAAGGTGACGGGAATATCAGCTTTTAAAGGGGGAAATAAAAGACAAAAAACTAAGTGAAACATATAACGTAATGACATTTTTTTTCAACGAGGTTCATCAACAATAAATAAGCGATTAGGAATTTTGGGACTTTTTGTGCTTTTTGGCTCTATTTCACCGTTTAGGGAAACATACAACCAAACTTTTTTAAAGGGTTAATACACTATCGGGGTTATTCAGAGAGCACCGAAATGTCCCTGACTCTCTCGTTCCCCACACTTCGGGGAATCAAATTCCCCAACCCTGCAGTGAATTCAGCATTCAGCGCAGGGTCCCCGAACTGCAGGGAAAATCCGCCGCAAAAACTGCCAAAATTCTCAGATACGATAGTTTCGGCAGGTCCGACGGCTTATCGGATTGGATCGATCATTTCAGCTTTTTTGCTGGGGTTTTACTTTAAATCCTCAGAAATTATTGGACCGTATCCGATCCAATCAATGATCGGATCTGATAAGCCGCCGAATGCATCTGGAAAAAGGCAGCAATCCGCCAAACACAGCACCGACCAACCGGCGGAAAAAGTCAACAAGCAGATGAACAGGGTTAACATATAAGGTCGTATGAATAATAATAACAAAGTCTGTTACAGAAAAAAAAAGCTATTTAAAAAATCTGAAAAACAAAAAAGAATCGGGAAAAAAAAATTTGGTGAAAAAATACCAGAAAAATCCTAAAGATATAATAAAGAGACTTTTTGCTGCAAATTAAAAGAATAGACCGTTGAATAAATATTGTATAAAAACGGGAATATTTTTAACGTTGAAGCCTATGCGATTCGCCTGATTAAACCTGCCGAATGAAACCATCGAACAGCAGGGCATTTCTCTGACATTTCTCTGCTGTTTGGTGTCTGAATAGATTAACCATTGCTTCTCTATGGCGATTTCTCTGCCTTCAAACAGGCACCGTATTTCTCTGGCAATTCGCCAAAGTTTGACGAACTGCCTGCTCTCTGAATAGCCGAATGGCCACGAAATTGCACCGTATGGGGAAATTCACTGTCCGTTGCAATTTCGGGGCAAGTTCGGCTCTCTCTGAATAACCCCTTATGACTGTTGTTGCACTTTTCAGGGTATTTCTGCATTTGTTGGAGTGCAGGCAGTTCTATTTGCACAACAGATTATTAACTACTTAACTCCTTCACTACCAAGATAGACTGTACTCTCCCTGAAAAGCACCACCTGGTGACTCGATATGGAGTATAATCTGTATGGTGTTCCACAGGAGAAATGCAAAGGAATGTCTTTTATTGTAAATAAATCAACCCCCTAAAGTTTTAGCAGCGTGGGCATGTTGTCTGAGGTATTAACCCTTTTCAAAACCAGCTGGGAATGTGTCTGAATGACATCTCCCCAGTTGATCCTGCATGGAGACCTGAACTGCAGTAACTCCTTTTGACCAGCAGATGGCATCTCCCTGCCAAATAGGTTATTACAGTAAGGAATACATTGGGCTGGTCATTGGTGGCATTTTGGCTGATCAAGGAGGGGTTTGGATTCTTTGAACTGCAATGAGATTGGAGTGGCCATGGCTGGGGTTCTTGGTTATCTAGAAGTAATTTGGTTTGGTCTGGGAGAAGATTGGGCTCATCATTAGGCTTAGCTAGGAGGGGTTTGGCTCGGTCTGGATGGGGATTGGGCTGGTCATTGGTGGCAGTTTTGGTGGTCTAAGATGGGTTCTGGAAGAGGATAGTGCTTGGTCATGAGTGGGGTTTTGTCTGATCTTGAAAAGGTTTGGTATGGGAGGGGATTGGACTGTTGATGGTGGGGTTTTAGATGATCTAGAAGGGTTGGATATGGACGTCAGTTGAACAGGTGATGGTGAAGTTTTGTCACGTTCCTCCTCGATATCTAAATGTCTGATCCCTATACACAGCACAACTAACCTATACTTCCAATCCTTCGAGTGGTTGGTGCGTCCATCTATAACAAGATCGGAGGAGTACGTAACCAGTAACAGTATAAAGGGTAGCACAATAAGGAACGTCAGAAGGAAAGCCAAGGGTCGTTTACCAGAGCGGGTTATCAGGAAAGCAAGGAGTCTTATCGCCAGAATATTTAGTCAGCCGAGTACCAGATGTCGTATGCCAAATCAGGTAGTCAAAGGAACGCAAAGGGTTAAGAGCTGGGAGGAGAGTCACACAAGCCAAGCCGGTACACAAACAGAAAATCTGAATACACAGCACTGAGAGGCGTGAAAACCACTTCATGGCAATGAGCATACCTTAGACGAGTGGTTTATAAACCTGGCGGGCGCTGTGTCATCACGCTGCGCCCTGCCCACAGCCACATCACGTGACAGCAACCGGCCGCTTCTTCACTCTGCGGCTAGCCAGTGAGCAGTGTGGAAGGCGCTGCCGGCCGCTGAGCAACACAGACAGCGTGGGACGTAACAGGTTTTCACTGATCTAAGAGGGGTTTGGTTTGTTATGCGAGAGCATTGGACTGGTCATGGGTGGGATTTTGACTGATCGGACGGGGGGGGGTCAAGTCTTGTGTTGGGTTGGTGGCTGACTCAATCCATTACCATAGTAGCCAACTAGTCTTTTGACTGGTTTGCCTGGTGGCCATCCTGGGTCTGATTGATGCCACCCACATGTCAATTAAAGAGCTTTACATGAGTAACCGCACTGGAAAAGAACATTATACTTTATATAATACCATATTTATATACCACCTACGTATTCCTCAGTGCTTTTCATATTGGGAAATGCTGACAAGACATATCTATACACGAGGAACATAGAGCCCTGACTGCGTGGTAATAGTATTTAATAGCGCATTATACATATTTATAAGGACGTGTTGGTATATAGAAGTGCCAGGAATCAGTGGGTGCATATTGTTTCATATAAACGGTATGTTATGCAAATGCTTGGAAGTGTCTATGCTATCTTTCACATCCTGAATAGGAAAATGTGCCAATACCATGAACATCTTGAAAGGCAAACTTATCATAACACGAGGAATTGTAGAACTACAGCTGCTTCTCCTGTCACAATATGCCGTGATTTGGCCTCGATCTGACACTATCCTGGGTCGTAACGATATCTAGAACCATGGCTTTCCAGTTGTTTCAGTGCTACATGTAATTCCAGTATCTCACGTGTATAACCACTTGCATTCTGTCTTTAACCCCTTCACTAGCAAGAGCTACTGCACTCAATCTAGAAGGCATCTCCGGGCACCCTTATATTGCGTATTTTTGATATGGTGTTGCACAGGAAAAGGCAAACGGCCCTATTCCAAATTAACCCCTTTGCTGCTGAGCCATTTCACCGCTGTGTGCGGAGCTACTTTTTACCGCTTTTGCTCATCATGTTTAAACTCGTTTAGAAGCCACGTTTTATTACATGACCCAGACATATTATATATCGCTCTTTCCGGCAGACCCCGCAGATTCATAATATATCATTTTTATATGTATACGTCATGTCCTGCCTGCATATTATAACAAAAATGCAATACAATTTGAATTTTCAATCAATTACAGTGTGTAAAGTGTTTCCCCCCCCCATTTTTTCACATGAGCATTTGCGTTTATATTTTCTTTATATTTTCTATGGGGTGCGCTTGTACAAAAATTAGAAATGGGGACGCGTTACATTTTTTGGGGGGAATTACGTGATTTTTTGCAAACGCACCCCATAGAAAAAAAATATTAGTACAGCATCATTGTTCACTTTATAATTGAAATGTGAACAATATTGTTGCATTAATAAAAACAACACACAAAAAAAACATTGTTTTTTTTTTATTATTATTATTTTTTTTTTTTACATATTTTAATTTCTTTTAGTTTCTTTTTACTTTGAACCTGGTCAATGCTCAGGCCTTTCGAATGACACCATGCATGACTCCCTAGCTTCCAAGGTTCTGGAGATATCGGGGTTCAAATGAACCCCATATCTCCACCAGGGGATTTCCTTGGGAAATCCCCTGGCAGCTAGGGGTTCCCTGGCTATCTGACGTCATCGTGCTATGAGTATCTCCGCCGGGACTCCCGCTGGCAGATGACTTGTGGGGCACATCCTCCGCATATAGCGGGAGTCAATCAGGATGTGCCCCACATGTCATCCGCAGCGAAGGGGTTAATGTTAACACGGGGACGCTAATGGGGAAAATGTCCATCTGCAGATTTCTCCGAATCTACCCCATGTTAACGTGGTATTTCGGGGCTAGCTGAACACCTCGCCCCGGAACATATTGATAACCGCAGGGATACTCACGGTAGCGCTTCCGCATCACCGCGAGTACCACCTCCTGGAGTCCATAGAGTTGTGCTGCCAGACCATGAGATCGCACAGCACTGCGGAGTGATTGCGGAGGGAGACTGGGAACTATTTGTTCTCAGTCTCACTCTTCTCAGAGCCAGAAGATCGGGCCACCGTTTCGCTGTGAGATGAGAGGTGAGTATGGGATTTATTGGGGGGGTTTAGGGGGTGCTAAATGATTTTTAATTTGCGGAATTATTTAACTCCAGCTTGTAGAAGATACTACAATTTTGCGCGTCCTGACGGTAATTAGTGCTAGCACTTTGTATCCTCACTTATCGAAACACAAATTACTCATTGCGCTTCCCATGTTAAGTATAGGATGCGCAAAGTACCGTAAGCTCGTGGAAGTTAGTGCAAAAACCGATGCTCTAACGGGGGTATCGTCCGGAATGTTATATGAAGGACATGCGTTAAACACCCTTATCCTGGCGCTAACGCTTACATATCGAGGCGCTAACATTAACGCCAACTAGGGAATAGAGCCAAAGTATAAGTATTTTATTGCAAATTCAATTGATTTTAATTTGGGCTCCAGAACACGCCCCTAAAGTTCTAGCCGTGTGGGCATGATGCCCGAGGGGCTATCACTTTTTAAAACCAGCTGAGACTGTTTCTTGGCCACTGTACAATGGTCTCAAAAATCAATTCTCAGCCATCCTTTCTTTTTTAATGTCTTCAATGGAGTAAAATTTGGAAATGGCAAAACTCTGGTCCTACAGATGACGTGGCGCGAGAACCACAGTAAAGCTTATCCAAGAAGTTTATTATCTAGCTGAAAAAAATCCACAATAATTACTCAAGGGTTATTTAGAGAGCACCGAAATGTCGCCGGCATTTCGGCGCTCTCTCGTTCACCGCACTTCCCTGCACTTCGAGAAAACGAAGTTCCCCACCTGCGGTGAATTCAGCATTTACCGCAGGGACCACGGAGTGCAGGGTCACACCTGCCTCACACCTGCCGCAATCCCGCCACAATCCCACCGAAAACCCACCGGAACCGCCGCAAAAAACATGTTGAACACATCGGAAAAGGCCGACGAGCAGCCTATCACAGCGCAGACCAGCAGCTGGAGAAAACCGACAAGCTGACGAACCGGATAGAAGAAAAAAAAAATACAATACGCTTGATAGTGTCAAAATTGAAACACTGTTTGCAAAAAAACTACTCAACGAAAATGCCTGAAATTTACATATAAGATCCTATGAATGATAATAAAAAGGTCTTTTACCGAAAAAAGAAAAAGCACTTTAAAAAAAAGGAAAAAATCCTGAAAAATTCCTAAACGATCCAAAAAAATCATTAAATAAAGAGACTTTTTGCTGCAGATTAAAATAATAAACGGTTTATTAGATATTGTATAGAAACGAGAATATTTTTAACATTGAAACCTACGGGATTTGCCTGAATAAACCTGCCGAATGAAACCACCGAACATCAGGGCATTTCACTGACATTTCTCTGTTGTTCGGTGTCTGTGAATAGATTAACCATTGCTTCTCTATGGGGGATTTTACTGCAGTCAAACAGGCACCATACTTGCTGGCAATTCACCAAAATTTTGCGAACTGTCTCCTCTCTGAATAGCCGAATAGCCCCTGTCACTCTATGGGAAAATTCCCTGTTCGGTGACATTTCGGGGCCAGATCAGCTCTCTCTGAATAACCCCTTTAGACTCTGTGTGTATATGCATATAAATATATTTTCGGTTTTAGCTTTGAAGGTTGAAAATGGTGGTATAAAAAAGTTTAAATTAATCGCAGAGGCTCCAATAGGTTTGGACTTCCCATCGGCTAAACTGGACAGATATCTGGTGTGCCGCAACGGTCATTGGGTTAATTGGTGAAATATATAAATTTCCCCATGTAGCAAGCCCGGACTGGCCAACGGGTGTACTGGGCGTTTGCCTGGTGGGCCAATGGCCTAGTGTGCTGCGTAGTCTAAATTTCCCAGATCTATTTTTTTCCCCCAAGTCCTGACCTGCCATGAAGCATAAGTATGGCTAGTGCTATGACTTTTCCAACCAGCAGAAAGATTAAAAGGCGTCCTGCAATGGACCAGTCCTGACTTTCCGATGTTTTGTGGCCGATAAGCTACAGAAAGCAGAACCCTCCAATTCTGCTGCTCTTCATGTACTCATAACACTTGGTCCACCAGCATTTTGTCCTTGACCTCACCCAAACCAAGACTCACCTGAGATCTCATCTGGATCTGAACATATTACAAAAAACACCCCAGTGTCTCCACAACACAGTTTATGATAACAAATTGGGGTACAGAGATGGACCAGAAGAGCAGAAATATGGTGTTTGTCTGGAAGAAAGATAGTATGTGTAGCTTCTTGAAGGCAGGTTGCCCAAAATTCCACGTCCCCGACAGCCCTGACCCACTTAATGTTAAGTGACCCAAACCCAATGATATTAATCGCTCTATAATGACAATTTCCAATTCACATTTCGACGTCAATATCATAAAATTGAATCAAAATGAAATAATAGCATTGTTATTGTTACGGGCCGTCGTGCTTAGCATTGATTGCCGCACCAAATGAACTGGTCGGATTCTATTCTCTGAGCGAGAACCAGCCACCGGCCAATTTGTCACATCAATTTGTGTCTCACTTACAGGTAAAGCACTCCAGGCTTTCTCCTTTAACAGGTTTCTTATATTTGATTAGACTGGTTGATTGTTTTGTAATAGTCATCACCGGTGATTCGGTTACGAAGTTAGGTGAGGAAAAAAAAATAACAATAAATTTAAAAATAAATAGGATTTTATATTTGTGGCGTGATTATTTTTTATTTAAATCTCCATCCAATCTTTATATGAAAAGAATATAAATACAAAAATCCATATGATGGGAAAAATATTAAAGTAAAAAGAAAGGAAAGTATTGGATGAAAAAAAGATCAAAAAATGAAAATTGCTAAAAATATAACTGTAAAAATACACATTAAGTAGCTATATTTCTCTAATCTGAATAAATTAAAAAGTAAAGAGGATATGATTTTATTTTGATTTGTTTTTATCTTCTATTAAATCTCCATCTTATCTTTCTTTGAAAATAAAATAAAAAAAAATAAAAATCATATGGTAGGAAAAATATCAAAGCAAAAAACTAAAATGAATTGGATGAAAAAAAGATCAAAAAATGAAAATTGCAGAAAATATAACTGTAAAAATACACATTAAGTAACTATATTTCTCTAATCTGAATAAATTAAAAAGTAAAGAGGACATGATTTTATTTTTGCGACGTGATTATTTTTTTGTTTTCTATTACTTTGATATGTTTTTATCTTCTATTAAATCTCCATCTTATCTTTCTTTGAAAAGAAAAAAAACATATGGTAGGAAAAATATCAAAGGAAAAAACTAAAATGAAAGTATTGGATGAAAAAAAAGATCTAAAAATGAAAATTGCAAAAAATATAACTGTAAAAATACACATTAAGTAACTATATTTCTCTAATCTGAATAAATTAAAAAGTAAAGAGGATATGATTTTATTTTTGCGACGTGATTATTTTTTGTTTTCTATCACTTTGATTTGTTTTTATCTTCTATTAAATCTCCATCTTATCTTTCTTTGAAAATAAAATAAAAAAAAATAAAAATCATATGGTAGGAAAAAAATCAAAGCAAAAAACTAAAATGAATTGGATGAAAAAAAGATCTAAAAATGAAAATTGCAAAAAATATAACTGTAAAAATACACATTAAGTAACTATATTTCTCTAATCTGAATAAATTAAAAAGTAAAGAGGACATGATTTTATTTTTGCGACGTGATTATTTTTTTGTTTTCTATTACTTTGATATGTTTTTATCTTCTATTAAATCTCCATCTTATCTTTCTTTGAAAAGAAAAAAAACATATGATAGGAAAAATATCAAAGGAAAAAACTAAAATGAAAGTATTGGATGAAAAAAAAGATCTAAAAATGAAAATTGCAAAAAATATAACTGTAAAAATACACATTAAGTAACTATATTTCTCTAATCTGAATAAATTAAAAAGTAAAGAGGATATGATTTTATTTTTGCGACGTGATTATTTTTTTGTTTTCTATTACTTTGATTTGTTTTTAACTTCTATTGAATCTCCATCTTATCTTTCTTTGAAAATAAAAATAAATAAAAATCATATGGTAGGAAAAATATCAAAGCAAAAAACTAAAATGAAATGGATGAAAAAAAGATCAAAAAATGAAAATTGCAAAAAATATAACTGTAAAAATACACATTAAGTAACTATATTTCTCTAATCTGAATAAATTAAAAAGTAAAGAGGATATGATTTTATTTTTGCGACGTGATTATTTTTTTGTTTTCTATTACTTTGATTTGTTTTTAACTTCTATTGAATCTCCATCTTATCTTTCTTTGAAAATAAAAATAAATAAAAATCATATGGTAGGAGAAATATCAAAGCAAAAAACTAAAATGAAATGGATGAAAAAAAGATCAAAAAATGAAAATTGCAAAAAATATAACTGTAAAAATACACATTAAGTAACTATATTTCTCTAATCTGAATAAATTAAAAAGTAAAGAGGATATGATTTTATTTTTGTGACGTGATTATTTTTTTGTTTTCTATTACTTTTATTTGTTTTTATCTTCTATTAAATCTCCATCCTAGCTTTCTTTAAAAAGAAAAGAGAAAAAAAAAAAAACAATGGTAGGAAAAATATCAAAGCAAAAAAATAAAATGAAAGTATTGGATAATAAAAATGTAAAAATGAAACTTGCAAAAAATAATAAAAAAATACAAAAATATAACTGTAAATACACAAATTAAATATTTGCATTGCTCTAATCTCAACGCCAAACTTATTTTTAAATCAATATATGTCAAACATAGAAATTAAAAATAATTATTTTCCTGATTGAAACACAGAATTATTTTTTTTAACACACACATAAGATATACTTGAAAACAAAAGAAATCTGGTAAAATACTTTATAAATAAATGAAAAAATTAATTTACACACAAACAGATGTCTTGCTCTTTACTATTATATTATGATGTGAGTTTGTAGTTCTGTTAATATACTAATATTTTATATAAATATTTCTGTCTTAAATATGTAGAGATATTCTTACAGAATGTATGTGTTTACATGCGGAGAATTTGCAGGTCACCGGTCTGAAGAATGAATGGCAATTAGCTAATGTAATCATGGAAGCGCATATTGGGGAATGTGTATTAAGGTCTTGCTGCTACTTAAAAGCTATTACAACTGTAATATTGTACCAGTGTAATGCTAATATCTTACAGCTGTATAAAAGGAGGGCGAAAAAGGCATTTTAAACCATAAAAATATTTTTAGGATTTTCTTTCCATCTGAAAATGTTACTATGATTATATGATTCTGTTTTAATGTTTTATAATATGTAATTACATAAAATAGAAAAATAAGATAAAGGGGCTCACATTCAGTGACATAAAGAACTACAAACTGTTGTATTGTTGCTTCAATATTCTGAAAAATAAAGTTATATCAGAAAATCCCAGACTCCCTGTATTGTGTCCTCTGTGTATTATGTGTAACACAGACAAATCAGTAAAATCCCAGACTCCCTGTATTGTGTCCTCTCTGTGTTATGTGTAACGCAGACATATCAGTAAATCCCAGGCTCTCTGTATTGTGTCCTCTCTGAGTATTATGTGTAACGCAGACATATCAGTAAATCCCAGGCTCTCTGTATTGTGTCCTCTCTGTGTATTATGTGTAACAAAGACATATCAGTAAATCCCAGGCTCTCTGTATTGTGTCCTCTCTGTGTATTATTGTGTGTAACACAGACATATCAATAAATCCCAGGCTCTCTGTATTGTGTCCTCTCTGTGTATTATGGGTAACACAGACATATCAGTAAATCCCAGGCTCTCTGTATTGTGTCCTCTCTGTGTATTATGTGTAACACAGACATATCAGTAAATCCCAGGCTCTCTGTATTGTGTCCTCTCTGTGTATTATGTGTAACACAGACATATCAGTAAATCCCAGGCTCTCTGTATTGTGTCCTCTCTGTGTATTATGTGTAACACAGACATATCAATAAATCCCAGGCTCTCTGTATTGTGTCTTCTCTGTGTATTATTGTGTGTAACACAGACATATCAATAAATCCCAGACTCCCTGTATTGTGTCCTCTCTGAGTATAATGTGAAACGCAGACATATTTGTAAACCCCAATAAAGGAATGGTTTTTCGGTAGAAACATGTTGCTGTATCTCAGTCAATATCCAGCTTCTGCCTGTCGGCCCAGCATTCCGATACAGAATGTTCGCCAGGAAACCTTCCTCTACATGTCAGGCGCTTCGTTCAAAGTGTTGTTTACTAATTTATTTATGTTTGCTTACAGGAATTTAGCCGCCTCGAGTTATGTACATGACATGTAACGTGTAGGAGTGATCAAGCGCAGGCTCCATCCTCGGAAGCAGCTTGGCCGTGCTCTTAAACGAGAGGTGAGACGTGCCGTTACATGAGATTTCAGGCGCTTATATTATTTTTTATTATAGGAAGGTAGGATGTTGAGTCAATCACACGTACATCTCCTTCAGGCGCAGTGGAGATATCACTAGATCCAATAAAACGGCTCCGCTTTGGAGGTTCTGTAGGATTTAACAACATTGTATCCTAGCAGTAAAATATATACATATACCCGTGGACTCCTGGAAGCCCTCCGATCTGAACGAGAAACTGTATCCAGCTAAAACCTAGAAAAATTAGGCCTTAGAGGGGGTCTGAAAACTTGCTACAGATACATTCAGGCCTCAGACGGGCCTGATAACTTTATACAGATATATTCAGGCCTTAGAGGGGTCTGATAACCTTTTATAGATATATTCAGGCCTTAGAGGGGTCTGATAACCTTTTACAGATATACTGTATTCAGGGCTTAGAGGGGTCTGATAACCTTTTACAGATATATTCAGGGCTTAGAGGGGTCTGATAACCTTTTGCAGATATACTGTATTCAGGGCTTAAAGGGGTCTAAAACATATACAGATATATTCATGCCTTAGAGGGATCTGATAACTTTATACAGATATATTCAGGCCTCAGAGGGATCTGATAACTTTATATAAATATATATGAGCCATTATAAACCATTGTCTGGAAACCTATTCATAAATAGGACTATACATTGGACGAAAGGATATTAAGCCTGAGGGCTAAGAGAAGAGCTAGGGTTAGGGTTGGCTTAGGTTAACGGCTAGGGTTAGGGTTAATGCTAGGGTTAGGTTACGGCTGGGCTTAGGGTGGTATTTTATGGGTGTCATATGATTAGGGTCAGGTTAGGGTTAGTTAGGCTAGGGTTAGGGCTATGTTTATTGCTAGGGTTATGGTTACAGTTTCTAGGTCTCATATGATTAGCGCTCGGGTTAGGTGTAGAGTTAGGTTAAGATGCGGTTTAGGGTTCCAGTTTCTGGGCATCATATGATTAGCACTAGGATTAGGAGTAGGGTTACAGTTTATGGGTGTCATAGGATTAGCACTAGGGTTAAGTGAAGGGTTAAATTAGGATGAGGGTTAGGGTAATTGTTTCTGGGTGTCATATGATTAGCGCTAGGGTTAGGAGTAGGGTTACAGTTTTTGGGTCTCATATGATTAGCACTAGGGTTAGGTGTAGGGTTAGGTTAAGATGAGGGTTAGGATTACAGTTCCTGGGTGTTATATGATTAGCACTAGGGTTAGGAGTAGGGTTATAGTTTCTGGGTGTCAGGGTCTGGTTCTGGGTTGGAACCAGGTAGTGGAGATATGGCCCAAATGCGGTTACTACCGACAGGATAGTGAGTGGAGGAGGGCGAGTTAGAGGAGACTGACCAGATCTTGAGGAATAACTGAAGACTGCAGACTGGAGACTGGAAGGACACTGGTTGAAACATGGTGGGAAGCTTGGTAGTCACACAAAGGGTTTACACAGGATACAGGGAAACAGCAGACTTGGACAGCAGAGCTAAACACCTCTCTGCTAGGAAGGGATAACAATACTGAAGCCCAGAAGGGAAAGTGGGAGGGAACTTTAATTCAGATGAGGAAAGGTGTGGTGTGTTAGTTGTGCATTAACTGTTTGAGGACCTGTGATTCTAGTGCCGGGGAGAGGCAGCACTTTTCCTGTGCCGCCAAGGTGCAGTTCAGGAGGGAATGGTGCCAGCCTGGCCCTTCTTCCGGCGTCAGCGGCGTGAGGCATGACACTGGGTCTCATATGATTAGCACTAGGGTTAGGTGTAGGGTTACGTAAAGATGAGGGCTAGGGTTACCGTTTCTTGGTGTCATATGATTAGCACTAGGGTTAGGTTGCCGTTGGTCATTTTGTGTCGGGCACTTGGTCCATCGGGATTTTTAATGTCTGGAAGTTAACAGTTGGGAAGTTGGTTGTCCGGATTTAGACCTAAACCCAGTGTTTAGGTGAGGGTTAGGATTACAGTTACTGGGTATCATATGATTAGCACTAGGGTTAGGTTTAGGGATCGGTGGAGGGTTAGGTTTACGTTTTTTTTTTAAGGTATTCCGATTAAATCTATCGTTTAAAAATGATCATCTTCAGACCTGAATGATTATAATCAGAACAATTCGGATTGATTTGTTGTTTTTTTTAATTCGGACATCGGCAATCCAGGCTTTGGATCAGAGTTGCCGAATTGCTGATATTTAAGACCATTTCCGAACAGGTCCGGACCGAATCGCTCCCGTCTAGTAAATAAAGCCAATGATACAGTATTTACCATAAGACTAAACAGAAACCGCCTTCACAATGAGACCACAGAGCCAGTAAACGTTGTGTGTTTTCGGCAGATAAAATGAATCAGACAGGAGTTCATTAGCTCGTGCCTGCTCATACACCCCTGTGAGGATAAAACATAAAAGTGAATTACCAATCGGATTTTCTGACTGATAGGGCTAGGCTCGTTGAACCCTCTTCTAATGCTGTGTCGAGTATTGCGGTCCTCCTTCCCTGACTGGTGACACGGTGTAAAACGCGCAGCGTTTTCAGACTGATGACTGGGTCACCTTGTCACCGGTGGTCACGCTGATCATCATTTAGCCAAACGATAAGACTAACGTGTTCAGCAATGAAAATGGTAATAAGAAAATTGAAGAGCGCTGAATTAATTGCAGGCTTTGCCGCAGCTTAGGCGGATTTAGTGGAATTGTTATTGTAAGGCATTGCTTTTGTGCGATAATACTTAGTGCGGGTCAATTGTTTGTCACATTTGCAAACCCTACAATTAATGCAGCAGCTCCCTACTTGATTTTCTGATGTAACCTTTCATCAGTTCGGCTCTTTTACTTTATATTTCTTTTTTTTATGCACAATAATGGTTTTTGGTTCTTAATAAAAAAAGAATTCTAGGCATTTTTGCCAACTAAAAAAAACACAGAACAATGCTTTTTCTGGGGATTTGAAGAACATTTATGGAGGTGTTTTGTCATTGCGTCCCAGGGATTATGCACGATAAATGGAAAACATGGCTTAAATTGCAATTCTAGGATGTAATGTGTAGTTTTGGCACAAAGGTCACACCATACAAAGCTGTTGACTCAGGTAGGGATTCTCTAATGGTCGTTATGGCCACGATGGGAGTCATACATAGTGCGAGAAGATTCTCCAAAATCACAACGCATCCCATATGGCGAACTTGTGAGCTGATCGCTATTGGACGTAACCGCCTTGGGTTAAACCTACAGTCCAACATCCACTGCTAGAGTCGGTATGACCGTCTGCACAATGTTACAGCCATTAGTACAGGACAGGAGTAGACACCTTATCAGGAACCCTAGTGACCAGGAGCATTACAGATTTCGGTTTCTCCAAATTTTTGGAATATGGCTAGGATTTGAAAAGCTGGGAGGGGAAAGCCGTGAGACACATACCACAACAGTACCAACACGATGCACGGTAGGAGAATAGGGATGAGGCGAACACACCCGTGTTCGGTTCAAATTCGAACTCGAACAATTTCAAAAGTTCAAGTTCGAACGCGAACACGAACCAAACTCAATGCAAGTCAATGGCACTCGAAAGTTTGAATTTTAGAGTGCCTTCCAAGAGGGCATATATGCAAGATATTTGCCATAAAAGGTGTATGGGGGTCCGGTTAGTGCCCTGGGGGACAGGAAACAAGGACAAAAAGTTAAAAAAAACATTTTTAAAGGAACAGTGAGTTTTCCATGAAATAAAGTTTAAGAATAAAAACGAAAAATTCCTTCAAATATCGTGCCTAGGAGGTCCCCATAACCTGCCCATGAAGTGGCGGATTTCTAGGATGTATAGAAACATTTAAAAACAAAAAAATGACATTTCAAATGACGGTAAATGGTTTTCCTTTAATCTATTCATAAACAACTGCTTGGGGCGGCAGTCTGTATGAAAAGAGGAGACATTTTAGGACACGCAGAACAAGTTTAGTGATTTTTTGGCTAAATTATGGTGAAACTTATGCAGGCTTTGGATGAAAGTAACAATAGGTGCTTTAAAATTGGGCCTTTAGTGTCGGCAACAGTGCCGTCGCACCGTAACCCCTCTGTGGTATTGTGGAAGAGTGCAGGGTTGGACCCTGCGGTCCAATATTAAAATGATATGAATCTGGTATAGGCGCCAGTGGCAGTGCACCCAAATATTGTGCCTTTGGTGGCAGCAAGTACCTTCACACCGTAACCCCTCTGAGGTATTGTGGAAGAGTGCAGTGGTGGAGGTTTTGGTAATGCAGAAAAGATCCCCGATCTATTAAGTTACATCAGCAGCTATAACAAAACTGGGTCAGCAATGTTTAGGCACTTATACTGCGCTACTGTATATGGTGAGAATCGGCGCACACCAGTAGCAACAGGAAGCAAACAGAACAGGCAGGGAATACACAGAGAGAATAGTCAAATGGCAGGCAAAATCGGCAACAGATCGGGTCCTCAGAACAAGCATGGTCAGTAACAAGTATACAAACTGATTCGGTAAGCTAGCGATGCGGGAATAAAGGCTGAGACACACTGAGCATGTAGCGACGCACAGCGTAGCGAAGTGAAGAGAAGCAAACATTTTGCAGGCTTGACTTCACTCCGCTCCGCCTCGCAGCGTGTCTATACTGCATTATGTTTGCTTCTCACCGCACTGGACAGGAATCCACTAACTAAATTAAAATGTACACACAAAAATGTTTTATTTTCACAAAGCACATGTTATATAGGCAAAAAAAGTTTCTACTGAATAAAATACATCAAAAATTACTGTTAATTTAATAGGAATAGTATAAAAATATAAAAAAAAGGTAACCCCTGATCATATATATTATAGGGATACAGAGCGCTGTGTATAGAGTAGGGATGCATTGACACCACACACAGACATATACGTATATATCAACACGCAGATATATTAACACCCACCCACAGACCTCAGACCATATATACACATACGAACATGGGGGGGTGGCATGTGGACGATCTCAACTAAATTCACCCCCCCATTTGGCTGATCCCTCCAGAAGAAATGTTGAACCCGACAGAGCAGAGAATATATATTTTATATCAACATTTCTTCTGGAGGGATCAACCAAATGGGGGGGGCAATTAGTTGCCAAAATGTGTGTGTAATACAAGTCTGGATATATATATTTATAAGAATATAGATATATATCTTACATATATATATATATATCATACCTGCCCTTTCCTTCCCCTATAAATTTGCTAAAAAGATACACAAAAAACAACCCACTGCCTGAGACCCCGTGCAGCCCACATGCCACCCCCCTGTACCTGGCTGAATGTATCTAATATATATAATTAAATACATTCAGCCAGGTAGAGAAAGAAAAAAAAAGTTTTATTTTATGTTCCCGGGACATTTGAAAATGTCCTCGGATTTAATTTTTTTTAGAAATGTGTCGCCTTACCTTAGCCTGGTGGTCAGTGGGGGCTCCTTTGATCCTGGTTGTTGGGGGGTCTGCCATGGCCACAGGTGCAGTGGCTCCCTCTATACGCTGCCTGTCTCTGCCACATGCACCCGGGTGGCTAGCCTGCACAGTCGCAGCTCTGTCATCGCATGCTCCTCAAGGGGATCCTTGGGAGGCCCCTGCAGGCTGCCCTCTACAGTGCCTGATTAGAGGGCCGTGTCTGCCTGATGTTTTAGTAACAAGAATGTTTTATCCCATAGGCTTCAATATTAAAAATATTCCCGTTTTAATTCAATATTTAATAAACTGTTGCTTATAATATTCTGCAGTAAAGAGTCTATTTCTAGATTTTTTAGTATTTTTTAAGCATTTTTTATACTTTTTTCAATTTTTTATTTTTTTTTAGAAATTTTGGCAAACGTCCCAAAAAGTTTGAAGTTCGCGAACTGTCGAACGGCCGATGTTTGATGCGAACTCCAAACAGATCGAACTGAACAGCTCATCCCTATAGGAGAATTGGGGCAGCGAGTTGCGAGCGACATACTTTATAGAGCCTATGCGTCTTTTGATGGCTCTGTGCAGCATGTCCCAGACTGGAGCTGCTCATTGTATCCCTCAATGGTGTTGCAATCCACGGAGGAGAATCGGAGTGAAGGAGAACCCATCAGGAGTGACAGGGATATCAGTAAAACATATGTCCAGAAGATACAGAAAACAATAGTTTTTGGAGTCTTCTGGATTTTGGAATTCTGGATTAGGGCTGCTTCACCTCCGCTCATGTTTAATAGTTGAATTAACTTGTTTATTCTTACATGTAGTTTGTTTTGTAACTTTGGCGACTTGAGTGCAAAAAATGGCCATTTTGGTGAATGTACATTGTATCATACTCCCACTGCAACAAAGCCAAGGAATGCCCATGGAGTACCTACGTCATGCCCATCGGTGAATCAGTGAGGACAGTGACTCTGCATTCACACATGTGAACGAGACAAACGGCAAGGAAAAATGGAGGCAAGAAAAATGAACACATGTGTCCTATACAAGCTAAAAACACTGAAAATTTCACTTTACCTTGCTTAGGGGGCAGCCTCCTGGTGGACACTCGGCAGTTTGAAGTTGGGAATTTAGCTTTTTCGTTTTGTTTGTGGTGTTGCACGTTGCAATTTTAACTTGTGTGTGTTTACAAAAGTGTTGGAGACACATTGTTTCATTCTATGTTTTATTAGCTTTTTGATCCACTGCCCTAGACTGATTTGATTGGGTAGTAGGTGGGATATCTACCTTCACTCTACTTTAGATGGCACATACGTCAACTGTGTTGGTTGGTCTTACCTTTTAATGACATATTCTGAGAGGAGTTTCCCATCACAGTTTTCAAACAGGATCTCTCAGCTCTTGCATTTGTTTTGGAAAGGCTACATATGGGAACCAACCATGACACTGTCCTTCAATAAATACTAAAATAAATGATTTTTCATCATCCCGCCATTCTTGTTACGCTATTGGTATGAAAATATAATGAATTAACAAGTGGGGGAATTATTATAATTTTCAGCAATTAGTCTTCGTTTCTGGATTTACCTCACTACGCCTTCTGTCATAAGGTGCCACAATGACCAATAACCCAATTAGTGTTGCTAAATTGTGGAAATAACCAGAACTTTCTAAAAAATTGTGACTTTATTCTGTAAATTTACAAGATCAGACCTGTTAGAATCTAATTTTTGCTCTACACAAGCTCCTACTTCTGTTGCTAGAAACCCACCGTGGGCCAATCGGTGGAAACCACCCATTTTGACAAGAATATAATAAATAGTAGCATGAAAATAAAACAATCGATCCTGTCTTGCATTTTGCACCATGAAAAAGATTGTTGTGAAGACGGTCATTGGCCGGAGTTGTCGATATTTCACTGACTTATGGTACGGGCTTCTCGCCTTCTCATTTTATGTCAAATTATAAAGGCAACATCTGCCGCAAGACAGATTGAAGAGCCGGAAATGTCAAAAAATTGGTCTCTAGAGAAACAATTAAACGCAAACAGAGAGGCAGCAACATATATTAGAGCCGGCCTTCCATCCATTACAAGAATAACAAGACACACGGTGTGATTGCTCGTGTGCCTCTAGTCTCCCTAAACTCCTCAATAAACAGCCATCTTGCCTGGTTTGCATCCGATCCCAAGTTTTCTGCTTTCTCGTTGTATTCAAACACTATTTACATACATAATTCAATGCTACTTCACCTTAATTGCCGTCAGTGGAGCTTGTTATGTCAGTGTTTGAGCGTCTAGGTGAACGGACAATTCTTTTGATCCACCCATGGCACTCAGCTCCAGATGTCACAGCTTGGCAGAGATGGCGATGTTCAGTTGTTTTTCAAGCCTTGGACGGAAAGTTACATCGGCTTGTTGGGTTTCTGCTTCGTGATTTCCATTTTGTGGTATTTCAATTTTTATACAATCGGGTTCTGCACACAGAGTGACCTCCGGGCAAGGCCTCAAAAACAGAGCATTCAGCAGAAGCCTTCTCTTGGTTCCTTATAGAAACACACATCTTGTTTACAGCTGGATTTAAGAACTTTTGTAATGTTGGCATTTCTTCGGTTTGACTATTTTGTTACTCAAAAACTGAAAAAGTCTGGTACCTCATGAGTTCCTCATGAGCTCCTTACTAATAAGATAAAATATACAAACATTGCTAGATACAAGGATAGGTGGATAGATAGATAGATCGATAGATAGACAGAAGCATAGGTGGATGGATAGAGGGCTAGCTAGATTCTCGAGAGACAGATTCTTAAAAGGATACGTGTGGAAAGAAGTAGCCAGAGAGAATAAATAAGATACATCAAAGGACAAACAGATATACGAGGATAGACAGATTATGGATGGGTAGATGCAAGGATAGTTGGATAGAAATATGGATAGATAGTTGGATAAATATATGGGTATACAAGGATAGTTGGATAGATATATGGGTAGATACAAGGATAGTTAGATAGATATATGGGTAGATACAAGGATAGTTGGATAGATATATGGGTAGATAGTTGGATAAATATATGGGTAGATACAAGGATAGTTGGATAGATATATGGGTAGATACAAGGATAGTTGGATAGATATATGGGTAGATACAAGGATAGTTGGATAGATATATGGGTTGATACAAGGATAGTTAGATAGATACTCACAAATGGAGGTTTGGTATCATATGTTGTTGTAGGTGAAAATTTGGGATCTAGTGATCACCAGTCAGTGTGGTTTAATATAAGAACAGGGATGGAGCCGCACCACACAAAAACAAAAGTTTTAGACTTTAAAAAAACAGATTTTTCTAAAATGAGATTTTGTGTGAATGAGTCATTATCAGACTGGAGGAGTTTAAAGGGAGTCCAGGAGAAATGGGATTATTTAAAGGAGGCATTATTGAAGGCCACAGGCAATTGCATTCGGCTTGTTAGCAAAAACAAAAAAGGGAAGAAACCACTGTGGTACTCTCCAGAAGTGGCCAAAATAGTGAAGAACAAAAAGATAGCATTCAATAATTATAAAAAAAATCAAAGTGAAGAAGATAGGCAAACCTGTAAGACTAGGCAGAAAGAGGCAAAGCAATTTATAAGAGCTTGAAAGCACACGCAGAAGAGAAAATAGCTCAGTCAGTAAAAAAGGGGGACAAAACATTTTTTAGATACATAAACGAGAAAAGAAAAGTAAAACAAGGATTAGTTAGATTAAAAACAAAGGAAGGAAGGTATGTAGAAGAGGATAAAAGTCTCGCTGACTGCCTCAATGAATATTTTTGTTCAGTCTTTGCAGAAGAAAAGGAAGGAAAGGGACCTCAGTTAGGAGGAAACACTAAAGAGACATTTATATATGAGTTTACAGAGGAGGAGGTTCTACAGCAACTGTCTAAAGTAAAGACAAATAAGTCAATGGGGCCTGATGGGATCCACCCTAAATTATTAAAAGAGCTCAGTGGTGTAATAGTAAAACAGTTAACAGATTTATTTAACCAATCCTTGTTAACGGGAGTCGTCCCAGAAAACTGGAAATTAGCAAATGTTGTGCCCATTTACAAGAAGGGTAGTAGGGAGGAATTGGGGAACTATAGGCCAGTTAGTCTTACATCAGTAGTGGGGAAATTAATGGAAACCATGTTAAAGGAAAGGATTGTTGAACATCTAAAAACACATAGATTACATGATCAGAAACAACATGGGTTTACCTCAGGGAGATCATGCCAAACTAATCTTATTGATTTTTGTTGATTGGGTAACAAAAATAATAGACAAAGGTGGTGCAGTAGACATTGCTCATTTAGATTTCAGTAAGGCTTTTGATACTGTTCCGCATAGAAGGCTTATCAATAAATTGCAATCTTTGAGCTTGGATTCCAATATTGTTGAATGGATTAGGCAGTGGCTGAGTGACAGGCAACAGAGGGTTGTGGTAAATGGAGTTTATTCGGTGAAAGGTCTTGTTACCAGTGGGGTACCTCAGGGGTCAGTACTTGGACCCATTCTCTTTAATATTTTTATTAGTGATATTGCAGAAGGTATTACTGGTAAAGTATGTCTTTTTTCTGATGACACAAAGATTTGCAACAGGGTTGACGTTCCTGGAGGGATCAGCCAAATGACAAATGATTTAGGTAAACTAAAAAAATGGTGGGAGCTGTGGCAATTGAGTTCTAATGTGGATAAGTGCAAGATAATGCACCTGGGGTGTAAAAACCCAAGGCCTGAATATAGAATATTTGATACAGTCCTAACCTCAACATCTGAGGGTTGGTATTTAGGGGTCATTATTTCAGAGGATCTAAGGGTAAGTAGTGAATGTAATAGAGCAGCAGGAAATGCTAGCGGAATGCTTGGTTGTGTAGGGAGAGGTATTAGCAGTTGGAAAAGGGAAGTGCTCATGCCACTGTACAGAGCACTGGTGAGACCTCACTTGGAGTACTGTGTGCAGTACTGGAGACCGTATCTCCAGAAGGATATAGACATCTTAGAGAGAGTTCAGAGAAGGGCTACTAAAATAGTGTACGGCTTGAAGGAGAAAAGTTACCAGGAAAGGCTTAATGATCTTAACATGTACAGCTTGGAAAAAAGACGAGACAGAGGAGATATGATAGAAACATTTAAATATGTAAAGGGAATCCACAAGGTAGAGGAAGGGAGTATATTTAAAAGGAAACAAAATAGCAAAACAAGAGGACATAGTCTTAGATTTGAGGGGCAAAGGTTTAAAAGTAACATCAGGAAGCATTATTTTACTGAGAGGGTGGTGGATACATGGAACAGCCTTCCATTTGAAGTGGTAGAGGCCAAAACAGTGATTGAATTTAAGCAAGCATGGGATAGGCATAAGGCTATCCTAAACAAAAGGCAAATCCAGGTAAAGTATCCATGTAATTGGGCAGACTAGATGGGCCGAAAGGTTCTTATCTGCCGACATTTTCTATGTTTCTATGTTTCTAAATATGGGTAGATACAAGGATAGTTGGATAGATATATGGGTAGATACAAGGATAGTTGGATAGATAAATGTGTAGATACAAGGATAGTTGGATAGATATATGGGTAGATACAAGGATAGTTGGATAGATATATGGGTAGATACAAGGATAGTTGGATAGATATATGGGTAGATACAAGGATAGTTGGATAGATATATGGGTAGATACAAGGATAGTTGGATAGATAAATGTGTAGATACAAGGATAGTTGGATAGATATATGGGTAGATACAAGGATAGTTGGATAGATATATGGGTAGATACAAGGATAGTTGGATAGATATATGGGTAGATACAAGGATAGTTGGATAGATATATGGGTAGATACAAGGATAGTTGGATAGATATATGGGTAGATACAAGGATAGATGGATAGATAAATGTGTAGATACAAGGATAGTTGGATAGATATATGGGTAGATACAAGGATAGTTGGATAGATATATGGGTAGATACAAGGATAGTTGGATAGATATATGGGTAGATACAAGGATAGTTGGATAGCTATATGGGTAGATACAAGGATATTTGGAAAGAGATATGAGTAGATTCAAGGATAGATGGAAAGATAGATACAATGACAGATATATGGGTAGATAGATAAGAAGATAGACAGATGATAGGTAGATAAATAGGTAAAAAAATTAATTATATCTACCCATATATCCTTAAATCTAAGGATAGATGGAAATATCTATAGATTCAAGGATAGATGAAAAGCTAGACACAAGGATAGATGGATTGGTGGAAATATGATAGCTTGATGGATAGATACAATTAGATAGACAGAAGGGTAGAAGAATAGATAGAGGTCAGCTAAATAGCTAGCTAGATAGACAGACACCTAAAAGGATAAATGTGTAGATAGTTACGTAGACAGATAGAACAAGTAATGCACATAAAAGGATAGATAGATATGGATAGTTAGATAGATAGATAGATAGATAGATAGATAGATAGATAGATAGATAGATAGATAGATAGATAGATAGATAGAAGGTTAGATGGATGAACAGATTATGGAAGGGTAGATACAAGGATATCCAACTTTTCTATATAGAAAAATAGATACAAGGATAGATGGCTTGGTAGAAAGATGTGAGGATAGATGGATTGACAGACAGATGATAGATACAATGATGGATTGACGGAATGATAGGTAAATAAATAGGTTAAAGAAGATAGATACAAGGATATATGGATAGATACAAGGATAGATGGAAAGGTATATAGAGAGATAGAAATACAGACTGGTAAATAGATACAAGGATAAATGAAAAGCTAGACACAAGGTTAGATGATTGGGTAGAATGATGATAGACGGAGATATACAATGAGAGATAAATTAGAGAGGACAGATGGACATGAAAGGTACGTAAAATGATAGACAGCTAATTAGACAGGCTATAAAAGATAGCTAAATAAGATATATAAAAAGACAGAATGATAGAGAAAAGTATACTTAAGGAGATATAGTTTGGTAAAGAGATAATAAGATAGATAGAGCAGTAGGAATGGTTATCATATTCTTAATAAAGAGATATGATAGTGAGTATTTTTGCACGTTCTTCTATTGGTTTGAATAGGTATAACTTCATAATGTTTTTGCATGTAATAAACATTTTTGGTATGTTGATTTGCTGTGCAGTAAAGCAGAAGCCGCACCATGAATTCGTCTTCCGGAGGATGCCTCTTTGTAAGGTCGGGTTAGGAGAGCTGGGGAAAGTTAATGCAGCTCGCTGCCAGGGATCTCATTAGCGCAGCGCCTTTGTGGTTCCACAATCACATCCCTAACACCAGCAGCTCAATTAACACTAATTGATAAAGGGGTGAGGACACATGCTCAAACCGAATGTAAGCAACCTCAGATGTTTTATTCAGATAGACTCAGCTTCGCGGCATGTGACATGAAGATTGAAAAAAAAAAGAATCGAAGATCACAGAAATTTCACTTTCTTCTACCTCTACACCATCGGTCGGCTTGGAGGCAGCGTCATGTTTTGTGAAAGCAAAACCCAACAGATAATGTTACCAACGTATTGAATGAAAACACAGGTTTTAGAAGTGACTCATCCTTTCCAGGGCAACCACTCTCACCAGTGCTCACACGAAGTCCACATTGTGTGGGCAGGAGCATAGCTGCCAACAGTCCCATTGTCACAGGTTTGTGCAGTGGCGGCTAGTGACAGTTCAAGTCGGTGGGGCGCCAGATGGGGAAACAGTAATGGTTTTAATCATTGATAGGAACATGTCTATATGACACTTCTACCTCCAAAATATGTGGGTGATGCCATATATGGAATAAACCAGAGACATATTCAATTTATGGAGGCCTGGAACAACTCAGGTGGAGGGCCCTTGAGTTGCCCCTGATACCAGCATGCGAGGAGGATTTCAGCTAGGGAAGCAGTTAGAGCAGGAAGATTAGGGGGTGGGGTCATAGGAGCAGTTAAAAGGTGCACGTGCAGTGGCTCTGCGCGCCATTTTCCTGAGGTAATCTGGAAAGCAGGATCCCCACCCTCCCTCCCTTTAGCTTAGGGATTATATTGGGGTTGTTTTTTCACGGTATTTGGGGTTTTTATTTTCCCCTTTGTCACAGCAGGGGTTGGTAGGCAGTGATGAGGTAGGGTTTCTTGGTATAAGGTGGAAATTTGCATATTAGAAGTATGGGAGATGGGAACGGAGTTAAGTTGTTTTTTGGTTTAGGAGAGGTACGGTTGAAGTGTGGAGAGCTCTTTCAGCACTGTCTTTATTTTCCTGTTTATATGTTATATATATTATTTTATATTTGGTAGGGTTTGTAGCTGTGGCCGATAATAAAGAAATATCATTCCACCGTACAAAGTAGTCAGAGTTATTATTTTGTCTGGTCTTTATCTCCTTGCTGGCGGCCGGTCTTTAGTGGACAACTCAATGAAGCAAATAAAATGGTAATTTTTAGGCTAAATTCAGTAATTATAAGAGCAATCCAAAATTTAGCGACAAGATGTACACATAAAACATTATTCAATATAAAAAATCTACAGGAGAAAAAAGTGATTTTATTATTATTTACTAAAAGATATAACTGAACCCTAATCCTACCCATTTTATTCTAAATAACTCAGAGTATACAAAACTTCAGTGTTTGAAAGAAAAAAATCCAGTTTATGATTGATATTTAGCACATTAAGGCAAATTGTTTCTGTGCATTTTCTGTCATTAAGGGGTTAAGGCAGGGCCTGTTTGTGAGGCAGATAATATCTCCACTGAAGCCTCAGACAGTAGCTTTGGTCAGGTTTGTTTGACTCGCATCAGTGTTCAAATAACCAGCAGCAGGAAAAGTGAACACTTGTGGTCCCTAATAATTAAGCCTTCCATAGAGTCCTTATCAGATTCCTGCATGTTGTCTATGATATATGACCAGATTAGATTTTTTATATATTTTTTACTCTGTTTAGCAACAGTTGTGGAGGTCAGGAAGCTGCTAAAAGGGGCATAACACATTTTATCAATCGGGCACACATCTGGACATTAGTCCAGATGCCAAAATCACGAGTATAGCAGTACGTAGTGATACCTTTATTGGACTAACGTTACATTTAAAAGACAAGCTTTCAAGAGGATTCCTCTCTTCCTCAGGTCTGGATGCTTACTGATCAGTTCCTAGAATTGAACATTAGGACATTAACCCCTTAAGGACGGGAGTAATTTTACAACTTCGGCGCTCTTTCGGAAGTGAAGTTTGCTGAAGTTTTTGCTCATCATGTTTAAACGCGGTTTTAAGTCACGTATTATTATACCACCCAGACAAATTATATATCGTTCTTTCCGGCAGACTCGGCAGATTAATAATATATCATAATTATATATAAACGTCATGTCCTGCCAGAATGCTATAACAAAAAATGTAAGAAAATGTGAATTTTCAATAAAATTTCAATCATCCACAGTGTGTAAAGTGTTTTTTTTTCACATTTTATTATCCGATCCTTTGCGGTTATATTCTATGGGGTAGACTTGGGAACCCATTTTTTTTTTTTTTGGGGGGACGGGACAAATTACGTGATTTTAGCTAAACCCCCCCAAAAAAAATCATTGGTGAAGCATCATTGTTCACATTATAATTGAAATGTGAACAATAATGCTGCATCAAAAAAAAAGCACGTTTTTATTTTTTAATTAATTAATTAATGGTTTTTTATTTCTTATACACTTTTATTTTACTTTTTCATTGTCATGTTTGATATCGTTGGAAAGGCCATGCTCAGACCTTTCCATCGATATCAGGCATGACCCCCTAGCTGCCACCGATCAGGAGATAAAGGGGTTCAAATAACCCCCTATCTCCTGCAAGGGATTTCCTTAGGAAATCCCTTTGCAGCTAGGGGCTTCCCCAGTTAACTGACATCATCGCGCATGGTGCGATGAGTCAGTTGACGCGGGGGTGACCCAGAGGTGGGGGCTGCCATCCAAGATGACGGCCCCCACCGAAAATAGGCCGCGATCGGGCACAAATTAGTGCCCGATCGCGACCTGGCAACTCATGGGTTAACCCCCATACATCGCTGGAAAGGTCAGGCTGTGACCGTTCCAGCGATGCTGGCCACAGCCTTGTAGCCCCCGGCGATGGGGAGATAGAGGGATCCGAAGGATCCCTCCCCTCCCCTCCAGGCGCTTCCCCATGCTCCGGCGGGGGGGGGGGCGCCTGAAACTGACGTCATTGCGCCAGCGCGATGACGTCAGTGCGCCGGGAGGCTAGAAAAGATGCAGATCAGGCTTCATCGCCTGATGCAGGACGACATGGAACGGCCTGCGGCGTTAAGGGGTTAAGGGTCACATGGATGGGGGGATTTAGATGTCGTAAAAAGTGATAGTCAAATGGTATGTTCAAAATGGGAAAATAAACAAATGAGGGATCTTGGGCCCATAATAAAACAACAGAGATAAGATCATACAACTTGAATGATTTTTTTTTTTCCATGTCTCTTTCAGCCTTCACTGTTTTGTGGTTTTGTTTTTTTCCTGTTTTTTTTCTTCATTCAAGTTGTATGATCTTATCTCTGTTGTTTTATTATGGACCCAAGATCCCTCATGCGTTTATTTTCTAATCCCCCCAATCCAAGATGTCAATCACCTCCGGGTTTGCGTTGAATTGCGTTGATCCAGCAGCAAAATGGTTAAATCTATAAACTGCTGAAAAGGTGAGACTCTCCCCTTTCCAGCGGTGCAATTTGTTTTTGTCTGGCTTCAGCCGTTGGTGAGATAGAGGGCTCCAAATGAGCCCCCCTCCCCTTCCTAATTTACATTAAAGGCGCCGAGGGGCGTCTGGCGATGACATCATCACGCACCGTGATGACGTCATCTTGCCTGCTGGGCCCCCTGAAAAGGCGGGGCAGGCTTCCAGCCTGCCAGAACGCCATGGGAGCCCAGCGAGGGAGGTGAGTATCGGGAGGGAGTGATGGTAGGAGACCTTGACGTACCATATATGTCCACGGGTCTAAGGGAGACTTCCCGATCGGACGTACATGGTACGTCAGCAGTCGGGAAAGGGTTAATATATATTTTTTGTTTATTATTGTCTTTTCCACTTTTTGATTTATTACTGTGACTTTCAACAGGTTTAGAGTCCACTGAATAACCCTTGCATTTGTTAATCGGAGATTTATTTCTTTTTTAAATGTATCCGTCAGTGGTACTTTTTTGCTTGTTATTCAATGGAGTTGCTTTTATCACATTGCAATCGTATTTGGTTTATTTTAACAGATCACTACAAATCCCCATAAGCAGGAGATCTCACCATTTTACTATCTGTCTGCAGCACATTTACTGACGCCAAGGCTATTTCTGCCTGTATGCTGATAATGCAGACATTGTGCCAGATAAGAGACGCCATCTAGTGTAGAACCTTACATCCCAGTGATGTTTCTGTAAAGGATAAATCAATACATGAAAACTAAAGAGCACATTTTCATTATTTTAATGTAAATTTTATATCTTAGAACAACATTTTTTTTGTGCAACATTTCCATTTTACTGATTGTTTAATTGTTTACGTCACATCTCATGTTTCACATAAATGTTATGATAAAAAAATTCAACAAAAAGTGCTTGGTAGTGAAGGGGTTAAGAGAGTGCTTATATGATAAAATAGAGAGAGTCTATATCAGTATGTTTGTTTCATAGAGAAATCGAGACCTTGGAATGCCGGATACCTGTGAAACGCGTCGGATCCCTCTTTGTTAATACACAGATGTCTATGGAACATCCACGCATCGTGTCCACACCTTTTCTGCCATTGTGCTTATCACCCTGCCTTACCTAAGTAGTATTTTTACTCCTTCAGCACTTGAGCCACCTGTCACGCTGACAACATATGTTCTCTAACACTGCCAATACGTGAGAAACGTGTCGGGAATACGGACGATACAGATGACCAACTGCTTTACATTATGCAAATCTGAGCTGTCTGAAACAAAGGATGCTTAAAGACCATGCGTCATCATTTCTAGCCCTCTATTTTTCCTTCCTTGTGCATGAATTCAAAGTCGCCTTGTCTGCTGAGTAGGACTTTCCTATTTTAGGTTGATGTGGTTTTTGGATTCCATCCACCGTGCTCAACATGCAATCTTACTCACAGCACCGCTTGTTCAAACTTCTTTCTCCGACCATCATTAGTCGACCTTTTCCATGCAAACTCAGCTGCTCTAAAGGCTGGAACTGGTCAGAAGATACATTAATATATTCTCAAAGTAATACAACTTTCTGTACGTTATATCCATGCGTTCCCATCGTACAAATAGACCTCACAAAAATGAGGTTGTGGATTCCGCACATCTCCAGGTTGCAGCCCATGCAAGAGGGGTATCCAATTCTTCATCCAAATCTTCAACTCTAACTGTACAACATATGACATTCCTCATATTTGTCACTATGCTATGAACCATGACCAGAGGCACCTACAAAGCTCAAAGAGCGCATGCCCATACTGATTTGCTATAACCTTTACCTGAACCCAGGCGGCACCATTCCTGCATCTGTCTTTGAGATCCAGTCCCTATCTTCTACCTACCTTGCCAGAAAGTAGCCACAAGGGCTTTCCAGTTCAACCTTGTAATCTATGGTCTTGCTATGGAAGAGTGTAACCTCTGTTTTACCATGCCTTTACTTCGAAGTTGTTCGATGTGTTACCAGCACTTCCTGAACTCGGACCTGTCTTGCCTTGCTTTTATGATTCCCGAGATACCCATCGAGAATGCTGTAACTGCTGTGCACCTCCCATTCGTCCCCATCTGATTTCGGAACTGCCCACCTGTCTGCTGTGCATCAGTCCTCTGCATCCTGGGCTCTAGCCAGCAAGCCCATACGTATCATGATCGTGACATCATTCTGATCTCACCCGGAGCAGAAATGTTCAGTTAACGGAAGACACTGGAATTCCCAAAAAATAAAAACACGTCATTAAAGTTCACCTGTCATCTGTTATAGAGATTTTTGATGTGTTTTGTTGTATCTTAAATAATCCAGTAAACCTTTTTATTTTAGAACTTCCAATAGAGTTTTGGGAGGTTTTGTAGCTTCTAATCTGCTTGCTTTTCTGATGGAGGCGACCATGCTTTTTGATTCCTCTCTTTCATAAAAGGGATTAAACATCTAAACTGTGTGGTTGACACATGGGATGGCTGGGAGGGGGCTTCGGATAGCTTTTAATATTAACTAGAAGGATGCTTCTAATATCAACTCTGAAAGGTTGAAAATGCTTTATTTTCCTACATCTTATTGTTGAGCTGAAGTGCAAACACACACATGTAAACATGTATAGGTATATGCCCCCCTTTCCCCCAAAAAAATCTATATTTCTTTAGCTGACACTTTCTGGGGAAATCAGAACAGTTGCACCTTACTAAGCATCCTGCATCCCTATCTGTGCAGAGAATCTGTGAGCTAATAGTCTGCAGGGATTTTTTAGTTCAGAGGCAGCCCCGGTGGAGTGTCTCAGGCTGTGCAGCCATAAATCCCTCCTCAGGGAAACACATTATGCGGCATGCCACAGCACTGGGGGAGGGTTTCCTGCTGTGCAGCCATAAATCCCTCCCCTTGGAAACATCATGCAGCATGCCACAGCTCTGTGGAGTGTATCTTGCTGTGTGAGCCATAAATCCCTCCCCAGGGAAGCAAGTAATCCAACATACCGCAGCACTGAGAGCAAACAGGGAGCTCATGGAGTTTTCTTTACAAGGTCTTTTTAATAAACTCTCCATCAGTCAGCAGTTTGGCATCACAATGCATGGGCAGATTTGGGAGATATTCCAAATGAACTAAATAGTTTTGGGGGCGATAGATGAGCTTTAACTCCTTACCCTACGCAATGCATATTGGTTAATCACAGTATAAGAAGAGCTTGGGAAAAATACAAACTTCATCTTCATTTATTATGACTTATGTGTTGTGCCTTTCAAACTCTGTTCAGTCCATGCACCTTGGATTTAAAAGGCATATATTGATTAAAACCTGTAACATTTGCTGTGTCTGCTCAGCAAAAAGGTTCCGTATAGAGGAAAAGGTTATTATAGTGTTTAATGAAATTTCATGATGGCTCTGGTATTTTCTTTTGATACCCTTTTGAGTGAACAAAGGCAAAGTTGGTCCAATGCGTTTCGCCTCAGGTGCGGTTCAGCTAATCGCCAGTCGACCGAGATGTTTACACGTCATGTAGATCAACAGATGTTAGGATGCAGCTATAAACATATTAAAAATGTGTCACTGTTAAACCATGTAAGGCCCAAAACAGAAAATCCTCTGTAACGTGGGGTTCTGTACCCAGGATGGGTTTCCTCGTGCAGGAAGGCTCCCCTAGTCGTCAGTTTCCCAATGGAGTATGGATTCTGGCCCAAAACCCACCCAGTCAATAGACGGAGGTCCTTGTATGTTAAAAACAAACCTTCAAATGACTTTATTTAGAGTTTACAATTACAAGCACAGACAGAGGGATGTGCAGAATACAATGGTACTGAAGAGCCTCCCAATAGCCTCCTTCCTCCCACATACACCCTGAGGTAACAGACAATGGCTGGGGAAGGGGCAGAGAGATCTGGTTTAAGTCTTGGGGGGATGGAAGGTAAAATCACACAGTGTATACAACATGACACTACAATAAATACATCAGAGAAACACAGACATCAGGGCAAAGGGCACAGAAACCACAAACACCTGGTACGTAGAATGGTAGGTACAGGGTGACCTTAACATACGAGGGGCTGGGGAATAATATGTATCATCAGGCCCACACCTCCCCAAATCATCGTTAGTAGTCACTTGAGATTTGGGGTACATGGACCTATCACATGCTCTGTGGAAGAAAATAACCATGCGGAAAACCATCAGTCATAACAGAGGGAAAAAATCACCTGCTCTGGAAAAAAAAAGTCTGCAAAATCTGCATTTTTATCACTGCATAGATTCAAGGTGCTTAACAAGATAAGCCACAAGATACCTTTTTATCACAAGTGTCTCTCTTGTAAAAAGGCATATTCCAACTCAATGATTTATGTGAGAGGACCTTCTGGCCAGATTTTATAGGTATCTCAGGTGCATCAATCAAATGGAATCCAATAAAACAGAGTACACTGAATAATGGTTCTAAATAAATGTCTAAAATGTGAAGTGGAGCATATAAATTAATTTTAAACGTAGCCGAGGCCCAAATGGCCGTCCGTGCCCCACTTAGCGGAATTAAAGGAATACTTTAGCCCGGCATAAATTAAATTAACTCCGTAGAAATACAGTCGAGGTAGACAAATAAAAAGCAGGGATGATGTAAATAGAGTTATTTACTCAGCTTCTTGGGAGTAACATCATGTAAATTGAATTTTTAAAAGCAGACATCACAGTCGTCAAGTCGGAATACAAAGAGGACACACAATATTTGGTCGTAAGACCTATGAGTTAGATTGTGCGCTTACTCCCTAAAGGGGAGGAAGAAGGTTCTGTCGCGTCGGTTAACGGCAAAAGAAACAAAGAAGAAGACCAGCATTAGGGATGAGCCGAACACTCCCTGAGTTCGGTTCGAAGCCGAACCCAAACTTTCCAAATGTTCGGATGCGAACCCGAACTCGAACCCAATGCAAGTCAATGGGGCTTTTTAGAGTGCCCTCCAAGAGGGCATAATTGCAAGATATTGGTCATAAAAGGTGTATGGGGTCCGGGTAGTGCCCTGGGGGACAGGAAACAAGGACAAAAAGTAAAAAAAAAAACGTTTATAAAGGGACAGTGAGTTTTCCATGAAATAAGGGTTAAAAATAAAAAAAAAATTCCTTCAAATATCGTGCCTAGGAGGTCCCCATAACCTGCCCGTGAAGTGGCGGATTTCTAGGATGTATAGAAACACTTAAAAACAAAAAAATGACGATTCAAATGACGGTAAATGCTTTTCCTTTAATCTATCCATAAACAACTGCTTGGGGCGGCAGCCTGTATGAAAAGAGGAGACGTTTTAGGACACGCAGAAAAAGTTTACTGATTTTTTGGCGGTGAAAAGCAGGAGAATGACTGGAGAATGGAAAATTCTAGACCAAATAGCCGATTTGGAAAGTGAGATAAATGGGAGAATTTTTCTGGTTTGGCTATTTTGACCTAGAATTTTCTCTTCACTTCAGTCATTCTCCTAAGTTTCACCTTTCTCTAAATAACCCTGTCAGGGTTATTCAGAGAGCGGTGAAGAGCAGGAGAATGACTGGAGAATGGAAAATTCTAGGTCAAAATAGCCAAACCAGAAAAAGTCTCCCATTTAGGCTAGGGTCAGACTAGCGAATTTTTAACGTGCGTTTAGGCGCACTTAATCATGGCTGCACTAGCAGCAAATGACGGGCAATGACGGCCAATATACAAAGTACGGTCGCACGAAAGTCCGGCTGCGCAACGCAAGTGGAAAATGAACGCATTTTTTTGAGAACGCAGAACCGCTAGTACGGACGTACAGAGTGCGCTGCGTCCACTAGCGGCGTGTGTGCGTGATTTGGAGACGTCAGACCCTGCTCATGTCCGGCCAACATAACGTCCAGACACCCAAAGTTTCCTGGTTTGGATCCATAAAAAAAATCACACACAAAAATGCGCATCGTATGACCGTTCTCGCGCATTCCGTGAAAAAATACGGCAATGCGTTCGGACGCACTTTTTGACGGTCGCTGCGAAAAATGCGTTAGGCTGACCCTAGCCTTATCTCACTTTCCAAATCGGCTATTTGGTCCAGATTGTTCTCTTTTCCTGCCATTCTCCTGGTTTTCACCTTTCTCTGAACAACCCTGAGAGAGAGGTGAAAGCCAGGAGAACTGGCAGGAGAAGAGAACAATCTAGACCAAATAGCCAATTTGGAAAGTGAGTTAAATGGGAGAATTTTTCTGGTTTGGCTATTTCGATCTATAATTTTCACTTCCCCAGTTATTCTCCTGCTTTTCACCGCTCTCTGAATAATTGAATAATTATTTTGAATTTTTTTCAAACACCAGTTAACCACTTGGCTGCTATGGACGCGCTGAGCGCGTCCAGCCAAGTGGTTCTCCTGTGCTATGGACGCGCTGAGCGCGTCCATGCACAGGAGGCAGCAATCCGCCGGATTCCGCCGGATTTCTGCGCCCCCCAGTGCGGGCTGACATCTTGGATGTCAGCCCAGCACTCCGGGACCCTGGCGGAGCAATTAGATGTCATTGCGGCAGCGCGATGACATCTAATTCGGGCGCCCCCCCGCATGTGCGGAGGAAGCGCCTGAAAGGGAGTGGGGGAGGTCCTTCGGACCTCTCTCCCTCCCAATCGCCGGGGGGCAGAGGGTTAATCCAGGCACCGTTTGGAAGGGCACAACCTGCCCTTCCAAACGGTGGCTGTGATTAACCTCTGGGGAGCCGGATCATGAATCGGCGCTGAAAAGCATTGGATCGTGATCCTCTCCTGGAGCTGGCCAACATCTTGGATGTCGGCCAAGCCTCCAGGAACTCCCCCTGAGGACTGGCATCATCGTGCATAGCACGATGACGCCAGTCCTGGAGTTAACCCTTAGCTGCCACCAATGGTGGAGATATGGGGTTCCAATGAACCCCCTATCTCCCGATCCGTGGCAGCTAGGGGTTAATGTTTGATATTGTTGGATCGGCCAGAAAAATATATATATAAAAATAAATATATTTTAAAAAAAAATTCTAAAAAAATAATAATAATAAATCATTTTTTTTCCTGCAACACTATAGAAGTGTCACTAGTCCCTGATCCCAAAACGCAGTACAAATCACACCCTACACTGCCGGTCATAAAGAATGGCCGGTCATTAACTACCTACAAGACAAACAAAGTACACAAAGCCAAGGGAAAAGCCAAGGTCAGGAGGCAGAGGAGGTAGTCATAGAAGCCAAGGTCAGTAACAAGGGAGGTTCTCATACAAACCAAGAAATCAAGGAGTGCCAGAAGTCAGAATAGTCAATATGGAAAGCCAAGGTTGGGACACTGAAGTAACAAGGATAAGTATAACACGCTCTCGGGTAATGGAAACCATGACAGGACACTGAGAAAATTACACCCACGATATACATAGCCAAATATTAAATTTCATTGGCCCATGTCTTAGCTGTGTGCCAAATGTCTGACCGGTGCACCACGGCATACGTCTGAAGTATGGAAGGAAATTCATAAAAATCTGTCGCCAGACGGGAGCACCACGACAATGCAACGATGTGAACCAAAAGAGTGAGGAGGTGCAAGGATCACCTGAGGGTAAGGATTTGGAACCTGGTTCGTGATCTGGGGTTACTTATCTTAAACACCATTGTTTCATGTATTTGCCTTGGGGCAACTATGGAGGATGGAGTATGGGGAAACTAGAGTTTCTTCATTTTAGGGAGCTGCCATCATGATTCGCCATAGTTGTCACCATTATTTCCATTGTAGTTTCTACAGATATTCTCTAGCATTGTAGTTTCCACTCAAGCCTCTACTGAAAATGTTCAGCATAGACTTCACCTTATTTGCCACTGGTGGTTCAGTCGAACATGTCCAACGTTGCCTTACTGTTGGTTTCAGCATTGTTCCTGGTAGAGTTCACGGAGGATTGCCACTTTAAAATCACCACGTATTTAAAACGTTGTTTATCTGGATGGCCAAGGATCACCAAAGTTGCAACAACGGTGAATGTTATCCTTGGTTGCAACTAGAGTGAACTTTGGTGCTATAACGGTGGTCATTGAATAACCTCTATCTTGTATCCTTCTAATCTGCTTCAATATTTTCCCAAGCAGAATAGAAGAACGCAAGGTCGATCCAGCCTAAGGCTAGGGTCAGACGAGAGCATTTTTCCCCGCGAACGTGAAAAAGTGCGTCCGAACGCATTGACGTATTTTTTCACGGAATGCGCAAAAACGGTCAGACGACGCGCATTTTCGGGCGTGATTTTGTACGGATCGTCAATAAAACTCTTTTTGCATCTGGACGTTATGTAGGCTGGACATTAGCAGCGTCTGACATCTCCTAATCTCGCAAACACGCCGCTATGCCGCAGCTGCGCACTCAGTACGTCAGTACTAGCGGTTCAGCGTTCTCAGAAAAATGCGTTCAAATTCCACTTGCGTTGTGCAGCCGGACTTTTGTGCAGCCGTACATCGTATATTGGCCGTCATTGCCCGTCATCTGCTGCTAGTGCGGCCGTAATTATGTGCGCCAGAACAAACGTTAGAAGTGCGCTGTCTGACCCCAGCCTAAGCCGTGAGGTGCGTTGGAGGGTCTGGCCAGAGAGTCGCCCATCCCCAGCTAAGTACCAAAGATGGGCTATATGAACTACATTCTCAAAGTGGTAAATCATTATATGGATAAAACATTTAAGCACTAAGCTGAATAAAGCTTTGTGCTGAGACGTTGTATCCTTATAATCCCTCAGATTGCTTGGTTGTCTTCTCCAATAACTTGGAAAACTGCACTGAAACTTGTATAACTTGCAATCTATCCCCATGTTTCTTCATTATCATTCATAAATCCATAACCAAAGTCCTTCAACAAAAAAACATTAGGACCTCGGCCTCATCTTCTGGAATACAGCAAATGTTTTAAGGAGAAAAATGGTGGATTTTGAAAAAACAAACAAAATGTACCCGTGCACTATAAAACTTGCAACTCATTTAAAAGACTTCCCATTTTTTTCCATGAAGAAAGGTAAAAACGAATTCTGTAGGGAGGAGTACCGGACTCCTGGACCAGCTTCCGCTAGCTAACATCAATTATCATGATCGAGATGTCATTGAAGGTCTCCTTCAAAGCTGTATTCGTCCTAAATAATGGAATATGGTTTGTATTATTGCCTAAGACAGCAAACTACTGCTGGTTATCTGCAACATGACACCCATAAATTCATAATCGCCGAGAGTCCAAGCTGTTCAGTCTCCTCATTGACCCTCAGAAAGTGGGTAACCATATGGTTGGACACAGCGAGCCTTCAGCTAACATCTTCCACCCCATTAAATCTCCTCCAGTGTTTGAGGTTACTTGTCCCTGGTTTTACTCTATAAATCTCACTTTAATCCTTGATTTGGCAGAATGAGCCCTGTGTCAATCTGATGAAAAAATATATTATACATTCTTTTACTCGTGTGTTAATTACAGCCAGATCTCATTAAAGTGCCCACGATTCCATGTGTGGATCAATCTGATTACACAACATGTGTCTACTATTTCTGTTTCCAATTAGGGACTATAAATGTGGCTGTCAAGGTCAGCCAAAATAATTTGGATATTTCATGATGGTCAAAGAGTAACTTCATCTGTGAATTCATCTTTTTAATTTTATTAAATCGTGTATTATAGGACAGAAAACAAAGAACTAAGTCAAAACTTGCTAGCTAAGCATCTTTCGATTGGTCATAGATGGGATTGTCTTGTATATATGCACTGCCCCGCCACCTGCCGTACGAGCAGGGCCGGCGCTGCCGCTAGGCAAGCTAGGCACCTGCCTAGTGCACAGCGCCGCCTAGGGTGCAGCCGAGAGACCAACACTCACGCATGGGTATGATGTGACGGGTCTCTCCGCCGGCCGCTGTCACGCCGCTCTATCACGCTGCGCGCTTGCTCTGGCCTCTGGGCGCAGCTTGATCATGGAAGACTCGCGGTGGCTGTCCATGCTGAGGGGGCGGGGTTATCCCCGCTTCCCTCACCCTCTATTGGACAGTCACCGCGAGCTGTCTTCCATGATCCAGCTGCGCCCAGAGGCCAGAGCAAGCGTGCAGCGTGATAGAGTGGCGTGACAGCAGCCGGAGGAGAGACCCATCATCCCCAGCCATGTGTGAGCTACTGGGGGCAGTATACACCCATGTGTGAGCTACTGGGGCAGTATATACCCATGTGTAAGCTGATGGGGCAGTTTATAACCACGTGTGAGCTGCTTGGTGCAGTATATTCCCATGTGTGAGCTGCTGGGGGCAGTATATACCCATGTGTGAGCTACTGGGGCAGTATATACCCATGTGTGAGCTGATGGGGCAGTTTATAACCACGTGTGAGCTGCTTGGTGCAGTATATTCCCATGTGTGAGCTGCTGGGGGCAGTATATGCCCATGTGTGAGCTGCTGGGGGCAGTATATACCCATGTGTGAGCTGCTGGGGGCAGTATATGCCCATGTGTGAGCTCTGTGATACGCTAACACATGTCACATGTTTTTTCTGGGGGGGGCAAGTAGCTGGTCTGGCCCAGGGCGCAATATAGCCTAGCACCGGCCCTGCGTACAAGCCTGCTATGATCTTGGGTTGCTTCAGTCGATCATGTTGGGGGTTTAGCAATGATATCAAAATGAGGTCATGCGACTCCCTGAATATACAGAATGAACAGGTTTTCCAATCAATGGTTTTTTTCTCTCCTGATGGCACAGCGGGCATATTCCAAGATGGCAATGCAAGGATTCATCGGGCTCAAATTGTGCAAGAGTGGTTCAGGGAGCATGAGACATCATTTTTACACATGGTTTGGCCACCGCACAGTCCAGACCTTAACCCAATCGAGAATCTTTGGGATAATGTGCTGGAGAAGACTTTAAGAAGCGCTGTGACTCTCCCATCATCATTACGAGATCTTGGCCACAAATTAATGCCACTCTGGATGGGAATAAATGCTGTGACATTCCATGAGCGAATCAATATGCCGTGGCGTCGAATGCGAGCCAGAATCACAACAAAAGGCGACACAACCAAATATTACAGTGTGAGACTTTTTTTCCCTTTGGCCAGGCAGAGTATATTTATTTGTTTAGGTTCATCACCTTGGACAGCTGCCATTGTATATACTCAGTTTTGGCAGCACAAAGCAACATACGAATAGCAACAAGTCAAGTTTACAGATTGCGCTGTGATTGGCATTTATTTTGTTTTTGTGCTTGCTGAGCAGTTGTAGAATTTTTCATTTTATTACAATCTTGGTCCACTCTCTGGGGATGAAGAGAGACCACAACGTCTGGAATAAAAGGCAGAAAACTATATAAAAGAACTGGATATCTATATATACTGTATATACAGTTGCACACATTTAGGTAAGACTTACTAACAGTATTAAAGCCCCAGCAGCTGCATGAGCTAATCAAGATCTTTCCATTGTGCAAGAATAAAGTTTGCCTACTAGTCTTGTGCAATTCGGTCCAATGACAAATTTGACCAAATATTGTTAATATAGTTGACTCAGAAGCATCCTAAATCAGAGTCGCCGAACTGCTTTATCAACATGCTTCCTATATAATTTTTTTAAATCAATCTGAAACGACCAGAATATATTTGGATTAATTGCGACTGATTCTGGTGACCAGAATCAATTGCGCTCACTGTCGTTGTTGTGCAGCAAGAAAGCAGGCAGATGATAATGGCACAGTTATGGAAAGACCAGGGCAATCAACGTATCAGTTAAGGTATTTATAAACAGAACATAGGAGACACAGAAGGACTTTGTGTATTCAGGGAGGACCAGGTTATCGTAAAGCTGATGGGTAGAAGAAAAGCAGGTTCAAGTGTCACAGGAAGGTAGGAAACAGCATGGCAACAAAGACTAGGTGTCAGAGCTTCAGTCAGAGATTAAGGCACACCCAGGCTAGTTTGCAGGTACCTTGAATCATTACGGCAGCACCCTTAAACAAGAGGTTCTCAATGACAAACAATGTCTGAACCAGTCAGCACCTATGGCCTTTCTCCTTTTTAGTGACACTCGGCATGACTCCTGACAATCACTGTGCAATGCAAACTCCCTAATCCCAACCATAATCATGAAAATAGCAACCCTTGCCTTAAATCTAAGACTAATTCTAACCCTAAAATTAACATTAACCCTAATCAAAAAACAAGCAGAAATAGTAACCCTAACCCTAATCATAAAACAAGCAGAAATAGTAACGCTAACCCTAATCATAAAACAAGCAGAAATAGTAACCCTAACCCTAATCATAAAACAAGCAGAAATAGTAACGCTAACCCTAATCATAAAACAAGCAGAAATAGTAACCCTAACCCAATCATAAAACAAGCAGAAATAGTAACCCTAACCCTAATCATAAAGGAAGCAGAAATAGTAACCCTAACCCAATCATAAAACAAGCAGAAATAGTAACCCTAACCCTAATCATAAAACAAGCAGAAATAGTAACCGTAACCATAAAACAAGCAGAAATAGTAACCCTAACCCTAATCATAAAACAAGCAGAAATAGTAACCCTAACCCTAATCATAAAACAAGCAGAAATAGTAACCCTAACCATAAAACAAGCAGAAATAGTAACCCTAACACTAATCATAAAACAAACAGAAATAGTAACCTTAACCCTAATCATAAAACAAGCAGAAATAGTAACCCTAATCATAAAACAAGCAGAAATAGTAACCCTAACTCTAATCATAAAACAAGCAGAAATAGTAACCCTAACCCTAATCATAAAACAAGCAGAAATAGTAACCCTAACACTAATCATAAAACAAGCAGAAATAGTAACCCTAACCCTAATCATAAAACAAGCAGAAATAGTAACCGTAACCCTAATAATAAAACAAGCAGAAATACTAACTCTAACCCTAACCATAAAACAGACAGAAATAGTAACCTTACCCCTAATAATAAAACAAGCAGAAATAGTAACCCTAACCATAAAACAAGCAGAAATAGTAACCCTAACACTAATCATAAAACAAACAGAAATAGTAACCTTAACCCTAATCATAAAACAAGCAGAAATAGTAACCCTAATCATAAAACAAGTAGAAATGGTTACCCTAATCATAAAACAAGCAGAAATAGTAACCCTAACCCTAATCATAAAATAAGCAGAAATAGTAACCCTAACATTAAAGATAAAACAAACAGAAATAGTAACCTTAACCCTAATCATAAAACAAGCAGAAATAGTAACCCTAACCCTAATCATAAAACAAACAGAATTGGTAACCTTAACCCTAATCATAAAACAAGCAGAAATACTAACCCTAATCATAAAACAAGCAGAAATACTAACCCTAACCCTAATCATAAAACAAGCAAAAATTCTAACCCTAACCCTAATCATAAAACAAGCAGAAATACTAACCCTAATCATAAAACAAGCAGAAATAGTAACCCTAACCCTAATCATAAAACAAGCAGAAATGGTAACCCTAACCCTAATCATAAAACAAGCAGAAATACTAACCCTAACACTAATCATAAAACAAACAGAATTGGTAACCTTAACCCTAATCATAAAACAAGCAGAAATAGTAACCCTAATCATAAAACAAGCAGAAATGGTAACCCTAACCCTAATCATAAAACCAGCAGAAATAGTAACCCTAATCATAAAACAAGCAGAAATAGTAACCCTAACCCTAATCATAAAACCAGCAGAAATAGTAACCCTAACCCTAACCATAAAACAAGCAGAAATAGTAACCCTAATCATAAAACAAGCAGAAATACTAACCCTAACACTAATCATAAAACAAACAGAAATAGTAACCCTAACTCTAAACCTAAATCTAACTCTAATCCTGAAATAAGCAGAAATTATAATTTTAACCCCAATCATAAAAAGAGCACAAAGAGAAACCCTATTTCCCAAATATGAATTGTCCATAAATTCTGAACCAAAGTTTTCCACCGTGAACATGTCTATTGTCTACATGGAGGCACAACAGCCTAATCTGTGCTATTGTATCTGTGTATAGACGCACAAAGCGCTTGTAACACTGGCAAGAATCTTTCATACAAAAAGAAAAAAAATTCACACTTTCCTGCAAAGCGGTAATCACACTCTATTCTCCTGCTCATAATAATGCGATTACACAGCACATTCCTCTTCCGAATCTATTCACCGCAAAGAGGAACAGGTATTGGCAGAAATGTTGCTAAAAAACAAATCAATACTTTTATTATCCACACGAGGCGTCTGGTTTACCAGATAGCCTGGCAAATACATATGTATATTAAACACGGCCTGCGGTTTGCATTCCTCATCGAAATCTCTCCAGTAATTTACCAACTTAACACTCAGCCCTTCTCAGCTGCTAACAAAGCTTCCCAATAGCCCTCCTTTGCGTTACATCCTCTGATTACACAAGCGCTGTGATTTTATAAATTATTCCTAATATTCACTGTGTATTCATTACTCAAAACAATACACTAATATATACTATGTGAAGGGGTCTAGTCCTAAAAAAATAAGTGCCGAAACTCTCCGAGATTTCTGCTCCTCGATTAACCATTGACATGTTGCGATTAACCCACCGCTACACATGCAAGTTTGATATCAATGGTTATAAACACAGATTGCCACTTTCCGTGCCCAGAAGATGGGGGAACCGCAAGGAAACCCATGTGAAACCGCTGCTGATATATGCTGTACTTTGGGCAGCCCCTTTCATGCACACATTTCCTCGCCTTGCATATCTTTTCCAAGGTTTGCTGTGTTCCATCAGCAGGAGCTGCAGGTGCAACCTCTCTGGCTGCTAATGGGAACTGCATTTAAGAGGGGTCCCCCCAAGAGCAGGGCTTCTGCTTTGTCTCAACATTTGGTGCATGTTTAGCACTATCCTGCCCTGTTCCAGAGAAGTCAGCCCAGATCCAGTCTGTCTTGTTCTCCAGCAACCGAAGATCCCGTCAGCTGTGTCCATCTCCAGCAATCCAAGGTCCTGTCAGCTGTGTCCATCTTTAGCAATCCAAGGTCCTGTCAGTTGTGTCCATCTCCAGCAACCCAAGGTCCTGTTGGCTGTGTCCATCTCCAGCAACCCAAGGTCCTGTCAGCTGTGTCCATTTCTAGCAACCCAAGGTCCTGTCAACTGTGTCCATCTCCAGCAACCCAATGTCCTGTCAGCTGTGTCCATCTCTAGCAACCCAAGGTAATGTCAACTGTGTCCATCTCCAGCAACCCAATGTCCTGTCAGCTGTTTACATCTCCAGCAACCCAAGGTCCTGTCAGCTGTGTGTCAGGCCCTTGCCAGAATGGAGCCATGGCTGGGACCTTTTTATAAGTTTTATTTCCCAAGCGCTGGGGGATTGCAGGTGAATACGGCACTGGAAACTTGTATGCAGGTAAATAAAGTATATTCAGGATATATACACAGCAAGTCTGACACAGTAAAAGTCAAAAGGCACAATGAATAGTGGGCTATGCAGTGTCCCCTGCAGACAGGATCCATAGGGCTGGAACCAGGAGCTCTTTGCAAAGGTACCTTGATAGCCGTAAGGTGGAATGAAGCTTGAACACTGGTATCCACAGGTGTAGTCTCTAAGCACACAGGATAGTGGGCTATGCAGTTTCCTTTGCAGACAGGATCCACTGGGTTGGAAGCAGGAGCTCTTTACAAAGACACTTTGGTGCAATACAGGTAAATGCAAGCTGGAACATATGTAGCCACAAGAATACACAAGTACAAAGGATGACGGGTAATGGTAACAAACAAGGAGAGGCAGCTCACAGGACCTCACACAAACAGGAAAGGGAACAGAATGAGAGAGCGAGGTTAGGAAGGTGTGATCGGGTTATATGCAAAGCACACAGGATCTGGCATGGGAATTAACCCTATAGTGGAAGCAATCAGGCTCCTAGGGCTGGGGCATGACACTGTGTCCATCTCCAGTAACCCAAGGTCCTGTCAGCTGTGTCCATCTCTAGCAACTAAGGTTCTGTAAGATGTGTCCAAGCTTGCTCCTGAGTCTCCAGATTTTCCTGCCTGTGTTTCCTATACTTAACACCACTTGAACTTTTACACCTGTCTGTCTCACTGCACGTTGAGCTCTCACCTGTTACGACCTGAGCCTTCCATGACCCAGACAAGCTGGGTTTTAGGGAACCCTTATGAAGGGAATACAAACACAAGAGTACTAGTATAGCAAGCCAAGGTCAGAACCAGAGGGGATTAGTTGTACAAGCTAAAAGTCGGTAACACTGGGTAGTCATATTAGTAATTGGGACACCAGAGTTCAGAAGAGAAAGCCAATACCTGAAGACAGGTATTACACAAAGCACACGAATACAATGAACAATGAACTCTTGGGTACGAAGAACCACGACACAGCACAGTACAAAGAGTCAGCAAAGATAAAAAGTCACAGACTCCTTTATATTAGTCGGCAACAGATCTGAGCCCCAGAATGTCAGAGAATGATGCGGGCATAACTGATGAAAACAATGTTGCAAGAGAATGACACGTAGTATACCTTTTTTGTGCAAGGAGGCAGCAGCAAAAAAGAGGGACCTAGGAATATTCAGATGACAACGAAGCGTGGGTAACATGATAAAAACTTAGAACAAATAGCAACTGCTGCCCTTCTGAGGCTCCTCCATGGTTTTGGATGAGCTTGTGCAGGGTTGTGTTTGGCTTCATGGAGTCCTATGGACTGTAGGGGCCAATACCAGAGGTGGCATATTGGCACTGCTGGTATCTTCAAACGACTCCCGCAAACTTGAGCCTGTAATATAACAGCTTGGTCCGGTAAATGGTAACAGGAAGTTGCGAGGGGTTATTGCAATATGTATAAACAAGGTGGCAATATAGGAAGAGGAAATTTATACTCAGCTTTTGTCTTGCTACCGAAGTTGACTCCCAGGAGATGGTCCGCCAGTCCACACAATAGAAATAGATGAATATGGAGCCTTCAGTAGTCTTTTGATGTAAATGACCTTCAGAAGAGAGAACCCATTCAAGGTGGAGCGACGCGTTTTGTCTTTTACTAGACTTCCTCAAGGTTGAATTCAATGAAAATGTATGGTTTTATCTGATTTTGTCTTACTGCATATTGCATTCGCCCTTGAGGAAGTCTAGCGATAGATGAAACGCGTTGGGCATTTGATACATTGTTTTATTAAATAAAAGATCTATTTTTATTTGGATCATACCGTCATTCCTTTATTGTGGAGATATTGATAAGGCTCCACCTTGAATGGGTTCTCTCTTCTGAAGGTCATTTTCATCAAAAGACTACTGATGCCTCTATATTAATCTATTGTATGAGCTATTGGCCTGAACCAGTGCAACCTAACTTCTAGAAAATCCATGGTAAACTAATCAGTGGATAGTGACTATGACTCTAAAATGATATAAATGGTAAGTTTTCATGTTTCAACAATGCCTAATACAATGTAGTTAATGCATTTGCAATGCCTCGTTCTTCACACCTTACCAGTTAGATTCCACTCATATATTTTTTTTCTTTTGATATGTTCATTGATTTCTCTATCGATTTTTTAAAATTTAAAATAATATACCCCCCTCCCACCACCTCAGGTTTATTTAAAGATAATTTCTGCTTAATGACTTTATTTTTGGAAAACCCAGATCCAACTCTTCAAATATTGACTCCAGCCAACCATTAACTCCAAGCCATTATCCGACAAATCCATTTTAACTCTTTCCCAGTCTGAGCGTCTCCAAACATATTGAATAACAACACGTTGCCTTTAATGGAAGAAACGTTGGGATCAATACAAATCCATCCACTGCCATCTTCAGTGATACAAAGTATAAAGAGAATTGCTAGTAATTTTACGATACACGTGGGCGCAACGTGTTGGTGATGGAGACAAGAATGAAGACAGCTAATCAAAACATATCAATATGGGTTCCTGGATGGCTTGAAGGAATTGATTTGGTAAATAATTTAACAATATTCTATGCCTTTTGTATTGTATCTCCTGTGCCTTCACTCCTGGAGTCTGTATTTATCAGTATCCCTGTCTCGGTTGTCAAATAAGTCGAAGGTCTTCACCTTGCCCCAGGTTATTTAAATTGGTTTCTCACCTCCGAGATTTTCCGTTCTTTAGACTCAGTGAGATTTATGGTACGTTTTATCCATCTTTAGAAACATAAAACATCTTCTTGTGTGTATTATATTTAAGGGCTCCGTTTACTTTTATCAGTTGATGTTCCCGGGAAAAATACTGGCTGCTTGCTGCCATTTGTTCTTTTTAACCCTTTCGCTGCTGAGGCATTTCACACCTCTGTGCTGAGGTCATTTTTACCGGTTTTGCTCATCATGTTTAAACGTGTTTTGAAGGCTTATTTTAGTATATGACCCAGACATATTACATATCGTTCTTTCCGTCAGACTCGGCAGATTCATAACATGTCATTATTATATGTATACGTCATGTCCTGTCTGTATATTATAACAAAAAATGCAATAAAATATGAATTTTCAATAATTTACAACGTGTAAAGTGTATTTTTTTCACATTTTAACATGCGAGCAATTGCGGTTATATTTTGTATGGGGTGCGCTTGTTAAAAATATTAGAAATGGGGTCTCGTTACATATTTTTTTTGGGGAAAATTACGCGAACTTCAACAAACGCACCGCATACAAAAATCGTTAGTGCAGCATCATTGTTCACATTATAATTGAAATGGGAACAATATTGCTGCATTAACGAACCAAAAAAAAGAAAAAAAATTGCTTATTTTTTTTTTATAATTTTTTTTTAAAATATGTTTTTATTTTTAATTTTATTTTTTTTTAAAAAACTTTTTTCACAGTCGTGTTTGGTATCTATGGAACGGCCATGCTCTGGCCGATCCAACAGTGCCAAACTTTAACCCCTAGCTTCCACGGATCGGGAGATAGGGGGTTCATTGGTGGCAGCTAGGGGTTAACTCTAGGACTGGCGTCATCGTGCTATGCATGATGACGCCAGTCCTCAGGGGGAGTTCCCGGAGGCTTGGCCGACATCCAAGATGTCGGCCAGCTACGGGAAAGGATCATGAACCGGCGCTTTTCAGCGCCGATTCGTGATCCGGCTCCCCAGGGGTTAATGACAGCCACCGTTTGGAAGGGCAGGCTGTGCCCTTCCAAATGGTGCCTGGCATTAAGCTCAGAACCCCCGCGATCGGGAGGGAGAGAGGTCCGAAGGACCTCCCCCCTCCCTTTCAGGCGCCTCCTCCGCACACGCGGGGGGGGGCCTGAAATAGATGTCATCGCGCCACCGCGATGACATCTATTGTGCCCGCGGCGGTCCCGGAGTGACGGGCTGACATCCAAGATGTCAGCCCGCACCGGGGGGCACAGCGATCGGCCGGAATCCGCGTCCTCTGCAGCGAAGTGGTTAAATATCAGACGGTTCAGTTGAAAAAAAGTCAAAAAATGTTGTTCAGGGGACAGTTCAGTTCATCCAAGTTCTGTTTGAGACAGTAGGGGTTATTCAGAGAGGTCCAAAATGTCACCGAGATGTAACTGGACACTGAAATTCAGTGCACGGTGAGATTTTGGGGCCATTCGGCTATTCAGAGAGCAGGCAGTTCGCCAAATATTTGCCAATTGCCTGCAAGTACGGTGCCTGTTCGACGGCAGTGAAATCCCCATAGGGAAGCAATGGTTCATCTATTATGAGACCACTGAACAGCAGTGAAGAGTTGCCGAAATGCCCTGATGTTCGGTGGTTTAATTTGGCAGGTTTATTCAGGCGAATCCCAAAGGTTTCAATGTTAAAAATATTCCTGTTTTAATTCGATATCTAATAAACCGTTTATTATTTTAATCTGCAGCAAAAAGTCTCTTTATTTATAGATTTTTTAGGATCTTTTAGGCATTGTGGGTATGGATTGTCAAAGTTTGTGGTTCCTCTCATGCAGAGGAGCCATCCTTGACATTCAGTGCTGACCAACTTTTCTAGGTGACAGCAGACTGGTTTGCACAAGGTTTAGACTTCTCTGTAATGGCGTCATTGAGCTAAAACCTCGTGAGGCCTGAGTGGGGACTCACTGTAGGGCAAGGACATAGGGGATATATATTCCCTAGTTGACACCAACATGGATACAGTAAGCAGGATAATGTGCGCCTGCAGATTTTCCCTTACCATCTCCATGTTAACATCCTATTCCAGGGAAGGTGCTATCTCAACACCTCGCCCCAGAACGCAGCGCTAAGCACCTTGATACTCACAGTAGCGCTCCCGCGCCACTGCGAGTATCAGCTCCTGGAGCTCATAGGACTCCATGGAGGCTTGTGCTTCTGGGCCGCAGATCACGCAGCATGCGGAGTGATCAAGGTGGGAGACTAAGAACTATTTGTTCCCAGTCTCACTCTACTCCTGACGAGAAGTGGTGGATTGGGCCACCCATTTCGCCGCGGGATGAGAGGTGAGTATGGGATTTAATGGGGGAGTTTAGAGCGTGTTAAATGATTTTGCATTTGCAGAATCATTTAGAAACAGCTTTAAGGAGTTGTTAAAATCTTTGTTTTAGAGTACCGGCGGTAATTTGTGCCAGGACCTTTTTAACACCTCACTTACCGAGACGCTAATAGATTGCGCTCCCCATGTTAACCTTATTTTACTGGGAATGGGCTAAATCCCTGGTGGTCCAGCAAGGGGATAAAACATTTTCCCTGGTGCCAATCATAGTAATCAATCCCTTCATTAGGCTTTCAGAGTGCTCTGACCGGCCCCTAAATGCTGCGGCCCACTGGGGAAAATGGTGATATCTTGGTTGACTAGTCCTGGGTGACATGGAGGGGTTCTTACCTATTTGGCATGTATGGTGCCATAGGGATTGACAAAGGCCCCCTGGATCAACTGGGCCCATGAACATGTCATGGGCTGTCACCCACTAATGTCTGCCCTGGCACTAACGATTACATATCGAGACATTACAATAGCATCAACTATGACATAGAGCCCTTGACCTGCTGCCTGTTCTCAGGACTTTCACAAACCTTTTTTGATGATCTCAACAAACGTTGAGCTCCTTCTACTCAACCTGATAGTGATGGTAAAGATCAAGACAATTTACTTTTAAGTTTTTCGTTTTTTCTTATTATTTCCCATAATGTTGAAAGCTTAAAGGTGAGAATCCTCCCCTTCTATAAACCAGAGGATGAAGTTATGTCAATAACCATCAATAAAAGCAGTGATTTGGGCTTTAAGCAAATAAACTCCCTTCCATTTGATGTTCCTACAGATAACGGCAGGACGGGAGGAATCATCCGTAAAATTCCGTGTTAATCCATTAGAAACAGAGCCTCGAATACTGACAAAACGACCAAGGAAGAATAAAGGCAAAGAAAAACCCACAAATCTGTGAGTTAATTCGCCAGAGTCAGAAAGTCCATCCTGCTTTTGTGAGGCGATGAGGTGTGGATGAGGATATAATACCCTCAAGGCATTCGAAGGTTTGAAATCCATTAAGGTAATAGTTTGGCTTTTCTTTCGCTCTCTGCCTCCATAGGACTAAGTGTGTGTAATAGTTTGCTTTCCGTGAATAAAAGGCAACAGGCCCTTCTTGATACGAAATCACCAAACCACATCACTAAATCTGCCTAATTGTGTTTTCTGCTCATTGTTATTCCTCTGCCTTGATCTCAATCTTTTGCTTGCTTGAGTACCTGGAATTTTGTGGCTTCCTTGGGGGTGCTACAATATTTGTAATTATTTATGGTGGTCTCGGTGTCACGTTCCTCCCCGATATCTATATATCTAATGTCTATACGCAGCACAACTAAACTACACTTCCGAATCATCAGGTGGTTGTTGCGCCTATCTATAACAGGATTGGAGGACTACATAACCAGTAACAGAATAGGGGTTAACATAATACGGATCGTCAGAAGAAATGCCAAGGGTCGTTTACCAGAGCGGGTTATCAGTTCAGGAAAGCCAGGGGTCGTATACCACAGCGGGTTATCAAAAATCCCAGGGGTGGTATCGCCAGTGTAGTAGACAGCCAAATGCCAGAGGTCATATGCCAAATCGGGTAGTCTAAGGAATGCCAGGGGTTAAGAGCCTTTGAGGAAAGTCACACAAGGCAAGTTGGTACACGAAATAGAAAATCTGAATACACAGCACTGAGAGAAGTGAAAACCACGTCAGGGCAACGAGCATAATTTAGGTGACTGGTTTTAAACTTGGTGGGCACAGCGTCAGCACGGCGCACCCCGCCCACAGCCGTACAATATGATTCTGAGTGCCCTGCATTTCATTCGGCACCTGATCAGCAAGGAAGACCCAGCCGGGCGCCGAGAGACCAGAACGGCATGGGGCGTGACACTCGGCAGATGACTGTGATTTCAGACTGGGTGTTATCGAGTGGGTTTTGTTGGAGCAAGAGTAATTTTTTAGATAAGTGCCATCTTATTTGTAGTTCTTTTTGGGATCATGGCACTTTTTTAAGATCTGCGCCATCTTTTTTGTAGTTTGTGTCATGGTCTCAAGTTGGACAAATAGGTCAAAGTGTGTTTTTAGTTACATTTACTGTGATTGAGGTGTTGATGTATAAATATGTTAATGTCTGTGTGTCATTTAATGCTAGACAAAGGCTCCTGTTGGAGCCGAATCATTGCTCTGAACAAACACAACTCATTTTTTTGGAATCATGGTGTGACTGGCTCTCACTCTTTTATCCATCACTGTTGCTGTTAGACTGGCTGCCTGAATTAGCTGGAACCCATGAGTTAACCTTTGTGGACAGGTAAAGAGAGTGTGCTATTTCAAATATAGATTTCCAATTGGTTCTGATCTCTGTCTGATGAAAGCTTTATCACTCCAACAAATGGAAGAAAAAAGTGCGTTGATGTTGTTGTCCTGCTAGGAATTGCATTTTAAGGTCTGTTGCAACTCAGATTTGCCCAATGCAGCATAGTATGAGCCTTTATCTGGAGGGCTTTATATTATGTACAGTATAGTACAGCCAGGTCTTTATGGTATTCATACCAAAGAAAGGAACCGGTCTCATCAGAAGGGGTTGGCCAAATGAAGCATGCTTGATATAGGTCCTTAGATAGGACCGAAACATTGATGTTTTCAAAAAAACCTGCTCTTTCGCTTGGCACACCATTTTTGATTCCTTTTTTTGGTATATATGGACACAGTAGGCTGGCTGTCTGTGGGCCCTGGAGCAGTGGTTCAGTCAAGCCGGAACACTTGGGAACTCTGAACGGAGTTCCCTTTCTGGCCCACAGACTGAATAGCTGTTATTGGGTTGCAATGTGTTTCCTTAGTAGGTTACCGGAAAACCATAAAACCCAGCCTATCTTTAATTTAAACATAGGGGTGGTTTAAGTGCAACGTGTCAATAGATATTTGAGGACCAGAAATCTTAGAGAGTTCCTGAACTTATTCTTGTAGGAGTAGAGCCCTGCCCTGGAGCACTAGGGGTGAAGTATAATGGTGTGAGCTCCTCTTCATTGACTTCTGGTCAATATGGTATGTCAGGACTCATGTAGACATTGGCCTACATTCACCAAGTCTTAAAAAAACAAAACGTGAGAGCTGGGAGTTAACGCAGGCAAATAGATCACCCATAATACATAATGAGCTTCGGGAGTTCAGCTGAGCCACAATTTCATTGCCATTTTAAGCACAGGAACCCACACTCACCAACAGGCGCAAGTTGACCTAAGCACCACCCAAAATCGACTTGTGGTTAAAACCCCAAAAATGGAATTAGCCTACAGGCGCTTGATCATTTGTAGCTTCAAAGATATTTAAGGAATGACCAGGCTTCATGGAGATCTCTGACTCTTTCTGTCCTATGTCGCCTTTGATCCTTGGCCAACTGAGAGTTTTGCTGAGCAAGAAAACTATCTTATCCTTGATTATTTTAGGATCCAATAACCATCATCACTTTATCCGGCCAAAAACAGAGCCAGATTCTGAACTTCAAAGTATCCTCTTCTGAAAAAGAACAGGTTGTCCTCTGATGAAGACCCCTAACAGTACATATTTCCCTACCCAGGACATATTTGAAAATGAGAGGAATCTCAACGTATCTTTCCCTGGTAAAATACTTTCTAAAAAAAGATAAAAACGACTTTTAAAATATACAAAAAAGACATTTTCAATTGACAACATTAACATTTTTCAGGTATGAATCCTTAAAAAAGTCTTATTCTGCACAACGCGGCCTCTTTGGCAGCAGCCGATACTATTTTAGCCTTTTGAATGCCTGTAACCTGAAACTAATTTCTATGTAAATGTCATAGAATTCAGAGGTTTTCTCCATCAGTAAGGAGTTAACCTTCTCCCATTTCTTTTCTTGCTTCAGACAGAGAGAACAGTGAAGAATGAGCCATTACATCCCGAGCAGAGCAGCTGTGAGATTCATTCCCTGGCCGCTTAAGGGAGTATTTTAATGAAACATCAACCGGGCTCAGTCTGTCCTCTACGGTCCCGGCGCGTTTGAAGAAAGCAGATTTCGACATGAAAGAACAGTCCAAAAGCTATATTAAAAAAGGGATTCTCATTCTTCCATCAGTTTTTTTTAAAATTCTACATTCTATTTAAAAAAAAAATATTTTTTATCCTTGATAACCCTCCTTGATGTCCCTCATCACTCATCGTAACCCATGAACCTATGTTTGTTTCTATAATACATTAGGATAAACACGATGGGTGACATTATTTTGTACCTGTCGTTCAAAGAAACTTATAAAAAGGCCGTAAGACGAGGTCTCCACCAGGTTGATCTTACCCCAGAAGATGTCTTAATAAGAATAGCCAGTCGGATTGGATCTGACGTAAGGAAGATTGAGCGATTTTCAGCGAACATTTGACTGTGATACTAAGAATTCTAATGCGTCTCCGTTGTCTACTTTTTGCGAAAGATCACCTGAAAGTCACGTTACGAGATTAGCATGACACGCTGGGATATTAAAGCAATTCAGGCTCGCTCTCGGGAGACAGTGACTTCTCGAGGCATGTGAGGACACGCTCTTAGGTGACTCAAAATCCAATTTAATGTAGAAGTCAGGATGACAGTGCAGGTTATTATATCGGGATTAACATACCACTGATGTATCAATGGATTTCAGTAATCCGGCGAAAGAACTGAAAATGTTTACGAGTAACAGCGGTTTATTACCCGACCGAGATAGGTTGATGGACAATATGTATTAAATGATTACCATAAAACAACACTACATCATCGAACACTGGATGAATTCACAGCTAAAGCAATTTACTCACTTATACCTGTATGTCCTGCTCCATCGAAGAGCATAAGGCTGAAGTGAAAAACGTCAGCCCCTATTCTGATGTTGCAGTTGCATGCCCTATAGCATAACATATTTGTACTTATTTTTCCACCACTTATTCTAATCGAGACACAAGCTGGGTTTGCATCTCAGATGTTGTGCCCGGTTACTGTACTTTAGCATCTCCTATACTATGTATTGGATTCGATAATGTGGCCCCATCAGATGGAGAATGGGCTATTCCAACCAGCACGTTCCCCATCTTGGCCTGAATAAGCGCTTTCACAGGGTGGTGTTATGTGATTGTGAAGAAACAAAATCACTTAACAAATTAATGTAACCACACTGGAAAATCCCATATTCACCTCAGATCCCTTGGTGGAGAGAGCGGCACAATCCAAAGCTTCCTTGCTCTGCTTGCAGTTGAACGCTTGGAACAAATAGATCCCAGTGCTCCTCCGCGCATCCTTCTGCCATTCTTAACAGACCTGAAGCTCGCGTCTGTCTCCTTGGAGTCCTGTTGACTCTTGGAGCTGATACCAGCGTGGCACTTAGTGCTGCTGGTGTTATCACTTAACACTCCCAAAGTATTATGACTCGAGCTGCTGACAAAGTGGTTTGGCTGTAATGTGGGTGCTAACTGACAGACTCCAATGGAAAATAGCTGACCCTCATGTTTTTGATTAGCATCTGTCATTTAACACCAACCTTGGAATTTGGCCCTTCCAATGTTGATCAATCACTTTTGCCAAGTCAGGTTCTCATCAACAGCCTTGATATCTTCATGAAGGCTTCATCGTCAGGAGTCTCTGGGTCTAAACCCATGGAATAATCAGAAATGTGGAGACACTATCATTTTCCATTCATATTTTTTAATAGGCTGTCGACTGTTCATGCTCCTAGTTGGTGGATGTAGTTAAAATAGCACCAAGACATTTTGTAAGAATGATTTAATTATGGGCCAAAAAACAACTGCTTATCACATCTGCTCATCTTTTGGAATTGTGACGAACCCTTATTTTTGATTAATTTAATTCCAAAACTTTTAGATGTTTCAGAGACTTTTCAAATCCCAGGCACACGTGGATCTGCTATACTCTATGAACTTTTCATACTGCTCTTTGGTCAATTGGGATGCGTTTCGTGAAGGATGGAGAGGTCTAAAAAGGTGATGCAGACACTCAGGGTAAGATGCATGCAAGTGCCTATTTCTACCAAGAAGACCTTTCTGTTAACCTTCTTGGTAGGAACGAATGAGTAAAAGTCATATAAAATAATGCCTTCTGGTACCATCGATGTCTTGGAAATCTGGCAACAATGAACAAGGTTTTCAGTGAGAAGGACTCCAAGGAATTAGGAGAAATCACAGTAAACAACACGGAAAAAAAGGAATTAATGCAAAGGCGTTTGTCTTGATGTCATCTTTATCAGCTTGGCTCGCGGAGAAATGTAGATGGAGCCAGCGTTCACTGCCAGCGAAAAGCTGCGGGAAAGAGCAATGTTTTCTTGAAGTGAATATGAAAGTGTGTTTCATCTGTCAAAGCAAAACTCTAACAACCATGCAAGAAACTTTACAACTAATGTATCAGCTTTTTCTAATCATCTGATATAGTCGCTTCCTCTAGATCCTTACCAAACGGTTTGTTGCTGTATTCGTGCTTTATTTCCAAAAATATGTATTTCTAAGGTGTTCATATTTTTTTAAACCTTGATTGAATGATGTCAAGTCAAGACTGGAGCTTATTTGAGGCTGGGAATTGGGCAAGGGCAATGGAGTGTGCATGGAGGGCTGATGGTGGGTTCTGTGGCTCGATCGAATCTGTATTTATGAAGTGAGGGTGTACGAGACCAATATTTGGGGCAGGTCATTCTCACAAGCTCTGTTTCTCAGCAAGACAGTTATATTTTACCAATAGGCCAAGGCCAGTACTGCTTCAGTTAGAATGATCTTTCCATCCCCAAACTGTCTGGAGTTACATCAGCTGGTCGGGAGCTGGTGTCCCATTCGTCTCATAGTCTACAACCATTATAGTCCACCAGAAATCTGACCTTGGACCAGTCTGAGCCTACAAGATGTTGTAATCTCCCAAATGTCTATAGGTAGCGTTGTCCTTACATACGCTGAACAGGAGTTGTCTTCCATACCTACCATTATCTATGCCACCTGACATATGCCCATGGTCCAACTTGGACGTACATGGTGTAGTCATCTCCCAACTGACTGTAAGTAACCCTGGCCTTGCATAAGCTGCCTGCGAGTTGGTCTCTCTCTTTCTCATTCCTGGTTTATGGCCAGTGCAGCCCACCATGCATTTGCCGATGAATCATCCTGAACTGTCAAGATGTTGTAATGCGCATATCTGTGTCTGCTCAGGTGAACTGTTGGGGATGTAGAAGTCAAAATCATTGTAAAATCTAATGAATATGAAATATGAAAGTGCATGAAGGCCGACTCTGAGATAAAGAAACATTTCATGATACTTGTGTTTTTGGAAAATATTACAATATACCTGTCACATACCGTGCCAAGGACCACGCAAGGTCTACAAAAAGACTCATGTGCGAACCGGTGATTACCCAATATGAACTCTGGCAGCAGTACTTTCATGCTACGATTTGGCAATCCAGTCCTGTTTTTTCCCCTGAGGGAAACCTCACGCACTCCCGAATTCATCCTGGACTCCCCATGTAAGGGAGTCGCCCCTTTTCCCTGATGCCTTGACAGTGCAAGCTGTTCACGTTTATTTCCGGACTCTATTTCTTGCTAGTTGTCTAAGCCTCTCTCTATGCATGTTTCACGGCATCCCCATCTGACCTGTATCTTGTATGTACAACCTGCTTGCCGTGACCCCCCTGCTTGTCGTGTGTCCTGTACAACTGGGCTCTGACTATGTACCCTGCTACCAGGAACATGACAATACCAGCGCCACACATTTCATAATTTTAGTGGCAGTTGTATGTGTTGTATGTTTGCGTTTCAGGAAGTCAGTCCATACAGGAAGTGACATCAGCCATATCCATTCATTCTGTAATTCCTTTTACACAAAACCGGTATTAACTTAACCGTTAATTTTTATTGTCAATGGATGCATTAAGTGATCCAGTGTACGGAGGCAGATAAATCGCAGGATCTTATGGACGAGTAAATAGAGAGGGGACATATAGAGAGTCAAAGATACTTGCCGAAAGCATCGAAAAATTATGATGTCACCAAAACACTATAGGGGTTATTCGTTCCCCGCACTTCGGGGTGACTCATGATTCTAGTTCACCGACGCTCTGTGGTGTATTCAAATACAACCGCAGGGTCAACGGAGTGCAGGGAAAACCTGCCGAACACTCACCGAACACTCAACAAAAACCCGCAGAAACCACCGCAAAAACCATGCCAAACACGCTGGAAAAAGCCGACGAGCCGCTGATCACAGCGCAGAGGAGAGCACAGGAAAAAGCCGACAAGCTGACGAATGGGGTAAAAGCCCCAAAACAAAGCGATTGAAACTCAAAAAATGTCAAACATGTTCGCAAAAAAACTACTGAACGAAAATGCCTGGAATTTACATATAAGATCCTATGAACGATAATAAAAAGGTCTGTTACAGAAAAATTTAAAACGATTTAAAAAAAAAAAAAGGGAAGAAACATTTTGCCGAAAAAAATCCTGAAAAATGACTAAAAGATCATAAACAAAAAAAACAATAAATAAAGAGGCTTTTGCAGTAGATTAAAATAATAAACGGTTTATTAGATATTGGATTAAAACGGGAATATTTTTAACATTGAAACCTATGGGATTCGCCTGAATAAACTTGACGAATGAGACCACCGAACAGCAGGGCAACTTTTCTCTGCTGTTCGGTGTCTCTGAATAGATGAACCATTGCTTCTCTATGAGGGATTTCACTGCTGTCGAACAGGCATCGTATGTGCAGGCAATTCGGCAAAATTTGGCGAACTGCCTGCTCTCTGAATAGCTGAATGTCCCCGAAATGTCACTGTATGCTGAATTTCAGTGTCTGGTTACATTTTGTTGATATTTTGGACCTCTCTGAAAAACCCCTTCTATAAAAAAAAAGTTTTTAGTTTTTTTTTAAATATATTTATTTACTATGCATTCGTTTTAACTTTCACCCTCTGGTAATTCTAATGAAGAAGTGATTTTTTTACGAAGAGAAAAAGTTCTGGCCGCAAATGTCAGCCATGGCCAGCGGCTGCTTAATGTCTCCGTATTTGAAATACGTGATTTCTTACTTCTTTTTTTTCTCGCTTCGATCCACGGATATATTGAGCCGAGCTGGAAGTGCAGAGACAGCACTTTGAAGTGAATCTTGATTACGGGTATTAAGGGTTTACATCACTGCATGGAGAATGACTAAGGAGCGCGGCTCCAGTGAAATGCTCGGTCACAAGAAGCGTTTGTAACTGTACTACGCTGGAGATCATACACTAGACTGGGTTTCTCCACCCAAATGTTTATCACAAGACACTGATCAAAACGTAAATACTATTGTATCACAGGGCTCTCCGAGCTACAGTGTTTCCCCAGAAGCAAGGGGTGACATTTCAGGCGACTCTCTGCATTAGTTAGGAAGCTACAGCACTCTTTGCAGAGGGAATCAGCCTCCATCCTGTGAGGAGCAGGGGAGGTGAAAAACATTGAGAGTGTCAGGGCCGCAGCAGATGTGACCACGGCTGCCCCGGCAAGTACTACTGCTCGGCGGTGGCAGTTGTGGTGCATTTCGGTGCAATTATACTGCATTTCGCTGCAATTCAGTGCATTGGGTGGCACCGAAATCATCTCATAGAGAATTATCGTCTATTCACAGAATTGCATCGGAAATGCAGTGAAATTGCCTGATTTCCAATTTTTTAATTCGACCAGTTTACACAGTAATAAATAGAATATATCTTTAATTATTTTTTTTTAAAGTCCGTTTATTATTTTCATATTTTTTTTTACAAAAAAAAAATTTTTTTAAAAGTCTTTTTCCTTTTTTTTTTGTATTTATTAAAACGCATTCATGTATTTATTAAAAGGCTATTATTTTAACAGAACTTTTTATTATTTCTTTAAAACAACCTTTTTATTCATTAGACACCCTTTTTTAATAAATTTTTATAGATATATTTTCCTATTAGGATTGTAGAAACGTTCTATTTTTTTTAACTTCGGTGGAATTTGCTGAAGCAATTTCGACGCCTTTCGCCGAGGTCCAAAAACTGCTTTCCCTACTCAGCTTTTGCCACAAATATGGTGATTCACCAAATTGGTAATGAAGCAGAGTCGCCAAAGTGAGTCAAAATGTGTTGAAATGAAAAGCACCGAAATTTCGTTCAGTTTCGGTGCTTTGTGAATAGACCCCATTGTTTTCTTCCGCGTCTACTTTCGTGGCCCATGAACGTTCGGGCTCGCGCTGAGTTCCTTGAAGTCCTATGGACTCCAGGAGCTAATATCGCCGGTGCAGTATGTTTAGAATTTTTGCTGAGCCCAGCCGCAAGTAGTGCAGCTCGGTCAGAATAACACTGGTAACAGAGAGATGGTAAGGGAAGCCTTTTCATGAAGAATCTCTCCCTTACCGTCTCTCAGTTGGAATCGGGTCCAAATTCTTCTTATTCAAGTGTATTGATCAGAACTGAGTTAGAAAGTCATGTCCTTCATACACAGCAGCATTAATTAATGCAGAAAGAAATCACGGAGGCCATGGATGACATTTGTGGCCAGAACTTTTTCTCTTCGCAAAAAATAAAAACTATAATAATATAATAATTAATAATAATAGAAAAATAAAATAAAAAATATAATAATATTAATAATTAATAATAATGGAAAAATGAAATAAAAAATATAATAATATTAATAATTAATAATAATGGAAAAATAAAATAAAAAATATAATATTAATAATTAATAATAATGGAAAAATTAAATAAAAAATATAATAATATTAATAATTAATAATAATGGAAAAATTAAATAAAAAATATAATATTAATAATTAATAATAATGGAAAAATGAAATAAAAAATATAATAATATTAATAATTAATAATAATGGAAAAATAAAATAAAAAAATAATATTAATAATTAATAATAATGGAAAAATGAAATAAAAAATATAATAATATTAATAATAATGGAAAAATGAAATAAAAAATATAATAATATTAATAATTAATAATAATGGAAAAATAAAATAAAAAATATAATATTAATAATTAATAATAATGGAAAAATGAAATAAAAAATATAATAATATTAATAATTAATAATAATGGAAAAATAAAATAAAAAATATAATATTAATAATTAATAATAATGGGGAAATGAAATAAAAATAAACAAATATAATATTAATAATTATTAATAATAATGGATTTTTTAAAAAAAGAATAGAATAATGTTAATAATAACGGAAAAATAAATATATATTTTTAAAGACATCCTTGAAGCTGAACATAGATAAATGTCACGCGAATTGACGGCCAGATATTGAAACATGTGCAAGCAGGTCTGACATAACGGCAGACCGTCTCCATATTCACACGCTTGCTGAGTGCTACATTGTAACGGCAGAATCGCAGCGTCCTCCATGAAACAGTAAATGGAACGCTGCGCGTGCTGTATCTTCACATTGGAGGCAGGCGAGGCTCGGACCTGCTCTCAGGAATGATGTACCAGTCACGCTTACAAGACCCACAGACACCAGCGGTGTTAGCTCCGGCGCTCCCTTCTTGTTATTTCTTCTCCAGCGTGCTGCAGCCAGCCCTGAAAGCTGCATCCCTGACTCCTGCATCCCATTAATAAACACATCAATAAACACAAGCACGCCACACTTCACCATCTGCATGCGCGCTCCAAAGCTGGCGTCTCCCGGCCGATTGCTGCAAGACAATGACTGCAGCCCATACATTATGCCTCCAACACCCACTATCCGCGCTGGGCTGCTTTACGGCAGCGCTCCGGCTCTGCTGATGTCTTGCAGCATCGTGTGGATCCTTTCTGTCTTTTCTTTTGATGGATTAGCTAATTTTTTTATAGAAAAGCCTGCATTATCTCCTTCGACTAAACTGCTGCCCATCCATCTTGCTGCTCACAGGAGAATAATGAAAAACAACCAATAGCAGCGTAAACGAGAGCGGATACATTCACAGGCGCTCCACTGGCGTCTCACTCACTAAGACGCTTATAAGGGGTTATTAAGAGAGCACAAAAATATCACTGACATTTCTGTGCTCTCTTGTTCCCCGCACTTTGGGGAATCAAATGACCCGGCGGTAAATTCTGCATTCACTGCAGGGTTCCTAAAGTGCAGGGGCCGAATTAATCAAAAAAATAGATAAATAAATCGCCGAAAAATAGCCGAAAATCCCGCCGATACATTCCAAAAAATCAGAACGATCTGAAACGCCGCAGAAAACCTGCCGAATGTACCTAACAATCTGCTGAACAACCACTGAAGACGTCTGATAAAAGCCGACAATCCGCCGAACACAGCACCGATCAGCCACCAGAGAAAACCGACAAGCCGAACACCTGATGGAAAAACCCAACAACCCGCCAAACAGCCACTGGAAAAAGCCGACCAGCTGACAAATGGGGTAAAGAAAAAAACTAATCAAAAACAATTGAAACTAAAAGGATTTCAAACTATGTTTGTAAAAAACTGCAGGACAAAAATATCTGGAATTAACATATAAGATCCTATGAATAATAATAAAAAGGTCTGTTACAGAAAAAAAAAAAAAAAAAAACCCTATTTAAAAAGGGAAAAATAATAATAATCGGAAACAAATTGCCCAAAAAATCCTGAAAAATGCCCAAAAAATCCTAAAAAAAATTAATAAACGGTTTATTACATGTTGAATTAAAACGGGAGTATTTGAAACATTGAAGCCTATGGGGTTCACCTGATTACACCTGCCGAATGAACCCACTGAACATCAGGGCATTTCACTGACATTTCTCTGCTTCTTAACCATTGCTTCTCGATGGGGGATTTCACCGCCGCCAAACAGCACCGTATTTCACTGGCAATTTGCCAATATTTGGTGATCTGCCTGCTCTCTGAATAGCCGAATGGCCATGAAATTGCACTGTCCGGGGAAATTCACTGTTCGGTGCCATTTCGGGGCCAGATCGGTTCTTTTTGAATTTTTAATAACCCTGTGAACTGTCAGCGATAAAACACTGATCTATACAAGGGGAGAGGTGCCCTGTCACATGGTGTATAGTCATTTTGCCCATGACAGTGGCATTTTAAAGAAGCGGTAAATATGGTGAATATCCATATTACAACATGCCGTGCCATGATCCGTGCCAGCGACTCCATCCTTTAAAGCAAAGAAATGTGTCCTTGACTTGAAGAGCCGACCTCTGTGTTCTGCAAATGAAAATGTTCCATTCGACGAGTAAAAAAAGCTCATCTAATCTGGATAATGGGACTATCTCACACATGGAATATTAAAGCCGCAGCCACTGGTATAATACAGGGTTTCTCATCAGCCGACTGTCAAATCAGCAATTATATTCATCGTGTAATGTACAACTTTAACAGACCGGGAGAGCGTGTAGAGATAATATAAAGAAAAGATAAAAACCAGAAAACGTTAAGTCCCGAGAATAGGATCGTCCCGGATTCTGTATTACAGAGATGTCCCACTGACATTGCGTTATTATTTAATTATTTATTAAGCAGCAACACATTCCACAGCACTTTACAAAGGTACAATGGGTAAGAAAAGACTATTCTACAATTTCTGACAGAGCTTCCCTACCCCTCCCAGTCACGTACGGTGTACCCCAAGGCTCGATACTCGGCTCCCTGTTATACACGATATTCATAAACGATCTGCTCAACGTCTGCAAAGCCTCAACTGTACACATGTACGCAGACGACAGCATAGCCTATACCAGCAAACCAAATCTCCCGTAGCTGGAGGCCGTGCAGCAAGAACAATTCACAGAAGGAGAAAAGTGGATCAAAGATAACAAACTTTTTCTAAAGACGGGCAAAACTGTAAAGATGCTCTTTGGAACAAAACCTAAATTACATAAATTGCAAACTCCCAATCTATGTGTCAGGACAAAATCAAATCACACTCTGACCCCAGTCACTTCTCTCAAATATCTAGGTATGTGGTTAGACCCAAATCTATCTTTTGGCCCCACATCGAAAAACTCTCATCTAAACTTTACCCCAAACTAGGTGCCCTGTACAGAAACAAATCCTGCCTGAGCCCCGCGGTAAGAAAGCAGATTGTACAACAAATGCTTATGCCAGCCATTGAATATGGAGATGTAGTGTATGCAGCCGCCCCGCAAACACACCTTCATAAACTTACTACATTGTATAACTCATTCTGCCGCTTTGCATTACAATGTAACTACATGACCCATCATTGTGACATGTTAAAAGAGCTAAACTGGACGTCGCTGGAGTCTAAACGCACCCTTCACCTTTCCCACCTGGGGTCCTACAATCATAACACTAACGTTAGCGCTCACCTGTGTGAGCGTTGATGTTAGCTCTGGTGGCCCTAGTGTGGGCGCACCATATTACAATCCAAATGCTAACTGCTTAAAAACCCCATTAACAATTTGGTTCTTGCGCTTTTCAGCACGAGGTTATTGTACTTTGCGCTCCCTATGCTTAACATCGGGAGCGCAAAGAGTTAATTAGCGTTCGGATTACAGAGTCCTAACACTAATTACCGTCCTGCTGCGGTTAACTCAAAAATTACTCACAGCTAGGACCTGGAGCTAACGGATTCCGCTGCTGCAGAATCCATCAGCTCCAGCAGAAAACAACCAAAATTTTTTTTACATACCTCTATTTCCACGGCGAGAACGGCAGCTCCATCCGCTCCTTCTTGCCGCCAGGGGCAGTGGGAGACGGGGGGGAAAAAGTCCCCCAGTCTCCTTCTGTAGATCACTACGCTGACCTGCCGGATCTTGCAAGGTGAGATTCTGCAGGTCATGTCACCATTAGCGTTAGCCTCAATGGAGTCCTTTTATTGAGGACAGGTAGTGGGGAGCAGAGTTAGTGAGGGCTATGTAGGTCTGGGTGAGTAGGAGTAGGAAAAAAGTGAAAGGTGTCACAAGAAGAGCTGGACCAACTTTCCTTCACGTTGATAGCGCAAGCCCTGACCAGATACTTTGAGATTCCATCCATGTTAACTTAGGAGAAGGTCTTTTGCGGGTCCAGACAAGGCAATAAAGAATGGGGGGTTTCCAGACCTCCAAGAAGAAGGATATTTTTTGACCCCGCAATCCAACTATCAGAGCTTGAACAGATTGAATCTTGGTTTTTGGTGGAATGGAGACAGACTAAAGCGGTGCTTTAGGAAAAACCTAAAGTCTATCATCCCGTTTCCCAATTCTACGAACCTTTTATTAATATTTTAATGTAAAACATACCCAAAACACCTCACCAGTCTTATCTAGACCTCTTGTCCCTCTTCCACTCATAGAGCGGCCGCATTTAAAGTCCGTAGCCTGATTTTGGGACAGCGGGTCCTCTGTCTCTCTAAGACCCCTTGCATGGAAACATTTTATTTGGGGATGTTTTAATCACTCTCTTTGTTTTTTTCATTCGATATAATTACAGCAGCTCTAGATTTGCACATCTGTTTACTTGAGAGACGCCACCCTGTCAGCAGAACACTCTAGGACATGTATCGTGATTATGCATTCTGAGCCAGAACGCGTCCGCGTCGCCACCTCAAAGCCTGGTGGAGGAGACGAACGGGAAACGGGCAAAAGCGAGAGAATAGACAGTTCCAGCTTTAGGCGTAACAGAACGCAGCAAATGGCTGGAATATTCCCGAGACTTTGCATCCGACAGATTAATTACATTTTCATATTCACTTACACAATCAACGCGCGCAGAATATTAAAGACACTCACCGTTTAGTTCGTCTGGCCTGTGAAAAAAAATACAGACTTTTTACAAAGTTTTATGCACTTTCTCATGCTCTGTTATTGGAATTTTTACTTTTGTTAAGCTTCTTAATGAAATTCTCTCTTAACCCCTTCCCTACCGTGATTGTGTAAACTCGATCAGCCGTAGCAGACACTGCAGCCAGTGATCGTGTTAACACGTTCTGGAGCTGTGCTGTATAATTGCAAATCAAATTAGTTTATTGCAAACTAAATTTTTTTTGCATTATGGCTCCAGAGCGTGCCCCCAACGTTTAACACCCTGAGAACGATGCCCAAGGTGCTAACACTTTTTAAAACCAGATGGGAATGTGTCTACATGAAATCTTCCCAGCTGATCCTGCACGGAGACCAGAACTGCAGTAACTAGTTTTGGCCAGCAGATGGTGACATCTCCCTGCCAAATTGCTTATTACTGTAGAAATAGACTGGGAATATTGGCAAATATTTCTTACTGTATAATTAATTAACCCTTTCACTGCAGATAACGTGTGGGGGACGTCCTCAGATCCGCATGTTATGTGCATAGAGTGTCCCACACATGTTGTCCGGTCTGTCGGCCCTCCCTCCCTATACTGACCTCTCTTCCTTTAAGTCAGACCCTACTTTTAAACCCCTCCCTGCACACTGACATCAGTTTCAGGCTCCGGAGAGTGTCTGAAAGGGAGGGGGTTCAATCGGTGCCGATTCACAGGCTTCTCCCAGAGGTGGCTGACATCTTGGATGTCAGCTAAGCCTCTGGGACCTGCCCCCACCCACTGACATCATCGCACATGGGCTTGATAACATCAGTTAACCCCTAGCAGTCCTGGGATTTCCTATGGTGGAGATAGGGAGGGTCCTCCCGATCGGTGGCAGCTAGAGGATCATGTTGGCTTCTCCTGGAAAGGCCAACATGTGCCCTTTCCAATGATACCAAACATGACCAGGTTAACCTCCCTTGCGGTATACCAAGGAGTGGCTCGGGGGTTAAATTTCAGTGCCGAATACAGTATCCCCGAGCCACACTTGGGCTGGTACATACCTGTCTCTGAGTTTCCTCGCTGTCCTACCCCAGTCACCTCCGCCTGATCGCGCGTCCTGCTTCCGGGTTTCGGATCGGGCGTTAATATTTGAAGAAATAAACTTTAATGGGAATTCACTTTTTTTTTTTACATTTTTTGTTATTACATTCTGGCAGAACATGACAGGAATACAGGATATATTCTGAATCTGCCGAGTCTGCCATAAAAAAAAGGATATATAACATGTCTGGGTCCTACAATAAAACAGGACTTCAAATCGCGTTTAAACATGATGAGCACTAAATGAGCTCAGCACACAGAGGTGAATTGGCTCAGTGGTGAAAGGGTTAATGATTTTCCAAATTAGAAATCAACTGGTTCCTGACAGTGTTTTTTTGGGAAGATCACTTGGGGTTGGGGGCTAAAGAACTATGAATGAGCCCACAGACACCACAAATGAGGTTTGTTGATAGGGAACATAGGAGGTCGGTCCGTGTACAAAATAGTGAGAGGTGGTGATGTGAAAACCATTGCTAACAATCCTTACCAAACAGAGAATCTGTCAAGGCCATTGCTGCCACCGGCCAAAAAAAATGCAAATCCGGCGCTGCCGCACCATGAATCTAAGTGGGCAGTGCATGAAAGGTGCTGCCCTATTATGAACTGGCTTTTCCTGCATCTCCACAACACACTCAGGTGCACCTGATCACTTAGTCAGTGTACTACTACTTAAGGTGGCCGCACCCTTCCCAGGGTGTTTCAGCATTGATGTTCATCCTGTTCAGCAAGAAGCCTGATCTGCTGCTTACCCATATTTATTTATTTATTTATTTATTTTTATTTATTTATAAAGGATTTTACCAGGAAGGATACATTGAGATTTCTCTCGTTTTCAAGTATGTCCTGGGTTCGAGAACATTGAGTGGTTACAGAAATACAAAATAGTAAAAATGCAAGATATTAACACAAGACCAAATATACAGATTAACAGAAATATAAATATGGAGGAAATAAAGTCATTATGTTACATGTTTACAGGTGCATTCTGTATTGAGGTATGTTAATAGGGAAGTCTTAAGGGACTTTAGACTGGGGGAAGATTTGACGGTGTCTGGGAGGTTATTCCATATTTGCGGTGCTCTGTAGGAAAATGAGGATCGAGACATTTTCTTTTTGTATTGCGGTATTGCAAGTAAGGTGCTGGTCCTGGATCTGAGGTTATAGGATGAGGGAACTGCCGGGGGAAGCAGCATATTCAGGTAGGGTGGTAGCTTCCCAGAAAAGCTCTTAAACACCAGGTTGGAAAGGTGAAGGGTGCGTCTAGAGTCCAGTGATGGTCAGTTTAGTTCTTTTAACATGTCACAATGGTGTGTCATGTAGTTACATTGTAGCACAAAGCGACAGAATGAGTAATACAATGTAGTAAGTTTCTGGAGGTGTGTTTGTGGGGCGGCTGCATACACTACATCTCCGTATTCAATGGCTGGCATAAGCATTTGTTGTACAATCTGCTTTCTTACCGCGGGGCTCAGGCAGGATTTGTTTCTGTACAGGGCATCTAGTTTGGGGTAGAGTTTAGATGAGAGTTTTTCGATGTGGGGGCCAAAAGATAGATTTGGGTCTAACCACATACCTAGATATTTGAGAGAAGTGACTGTGGTCAGCGTGCCATTTGATTTTGTCCCAACACATAGATGGGGTGTTTGCAATTTGTGTAGTTTAGGTGCGGTTCCAAAGAGCATTGTAACAGTTTTGTCAGTATTTAGAAAAAGTTTGTTATTTGCGATCCACTTTTCTACCCCTGTGAATTGTTCTTGCAGCTCCAGCCTCCAGCTGTGGGAGATTTGGTTTGCTGGTATAGATTGCAGTGTCGTCTGCGTACATGTGTACAGTTGAAGCTTTGCAGACATTGGGCAGATCGTTTATGAATATTGTGAATAGCAGGGGGCCAAGTATCGAGCCTTGGGGTACACCGCACGTGACTGGGAGGGGAAGGGAAGTGCTGTCAGAAATGGACACAAATTGAGACCTATCAGACACATATGATTGGAACCAGGTTAACGTACTATCACCAATACCAGAGTTCTTACGTTTTTGTAATAGGATGCCATGGTCTACTGTGTCAAAAGCCTTGGCAAAATCAAGGAAGATGGCTCCAATTAGATTTCCTTGTTCCATGCCCGCTTGGATATCATTACAAACTTTTAAAAGGGCAGTTGTAGTTGAATGGTTTTGACGAAAGCCTGATTGATCTGGGGTTAAATAGTTCTGATACTGATAATAATCACGTAATTGAGTGTAGACACATTTTTCCCAAATTTTTGACATTACAGGGAGCAGTGATATTGGGCGGTAGTTGGATACCAAAGTATTGTCTCCACTTTTATAGATAGGTACCACCCTTGCAGTCTTCCAGAGTTTTGGTATGTATCCAGTTGCCAGTGATTCATTAATCAGGGTTGCGACAGGTTTTGCAATTGCTGGTGCACTGATTTTCAGCAGCATTGCTGGGATTTGATCAGGTCCAGACTGGTATTTCATTTTTTGGTTACGGAGAAGTTTAGTGATGGCACTGACAGGCACTGGCCTAAAACTGAATTTCTCTGGGTTATGGGGTCTTTGCACTGTTGGTGGGTCCTGACCTGCATGCGGCCTTTCTGATTGCGTGTCATTTCCTAGCTTAGCAATCAGGGTGGTGGCGCATCCAACAAAATAATTATTAAAAGCATTTGCTACATTTAGGGGGTGTTGTACAGTTTGGTTGTTTACTTTTAAAGCAGCTGGTTGGGAGTGGATGGGGGGTGCTTGTATGTTACTTATGATTTTCCAAAAATTTCTGGGGTTTGATATGTTATTGTTTAAATTTTCATTGAAGTATTGGGCTTTAGCCATTTTTGTTTCTTTTGTGCATTCATTCCGGCATTTTCGGTATTCACAGTGATCGTTCATGGATCCAGTACTCTTGAACTTTGACCACAGGGAGTCTCTAAACTGGTACATATGCGTGAGGTCAGCTGTAACCCAGGGGAGATGGGCCCCTTTTACTCGCACTTTGCGCAGTGGGGTATGGGTGTTCCAGACTTTCAGGAGCTCGGCTTGAAAGTATTCAATTGCACAGTCCAGGTCTGGGATTAGGCTTAGTCTGTACCATGGGAGCTGTTTGAGATCATTTAGGAAGGATTCAAGATTAAATTTCTTGAAAGACCTGGTGATTATTACCTTTGGTGGACATTTTGTGGCCCTTATTTTGCGCACACAGTACACTAGGCAGTGATCACTGAAACTGTTAGCGAGAACGCCTGCCTCCTGTATTCAATCAGGACATGAGGAGAGAATCCAGTCCAACAAGGTGTGGTTAGGGCTTTTCATATTAATGCGAGTGGGGGAGGAGATTAATTGTGTTAGCTGCAAAGCCTTAAACAGTGAGCAGTGTTTATTGTTTTTAGGATTCAGCCAATCAACATTAAAGTCGCCGAGGACCAGCAGTTCGCTTTTTTGGTTTTGAGCGACTAATTTACTAAGAATTTGGGTTATGTCAGAAAGGGATTGCACTGGGGAACTTGGTGGGCGGTAGAATCCAGCAACAATAATTGTTTTACTGAATGGGATCTCAATAGTACCAGAAAGGAAATCAAATGTGGCCGGGGGAGCTAGGATTCTGCAATGGGGTGAACTTTATGGAGTTGTCAACATAGATGACAATTCCCCCTCCTCTCTTAGCTCTGTCCTTTCTAGAGCATGAATACCCTTGTATTGCTATGGCAGAGTCTGGCACTTTAGGGGTTAACCATGATTCTGTCAGCACAATGACTTTAGGTTTGTAATAGTAGCACCAAGCTTTAAACTCATCCAGTTTAGGGAGTAAACTGCGGATGTTGCAATGCACAAAGGAGAGGCCTTTTTTAGTGGGGAGATTAAATATGGTGTCAGCTATTGGACCAGGGTTGGATTCAACATCATTTGCAAGTGCAAGCAGCAGAATAAAAAGGAATTTGGACAGGTTTTTCTTTTTGGAAAATAGTGATTGAAGGGTTTTAAAGCTCTGTTGTCTGGGGGTGGGAGGGCTGGATTTTAACACTCTCCACAAGCACTCAGCTGATAAGTTAAAGGAGCTGAGCAGGCTATGGTGTATCTGGGTTTCTTTTCCAGCTTGCTGTAATTTGTAGGGTGTATAGGGTGTATACCTGTGTGCCAGACCCCTTTAACCATGTCAACCGGATTGCCTCTGTCAGCCCTTGACCTTTGGATTACCCTCGACCACTCTTTGGGATTACCCTTCTATTGGACATCGCGCCTGGATACCCTTATTGTTGTTGTGACCCTCATTCGCCTTTCGTAACCCTATTTGTTTGCTGAAACCCCCGCTATGTCCCTCCTTCGTGTATCGAAGACCCTTCTTCGTCAAAGACCCTCCATCGTGTATCAAAGACCCTCCTTGATCCTCGAGACCCTCGCTGAGGTTCTCCTTGTTTATCAGAGACCTTCCATCATCAGAGACCGTCATTGTGTATCACAGACCCTCAATTTATTTTCCATTTCCATACCCTGCTGCCTGATTCCATGTGCCTGGAACTTCCACTCTCAGTACCCCTGGACTTCCACTTCAATATAAGTAAACCTTCTTCAGCCCCGTTCCTGCCTCGTCCATCTGTTTGTTAGATAACCCCCTTCCTGTCCTGTTTCTCTGTGTGTTCCCTTTGTATCCATTTTCAGTCCTGTTCATCTGTCTCTAGTTAACCCATTCTCTGTCCTGATTTCTGTGTGTTCTCTGGTTAACCCCTTCCTGTCCTGTTTCCCCTGCATTTGTTAGGCATCCCTATTCCAGCCCTGCGCCTCCTCTGTATCACATTTCCTCCTTCCAAAAACTCCTGTGCCTCCAGTGTGTCACTGCACCTCTGGGCTCGTTCCCTCACCCTCCTGGGTTGACTGACCCGTGACAGAATGCGAACTGCAAAAGAGATGGAATTATAGTGGACCATGATAATCGATCAGTCGGCTTAATAACCAACTAAGCTACCTCAGTAGGGTCAAACTGCTGTGTTATCAGCAACTCTGCCCAGGTTGACCCTCTTTAGATGTGTTTTTCTAGTAGAAATGTTGTTATCCAAGTTTACTTAATATTATTAGAATTTTTTGACCCCCCCCCCCAACACCTCATGTCGAACAGCAAAAAACAAGTCCTGGACCGAGCAGTGGCACCCAGACTGATTCTTCAAATCCCTTTTGCACATAATACAGAAATAACCCCACTAGAAGTAGCCCGTGCAAGACGACGTGTTTGGCCTCCTGTCAATCACTGCCGTGCTTTGCTGCCCTGACATCGTCCTCGTGCAGTCATTTCCCAGGGCTACCCGATCCTGTCAAAACGTTTCACTCTGCTAGTGGCCTCAGCCCCCTGTGATTGACAGGCCAGAGAGATAGCTTCTCATATTCCTCTTTCCCTGACATCCGGATGAATGCAGATAGTCTTATCTTTTTATTTATTTATTTATTTTCATTCCCGTAGTGCGAGTTTGATTTATGGTTCCAAAACCAAATATTCTAACGGTCCAAAAATGGGGGCAATGGCCGTGCGTCTTCCGTCTTATGTTTGGTATAAATATGGGTGGCGCGGCTTGTGCACGTTGGTCTTTTAAAGCCACGTCACACCAGATATTCCTTTGCAGAGTTCAGTTTTGTGATACTGTTTCCAAAACTTTCACTCCCCCCCAAAAAAACTAACAATAATTTAAAGATACACCCCCCCCCGCCACTCCAGCCCCATTTGCCCAAATTATAAAGTGTTTCCTCTGTCCGCAAAGCTGTCACTTGGCTAATGGGATTTAGAATATCCCACCTGATAGGAACCAACTCGAAGCAGAGAGTGATCCAGGAGATGGCAGCCAAGTATTGACATGCGCACACAACACCTTCTGCAGAAGAGCTGTACAGCTTCCGTACAAAAGTACATAAGTTCCACACGAAACAAAATGTGTGCAGCGTACAATACACAAGTTGCGTATGCCATGAAAAACGAGTGAAAAGCTGCAGGCACTGTTGCCTTTCAGAAGCCCTGAGCCAACGACGAGCAGCCCGGGGCCGAGGGAGGAAAGTTGAGTATTTAGTTTCCGCAAGAACAAGGGCACTCTTGGAACCCAAGTGGCCAAAACAATACAATCATTGAAAGCAAGAAAGTGGATGCCAGGTACCCTGATACAATTGAAAGAGCTTTATTTATGGAAAGTGCCTACGTAACATTTAAGGTCTTGAAAGACCTCAGTGTTTTTCAAGACCGAAACACTCTGTGGTCAACAAGCGGCTTGAAAATTTATGAGAGACTTAGGAAATCATTGGGCTTGATTCAACATTTATTGCTGGTCAAAGTACAAGAAATGTAAGCAGGGGTGGCCTGACCACTAGGGCAATAGGACACTGCATGGGGACCCTGGGGTGCGAGCGCTATGTGGACTCCGCCCAAGGCTTGGTTTGGCCTGCCATTTCAGTTGGGCCCCATACCACCAAAAATCATCTAGAAGTCAATCTTTGTATCCCCGTCAGTGTCTTTGTGTTTTTCTGTGTCTATGTCATTGCCTGTGTTTTAGTGTCTGTCAATCTCTTTACCTATTTCTGTGAGTGTCCGTGTTTTTGTCAGTGTCTGTGTATCCATGTCTGTCAGTCTCTTTGTCTATTTCTATGAGTGTCCCTGTGTTTTGTCAGTGTCAGTCTCTGTCTATTTCTGGGAATGTCCCTCTGGTCTCGTTATTGTCTGTGCCTCTGTCTGTCTCTTTGTCTATTTCTGTGAGTGTCCCTGTGTTTTGTCAGTGTCAGTCTCTGTCTATTTCTGGGAATGCCCCTCTGTTCTCGTTATTGTCTGCATCTCTGTCTGTCTCTTTGTCTATTTCTGGGAATGCCCCTCTGTTCTCATTATTGTCTGCATCTCTGTCTGTCTCTTTGTCTATTTCTGGGAGTGTCCCTCTGTTCTCGTTATTGTCTGTGTCTCTGTCTGTCTCTTTGTCTATTTTTGGGAGTGTCCCTCTGTTCTCATTATTGTCTGTGTCTCTGTCTCTCTCTATTTCTGTGAGTGTCTCTGTGTTTTGTCAGTCTCTTTGTCTATTTCTGGGAGTGTCTCTGTATTTTTGTCAGTGTCTGTGTCTCAGTGTCTGTCAATCGCTTTGTCTATATCTGGGAGTGTCCCTGTGTTTTATCAGTGTCAGTCTCTGTCTCTTTGTCTATTTCTGGGAATGCCCCTCTGTTCTCGTTATTGTCTGTGTCTCTGTCTGTCTCTTTGTCTATTTCTGGGAGTGTCCCTCTGTACTCGTTATTGTCTGTGTCAGTATCTGTCTCTTTGTCTATTTCTGGGAGTGTCTCTGTATTTTTGTCACTATCTGTGTCTCAGTGTCTGTCAGTCTCTTTGTCTATATCTGGGAGTGTCCCTGTGTTTTATCAGTGTCAGTCTCTGTCTCTTTGTCTATTTCTGGGAATGCCCCTCTGTTCTCGTTATTGTCTGTGTCTCTGTCTGTCTCTTTGTCTATTTCTGGGAGTGTCCCTCTGTACTCGTTATTGTCTGTGTCAGTATCTGTCTCTTTGTCTATTTCTGGGAGTGTCTCTGTATTTTTGTCACTATCTGTGTCTCAGTGTCTGTCAGTCTCTTTGTCTATATCTGGGAGTGTCCCTGTGTTTTATCAGTGTCGGTCTCTGTCTATTTCTGGGAATGCCCCTCTGTTCTCGTTATTGTCTGTGTCTCTGTTTCTTTGTCTATTTCTGGGAATGTCCCTCTGTTCTCATTATTGTCTGTGTCATTGCCTGTCTCTTTGTCTGTTTCTTTGAGTGTCCCTGTGTTTTGTCAGTGTCAGTCTCTGTCTATTTCTGGGAATGCCCCTCTGTTCTCGTTATTGTCTGTGTCTCTGTCTCTTTGTCTATTTCTGGGAGTGTCCCTCTGTTCTCATTATTGTCTGTGTCATTGCCTGTCTCTTTGTCTGTTTCTTTGAGTGTCCCTGTGTTTTGTCAGTGTCAGTCTCTTTGTCTATTTCTGGGAGTGTCTCTGTATTGTTGTCAGTGTCTGTGTCTCAGTGTCTGTCAGTCTCTTTGCCCATTTCTGGGAGTGTCCCTGTGTCTTTTGTCATTGTCTGTCTCTAAGAGCTGTTAGTCCACCCCTGAATGTAAGATTAGTGTGCGAATGTGCGAATGGATACTCGATAGTTGCCTGCGTCACCACGAGCTTCTTTTCAGATTCATACAAAGTGTAATTTCGCTCACTGCATTTGATATTTGAAATGTCATTAAAAAAGTAATAAATATTCAGAGTAATTCTCACAATGTCAAACCCTTTACAATGTTTTAAATAACCCCAGCTTTCATAAATAAAGGATACTCCCCCCCACACCCGTGTGATACAGTCCTTTGTCGACATTCGCTGTGGCTTTGCTAAATTTTAACAAAAGACGATACAAGTAAACAATGGCAAGAGCTTTTTTGGCGTGTTCATTTGGTATGTTATGATTTGTTCTTTTATTACAATATATGACTGGTTGAGTGGTTTTCCTGGTAAAGTGGTTTTCAGGGACGTGTGGTTTTTGATAGGCTTTCATATTGTCTCAAAGAGTGTGTTGACAATAAATAAACAAGGTGACGCTTCATCGACGACTACACAGCACTCGCCAACGCCGAGCTGTTACCTGGCCAAGGGAATCTCTGGAATCAAAGAAGAATCCGTGTTTTCACTAACAGATTAGCTATTAACCCATTCATTACCATTATTAAGTATACTTGCTCTTCAAGTACACCAACAGATGCCCCGAGATTGAATATATGGGATAAAACAGCTTAGACCTGGTATGTCAATCTCTGCCCCCCCCCCCATGTTTCTAAACTACACCTCCCATGATCATCTATTACATGGAAAGAATTCTGGGAGTTGTAGGCCATCAACATATGGAAGACAGAGTTTGACATCCTCGTCAAAGGTCTACTAAATAAAAAGATACATACAGGGTTATTCAAAGAGATTCGAAAAGTCACCGCACGTTCGGTGACTTTTCGTTCTCTTCAATTCGGTTCCTTTTGCCGATCCCATTTCGGTGACCCTGCGGTGTATTCAGCAAGCACCACAGGGTCCCCGAATCGCAGGGAAAAGCTGCCGCAAACCTGACGAAAACGAACCGCAAAACCCGGCGAATGCACGCCGAAAACCCTCAAAAACATTTGGATTAACCTGCCGAAAACCACGGAAAAACCCGAGCAGGAGCCGATCACCCGCAGCGAAGCCACCGGAAAAAGCCGAGACCACAGACAGAGTGAAGTGAATAAATTAGGAAAACAGTTTGCATGAATGATTGAAAAGTGAAACACTGTTTGCAAAGAAACTACTGAGCGAAAATGTCTGAAATTTACATATGATCCAATGAATGATAATAAAGAGGGCTGTTAGAGAAAAAATAAATAAACTTAAAAAAAAAAAAAAATCGGACTTTTAACCCTTTCGCTGCTGAGGCTTTTCCCGCCCCTGTGCTGAGGTCATTTTTTACCTGTTTTGCGCATCATGTTTAAACCTGTTTTGAAGGCTTATTTTAGTATATGACATCGACATATTATATATCGTTCTTTCCGTCAGACTCGGTAGATTCATAATATGTCATTATTATATGTATACGTTATGTCATGTTTGTATATTATAACAAAAAATGCAATAAAATATGTATTTTCAATAATTTACAGCGTGTAAAGTGTTTTTTTCCACATTTTAACATGCGAGCAATTGCGGTTATATTTTGTATGGGGTGCGCTTGTTAAAAAAATTAGAGATGGGGTCTCGTTACATTTTTTTTTGGGGAAAATGACACCAATTTTTAACAAACGCACCGCATACAAAAATCGTTAATGCAGCATCATTGTTCACATTATAATTGAAATGGGAACAATATTGCTGCATTAAGAAACCAAAAAAAATAAAAAAAAAGTGTTTATTTTTTTTTTTTAATTTTTTTTTAATTTTTTTTTTTTTTTTTTTTTTTACAATTTTTTTTACTTTCATGTTTGGTATCGTTGGAACGGCCATGCTCTGGCCGATCCAACGATATCAAAATTTAACCCCTAACTGCCACGGATCGGGAGATAGGGAGTTCATTGGAACTCCCTATCTCCACAGTTCGTGGCAGTTAGGGGTTAATGCTAGGACTGGCGTCATCGTGCTGCGCACGATGACGCCAGTCCTCTGGGGGAGTTCCCGGAAGCTTGGCCGACATCCAAGATGTCGGCCAGCTCCCGGGAAGGATCGCAAATCGGCGCTTTTCAGCGCCGATTTGCGATCCAGCTCCCCAGGGGTTAATGCCAGGCATCATTTGGAAGGGCAGGCTGTGCCCTTCCAAATGATGCCTGGGTTAAGCCCCTGTGAGCCGCCGATCGGGAGGGAGAGAGGTCCGAAGGACCTCCCCCCCCTCCCTTTCAGGCGCCTCCTCCGCAAATGCGGGGGGGGCGCCTGAATTAGGTGTCACCGCGGGGGCGCGATGACACCTAATAATGGCGGCCACTGCTCCTGATGCCGGGCTGACATCCAGGATGTCAGCCCGCACCGGAGGGGCCAGCGATCGGCCGGAACCCGGCCGAACGCTGACCCCAATGCGAGGACGCGCTCAGCGCGTCCTCCGCATACCAGCGGGAATGCTGAGGACGCGCTGAGCGCGTCCTTAGCATTCAAGTGGTTAAAAATAAAATAAAAAAATCCAGAAAAATGCTTAAAATATCCTAAAAAATCTATAAATAAAGAGACTCTTTACTGCAGAATTTTATAATGAATGGTTTATTAGATATTGAATTAAAACGGGAATATTTTTAACATTGAAGCCTATGGGATTCGCCCGAATAAGCCTGTCGAATGAAATCACCGAATGACAGGGCATTAGGGGAACCTTTCACTGCTGGTTTTCGTTCTCTGAATAGACGAAGCAGTGCTTTTCATGGGGTTTTCACTGCCCTCGAACAGGCACCGAACAGGCACCGTATGTGCAGGCAATTCGCCAGGATTTGGCGAATTGCCTGCTCTCTGGATAGCCGAATGGCCAAGAAAGGTAACCGAACGCTGATTTTCAGCGTTCGGTTACCTTTCTCAAGCAATTCGGATCTCTTTGAATAACCCTGATAATGTCATTATTGGACTGTGTCTCAAGACTTGTTACTGAAGGCTAAAAAGTCCTAGTGATCTTGTCTTGGCTGAATCGCTTTTTACCCATAAATATTGAATTATATAAAACTTTATTCAAAACACATTCACAATAACAGCCAAGATAATTATCCCATTAACTGGATATCACTACACATCGAAGAATAAATACAAACATAAAAACAACAGTCAGACACGAATCCCATTCTATGCAGGTTTCGTCCACAAGCAAACACGGGTACCGGGGTGAGACGAGACAATAAAAAGAAAAATATGGCCTGTGAGGGTCGCTGTAAGGGCAATCTGATGACCTCAGAAAGGAGGACCTCACCCTAGAACCAATGGCGACTCTAGGAACAATATATAGGGGGGCACATAAAATATCACAGTCAAAACTGGGGGGGGCACTAATAATTTTTGACACTATATCCTGCCACTGAAAAAAATATAAATAAGTATCTATGAAAAAAGTTTCCATAATCCCAGAGTAATGTGACACAATGTTACCTACTTGTTGTACTAACTCGATACTTAAATTCAATATTTTATTTGCTGCAATTCATCGGTTTTTGCTGACGTCTGATAACCAGTGGCGTCACTATAGTTGGTGTCACCCGGTGCGGTAACTCATGGTGCCACCCCCCCCCCCGAGTTTTACTGTTTCATTCGGCAGGTTAATTCAGGTGAACACCATAGGTTTCAATATTAAAAATATTCCTGTTTTTATGCAATATCTAATAAACCGTTATTCCTTTAATCTGTAGTAAAAAGTCTCTTTATTGATTCTTCTTTTTTTTGTATCTTCTATGCATTTTAGAAAAAAAAAATTCTAATAGCGGTTTTACTTTTTTCTGTAACAGACCTTTTTATTATCATTCATAGGACCTTATATGTAAATTACAGACATTTTCGTTAAGTAGTTTTTTTTAAAACAATGGGAGACAGGTTTGCGGCGGCATTCGGTGGCTGATTCCCTGCACTTCAGGGACCCTGCTGTGAATTCACCAGGGAAATTTGATTCCCTAAAGTGCGCGGAACAACAGAACACTGAAATGTCTGCGTCATTTCACTGCTCTGTGAATATCCCCTTTAGTGGTGTTTTGTTTTCCACCCCCTGGATGGTGCCAGCCTAGGCCTTGCCTACCCAGGACCTACTTAAAAATCTGAGAAATCTCAATGTATCCTTCCTGGCAAGATATTTTTGTGTAAAAAAATATATTATATATTTTTTTTTTAGGGTCTCACCCTAGGGGTTGGTGTCACCTGGTGCAGGCTGCACCCCCCGTCCCCCTTGTGACGCCACTGCCGATAACGGCTTCAGTGACTCCAATCTTCGCAAATTATGGTGACCATTCGCTAAATGTGGAATACACCCTATTTTTGGCGAAATGGATACGCCGAAATGTGTTGAAAATCAAAGGGTCTAAAGGTGAAAAGACCCGATTCTAACTTCCATAATAACCCCTAAAATGAAGGGAAATACCATGGAAATACAATACAAATAATAAACCGTATGGCATGTGGCCTGCCTATTAACCCCTAAAATGGCAGTAATCAAGGGAAGACATGAAATGTATACCCTGTGATGCATGTAGCCTACCCATTAAACCCTAAAATGCCATTATTCAAGGAAAAAATAAACTGTATAATATGAGGGATGAAGCCTGCCCATTAACCCTTAATTGAAAACTAAACCAAGGGAAAAGTGAAAGTAATACACAATGCGATATATAGCCTCACCATTGACCCTTTCACTTTCAAACGTGTGGAAAAAAGAAAAAGTTAAGATTTTATTATTTATGATGTCATTACTCATATTTATGATGTCATTATTGTTATATTGGGTATCATTGGAAAGGCCAGACTCTGCCCTTTCCAATGACACCTAGATCGACCTTGTGGGATGCACGGACAGACAGAGATACAGAGGTCTGAAAAGTGAGGGGAGGAAGGATGCTTATTCCTTGGAAGGGAGGCACGTGCCCCCTATAGAGACGTCTATGCCTAGAACTCAGTCCAAAACAAAGAACATGGGTCAAAAACCACACAAATTGTTGGTCAATAAACCTTATTCAACTTTTTATGTCAGTGGTCTCTGCTTTGTCCCATGTTGTTGGATGGAATTTCCTTCCTAATTATACTTGATATTCAAGGTTATGTTGCAGTATTGGATGCCCACAGGAAATACAGGGGGTTAACAGCAGAAACCTTGCAACAGTAGCGGCATCCCCATCCACATATACAGTGGCAAGAAAAAGTATGTGAACCCTTTGGAATTACGTGGAGTTTTGCATGAATTGGTCATAAAATGTGCTCTGATCTTTATCTAAGTCACAACAATTTGAAAAACACAGTCTGCTTAAAATAATACAACACAAACATTATATGTTTTCATGTTTTTATTGAACAGAACATGTAAACATTCACAGTGCAGGGTGGAAAAGGTATGTGAACCCCTAGCCTAATGACTTCTCCAAGAGCTAATTGGAGCCAGGAGTGAGCCACCCTTGAGTCCAATCAGTGTGATATTATTGGATGTGTTGCTGAAAGCTGTCCTGGCCATTAAAAACACACACCAGTTTTGGGTTTACTGGTTTCAAGAAGCACTGCCTGATGTGAACCATGCCTCGCAGAAAAGAGCTCTCAGAAGACCTACGATCAAGAATTGTTGACTTGCATGAAGCTGGAAAGGGTTACAAAAGTATCTCAAAAAGCCTTTATGTTCATGTGTCCACGGTAAGGCAGACTGTCTACAAATGGAGAAAGTTCAGCACTGCTGCTACCCTCCCTAGGTGTGGTCGTCCTGTAAAGATGACTGCAAGAGCACAGCGGAGAATGCTAAATGAGGTAAAGAAGAATCCTAGAGTGTCAGCTAAAGACTTACAGAAATCTATGGAACATGCTAACATTTTTGTTGACACGTCTACAATAAGGAAAACATTAAACAAGAATGGAGTACATGGGAGGACACCACGGAGGAAGCCATTGCTGTCCAAAAAGAATATTGCAGCACGTTTGAAGTTTGCAAAAGAGCACCTGGATGTTCCGCAGCACTACTGGCAAAATATTCTGTGGACAGATGATACCAAAATTGAGTTGTTTTGAAAAAACACACAACACTATGTGTGGAGAAAAAAAGGCACAGCACACCAACATCAAAACCTCATCCCCATTGTAAAACATGGCGGAGGGAGCATCATGGTTTGGGGCTGCTTTGCTGCCTCAGGGCCTGGACGGATTGTTGTCATTGATGGAAAAATGAATTCCAGAGTTTATCAAGACATTTTGCAGGAGAACGTAAGACCATCTGTCCACCAACTGAAGCTCCGCAGAGGATGGGTGATGCAACAGGACAATGACCCAAAGCATACAAGTAATTCAACAAAAGAATGGCTTCAACAAAACAAAATACACCTTCTGGAGTGGCCCAGTCAGAGTCCTGACCTCAACCCGATTGAAATGCTGTGGCATGACCTTAAGAGAGCGATTCACACCAGACATCACAAGAATATTGCTACATTGAAACAGTTTTGTGAAGAGGAGTGGTCCAAAATTACTCCAGTTCGTTGTGCAGGTCTGATCTGCAACTACGGGAAACGTTTGGTTGAGGTTATTGCTGCCAAATGAGGGTCAACCAGTTATTAAGTCCAAAGGTTCACATACTTTTTCCACCCTGCACTGTGAATGTTTACATGTTCTGTTCAATAACAAAACATGAAAACATATAATGTTTGTGTTGTATTATTTTAAGCAGACTGTGTTTTTCAAATTGTTGTGACTTAGATGAAGATGAGAGCACATTTTATGACCAATTCATGCAAAACTCCACGTAATCCCAAAGGGTTCACATACATTTTTTTGCCACTGTATACAGGTTTAGTAAGGTCCACCATCATGATATGTTAAGGGGCCCAGTGGTTTCAGGGGGCCATAACCCTTGCCAGATCTTATGCAACTTGTCGAAGTGCCATAGATTGAAGGGTCCCTCCATGCCACCCAGAACTGACCACCAAAACACCAACAAGATGACCAGTGGGCTGAGGAATCTGGGACCACTCTGACCCACCAATGAGGGATTTATTAGTATGGTCTGCACCAGGTGGAGGTGCAAACTGAAAGCTCTCCCATTAGGAAACACTTTAGGAGTTATTCTTGTTCACCGCATTTAAGGGAATCAAATTCCCCGACCCTGCGGTGAATTCAACATTCACCGCAGGGTCCCCAAAGTGTAGGAAAAAGCCACCGAATGGATCCAAAAAAAATCAGCCGATAACCCACTGATACGATCTGATTTTTTCGGATCGATCCAAAACATTACAGATAACATGCCGAACATACCTGACGAATCGATCTGCCGCAAACCCGTCGAACGTGTCTGAAAAAATCCAACGATCCGCCACACACAGTGTCGACCAGCCACTGGAAAAAGCTGACAAGCCGACGAACGAGGTAAAAAACCAAAAAAAATTATTGACTAATTTAACTATTATTGACTATTATTGACTCAGTTATTTAACTGAAATGGGCAGCTGACGGAAAGGGGGGCCAGACCAGTGGTTCAGGAAGGAGCCCTGAGATTTCTGATGGCCTCCCCAGGTCTGGTTATTCCAACCACGCACAAAAGACGACGACAGAGCCGCTGCGACAAATGGAGCCGACATATCAGCTTCAGCGTTTCCACCAGAAGACGAAAACCCTCTGCCGCTACCAGCAGACAAAAAAAAATTATTCTAAATGAAAGCATAATTGTTATAAATTGAGACTGCTTGTTGTTAATTTGATACATTTATTAGGACACATTCATTACCTCAGCAACAACAAGCACCCTGAAGTTATCATCTAATTATACAGAAAAAAAAAGAGCAGGATCCTCCACTTCTAGAACCGAGACGTTTGTCAATTATTTATTCCACATCTGTTTTCCAGCAGCTCCTTCCCGGCAGCCTGATTGGTGGTTCCTTTCAGCCACGGAGCCCTGCGCTCACTTAACAGACATGGTAAATGACTTTTTTTCTTTTTTTTTAAAATGAGGAAAGAAGAAAAAAAAAAAAAGAAGAAAAGAAAAAACGTCTAGAAATTAAGTAGTAGATTAAATCAAGGAAAAACTAGAATGTTCTAAAGATCAGTAGAGGTCTACAAGAACAATGAGTTCAATGAGAAACCCAAAGAGACCTCTATGCACATTTATTGGATATATATATACACTATATTGCCAAAAGTATTCGCTCATCCATCCAAATAATCAGAATCAGTTGTTCCAATCACTTCCATGGCCACAGGTATATAAAATCAAGCACCTAGACATGCAGACTGTTTTTACAAACATTTGTGAAAGAATGGGTCGCTCTCAGGAGCTCAGTGAATTCCAGCGTGGAACTGTGATAGGATGCCACCTGTGCAACAAATCCAGTCGTGACATTTCCTCACTCCTAAATATTCCACAGTCACCTGTCAGCTGTATCACAAGAACGTGGAAGTGTTTGGGAACGACAGCAACTCAGCCACGAAGTGGTAGGCCACGTAAACTGACGGAGCGGGGTCAGCGGATGCTGAGGCGCATAGTGCGAAGAGGTCGCCAACTTTCTGCGGAGTCAATGGCTACAGACCTCCAAACTTCATGTGGCCTTCAGATTAGCTCAAGACCAGTGCACAGAGAGCTTCATGGAATGGGTTTTCATGGCTGAGCAGCTGCATCCAAGCCATACATCACCAAGTGCAATGCAAAGCGTCGGATGCAGTGGTGTAAAGCACGCCGTCACTGGACTCTAGAGCAATGGAGACGCATTCTCTGGAGTGACGAATCGTGCTTCTCCATCTGGCAATCTGATGGACAAGTCTGGGTTTGGCAGTTGCCAGGAGAACGGTACTTGTCTGACTGCATTGCGCCAAGTGTAAAGTTTGGTGGAGGGGGGATTATGGTGTGGGGTTGTTTTTCAGGAGCTGGGCTTGGCCCCTTAGTTCCAGTGAAAGGAACTCTGAATGCTTCAGCATACCAAGACATTTTGGACAATTCCATGCTCCCAACTTTGTGTTCCCAACATGACAAGGTCCATAAAGAGATGGATGACAGAGTCTGGTGTGGATGAACTTGACTGGCCTGCACAGAGTCCTGACCTCAACCCGATAGAACACCTTTGGGATGAATTAGAGCAGAGACTGAGAGCCAGGCCTTCTCATCCAACATCAGTGTGTGACCTCACAAATGCGCTTCTGGAAGAATGGTCAAAAATTCCCATAATCACACTCCTAAACCTTGTGGACAGCCTTCCCAGAAGAGTTGAAGCTGTTATAGCTGCAAAGGGTGGATTGACGTCATATTGAACCCTATGGATTAGGAATGGGATGTCACTTAAATTCATATGCGAGTCAAGGCAGGTGAGCCAATACTTTTGGCAATATAGTGTATATACACATTTTTTAATCAAGTTAAATAGGACCTGTCAACGATGGGGTACATTGGCGACTGTGACAGCTTAAGCAAACTATGATCATACTTTGTGAACTGAATCCATCATTTTACCTCAGTCAGGTTTTTTGAACTTTTGAAATGTGTTTTTTTTTATGCAGAAAATGGTGGAAGAAGGTGGTCATTGATATGACGTGCTCTTTCGTGATGTTTTGTATTAAATGTCTTAGATGCACCCGCTGTTGTTGCAAGTTTAGGTTGAGTGCAACCCCCCTGTGGTTTGTTATACATTTATTAACTTTTAATTTATATTTTTATATTCTAAATACTCCAAATAAATTATATATATATTGCCAGGCCTAAATAAGTCATACACTGTAATATTTGGTTGTGCCGTCTTTTGCCGTGATCGCGGGAAAACATTTGCCGTGGCATTGTGTCGATAAGCTCATGCAATGTCACAACATTTATTGGCGTCCAGAGTGGAATTAATTTGTGGCTAAGATCTTGTGCTGATGATGGGAGAGTCGCGGCGCTGCGTAAAGTTTTCTCCAGCACATTATCCCAAAGATTAACCTCAATGGGGTTAAGGTCTGGACTGTGCGGTGGCCAATCCATGTGTGGAAATGATGTCTCATGCTCCCTGAACCACTCTTGCACAATTTGAGCCTGATGAATCCTGGCATTGCCATCTTGGAATATGCCCGCTGTGCCATCAGGGGAGAAAAAACCCATTGATGGAAACACCTGCTCATTCAATATATTCAGGGAGTCACATGACCTCATTTTATGCTAAAACAGATTAATCACTGTAGTAATTATCCAATGGAAGACGAGCACCTATTGGCTTAGGTAAGTCCATGTGGGGACTTTTTTCGGCCAGGCCGTGAAAATATATATATATATATAAGTGTTGAAAGAATTGAGATGCACACAAAGTCTTCAATGAAAATACATATGAATTCTATTGCATGTATCAACGTTTCAGTCCCCTCCCGGGACTTTTCTCAAGAAGAAGTAGTCCTGGGAGGGGACTGAAACATGTATACATGCAATAGAATTCATATGTATTTTCATTGAAGACTTTGTGTGCATCTCCATCCTTTAATTTTTATGATTTTGCAGCCAGATTTACACAGAAGTACATCCTTTTATATGCATTGAGGGCAGAGTTCCTTGGAAATATATATATTTATATACACACACACACACACATACATATATCATTGTCTGAGGATATAAAGAACTTGATTTGGTTAATTTTAGTAATTGTTGTTGACGATGTTGTCGGAGATAATCGTCTTTGTTGAACAATACAATGGTTGCTCCGCGCAAACCAACTAATTTATTAATTTGCTGACTTGTGTTTAATTGATGCGCAGACATGTTATCTGTGCAATTAGAAGAAAAAAACAGCAAATAACCAAAGGACAAGATTTCCCACTAAGCAAATTCCAGATTTTTTATTTCTAGGTTCACTAATGAGTCGGGGAATTGGCACAAAAGCCGCATTGACCAAATGTTCACATTTATATATTTATACTTAGTGATTAAAATATGTATTTAAATGTCTGGGCCCTGGATTCTAATTTTAGCCATTTTAATTGTGTCAGGCAGTAATTACCACCGTGCTTCATGGACATGTTAACACTACACTTGCTATTCCGAGTCAGCTGGTAACAGATTAAAGCACAGCTGTTGCATGATTTATACCCAAAAACATGTTTCATTCAATATATATATATATATATACTGTATATCTCCCAAAACCTGTTCTAAAGTAAACATCAGCTGAGTAGCACACCAGCAATGTCTCTACTCTACAACTATGGAGGAGCAGCCTCGAATCCTGATCAGAACATCTAACCAACATGTGTCTCCTCTACAACTGTGGAGGAGAAGGCTTGAATCTCAGTCAGAATACCCAACCAGGACATCTCTCCTTTAAAGCAGTAGGGAAGAAGGATGGAATCCCAATCAGAATAACTGACCAAGACACATCTCCTCTACAACTATGGAGAAGCAGGATTGAATCCCGATCACAACACCTCACCAGCATGTCTCTGCTCTACAACTATGGAGAAGCAGCCTTGAATCCTGATCAGAACATCCAACCAACATGCCTCTCCACTACAACTGTGGAGAAGGCTTGAATCTCAAACAGAACACCCAACCAGGGCATTTCTCCTTTAAACCTATAGGGAAGAAGGATGGAATCCCAATCAGAACATCTGACCAGGACATCTCTGCTCTACAAATATGGAGAAGCAGGCTCGAATCCTGATCAGAACATTCAACCAGTATGTCTCTCCTTTACAATATTGTAGAAGAAGGCTTGAATCCTCATCAGAACACTCGATCAGCATGTCTCTCCTCTACAACTATGGAGAAGAAGGATTGACTCCCGATCAGAACATCCGACCAGCTCATCTCTCCTTTACAAATATGGAGAAGCAGGTTCAAATCCCGTTCAGAACACTCGACCTGCCTGTCTTTCGTCTGCAACTATGGAAAAGGAGAGTCAAATTCCAATAAGACCACCCGACCAACATGTTTCTCGCTTCCACAACTATGGAGAAAGAGGTTTGAATCCCGATCAGAACACATGACCAGCACATCTCTTCTCTACAGCCATTGAGAATCCGGTCGCTTCCTTACAACTGTACAGAAGCAGTCACCCTCATCACCATGTCTCAGCTCTACAACCATAACAAGAAAATCTGGATACTGGTCGGGACACCTCATCGGCAAGTATCCTTTAGGGAAGGCACCTAATGATATGTTCAAGCCTACCTCGCTATATATCCTTTACATACTGCAAGATCTCTTGGGAACAAAATTCCCCAATGGTTGGTGTCATCCACGTTCAACTAACTGATGTTCTAATGTATCACCCCTTGTTCCCATATCTTACACAGTCCTGTTGAATATGCTTTATGCAATATGTAAGGAGTCCCATGAGTTCTAGTGCAATCTGCCACCCACCACCATCATCACACCCGTGGGAAAGCTCCTTGAAAGACCACACTTCATGCTAGAGAGGTTTCATGTATGATCTGCTGGTGTCTGATTAAATCCCTGACCGAAAACTATGATTTATGGACTCTTGCTTTACTTTAGATCAGGGCCGTAGGAAGGGCGAGTGAGGCACGTGCCTCGAGCGCAGCTGTGAAGGGGCGCAGCCATGGCTCGAGTCCTGCGGGAACGCTGTGGGAACGCAGGTTGCGGGAACCTGCATTCCCGCAGCGTTCCCGCAGCGTTCCTGCAGGACTCGAGCCATGGCTGCGCCCCTTCACAGCTGTGAAGCTGTGGCTCGAGCCCGAAACGATTGCCAGCGGCCGCGTGCTTCCTGCTAGAACGGCCGCTGACAGGAATTGCATCCGCTCGGCTGGGATCTAACAGCCAGCCGCGATCTCGCGGCAGTTTGGGACCATGAGAGCTGGGGCATTATCCATGAGACCTGGGGCATTATCCATGTGAACTGGGGCAATATATACCCATATGAGCTGGGGTCAATAATATCCATGTGAGCTGGGGTCAATAATGTCCATGTGAGTTGGGGTCAATAATAGCCATGTGAGTTGGGGGTCAATAATATCCATGTGAGTTGGGGTCAATAATATCAATGTGAACTGGGGAAAATAGTCTGGGGGCTCAGTGCTGTGTATATTATTCTGGGGGGGTGTATATTATGCTAAATGTTCTTTTGCTATACGTGCATGTATTCTGTGTGTACTGTATTTGTACATGTACTGTGTGTGCACTATATATGTAGGGCCCCATCACCTCCTTAACGCTAGCACTCACACATGTGAGCGTTGGTGCTAGGTTAAATGAGGTTACTGCATGCTGCCCATATCACATCCTAGCACAGGACCCTCATATTACAATCCCAACGGTAACAGGTTAAAAAATCCAGGAGATTGTGCTTTTCAGCACGAGGTTACTGTACTTTGCGCTCCCTATACTTAACATGTGGAGCGCAAAGAGTAAATAGCGTTAAGATTACAAAGTCCTAACTCTAATTACCATCCCGCCATAGCTACAAAAGTTACCTACAGCTAGACGCTGGCGCTAAGTGATGCCGCTTCTGCAGAATCAGTCAGCACCAGCTGGAACCCCCCCAAAAATCACATACTTGCCTCTCATCCCACAGCGCAAAGGGTGGTCCGATCCACTGCTTCTGGTCGCGGGGAGCATCCAGGAGCTTAGCACTGCGCCACTGGTCGGGGACTCTGATTTTTACTAAAATTATGTGGGGGGGCACAATTTTTTGTTTTTGCCTCGGGTGCAAAAGGAGCTAGGTACGGCTCTGCTTTAGATCATTAGAAATACATTCATAAAAGCAGATGTTCTGCCATACACAATATGCTTCAGTGGGTCCTTCAAAACAAACCTCATCGTTCCTCTTCTAGGTGTTTTCAAAACCCAAGTGAACAACAAAAAAAAGCCCATAGAAACTTTGTCGTCAACATATAAAAAGACTCTTCAGTCTATGAAAGAGTGACTTATTATTCTGTCTTCTATTTTAGAGACCTGAAATAATTCGGAGAGTGGTGGCTTGTAGGATCAATTTAATCACGTCCCATGAGTGTTACCCAAGTTAATTGAATGTGTCAAGTATCTTTATCAGGTGGAGATCACGACTGCTGCTTTTGTTAAGAATGATCTCTAACTGGAACAGAAAAGACAATCGGCATCAAACAGCCGAATCCACTGAAACTTTGATAGAGTTGTTACTTTGTTTCTTTCTCTTTTACATTTGTTGTGATAAATATGCTGCGTGTAATGGAACGTCCGAACCGACCAATGGCTTCGGAACCTTCCAAACATGGTAATGAGATAACGTCGATGTTAGACTTTTATATAAATGCACTGAGTCGTCACCCCCACCAATGGGAAATAACAATAATACAAAACATGAAATAATTAAATTAATTTAAACATGTTATAAGCGTATAATAAGCATAATAAAAAAAATGAAGAGGCACTAAACAAAGAAATGTCACTTTCATTTTGAAGCAAATAGATCGCACCGGTTTATTTAAAATTAAATATGGCAGATTGTTTGGGAACTCATGCAAATGTACTAATTGTGGATACATTTATACAATATGTTAAATTTTAACATAGGCATATATTGTTTCTTTGGATATCAGTTCCATGCACAACACATTTTGTTATTAGAGTTTCCACAATAAGACCTGAAAAATGATGTGAAATAAGGGCTGCTATTCCGCTTGAGACCGTAACAATAGTCGCTAAGACACACACAAAAACATCTGAAGCTATAAATTCCCTCACTATTACCTTCTGAGATACGAGGCGCTGGATATATTAGTGGCACGACTTGTAATTCTAGCCACAGATGAATACCAGTAGTAGTGGTGCCTCTGTTACTCTCCCACAGTCCATAGGATCCCATGGAGACTTGGGTGAGAGTATAAGATGCGTAAATGTACATACAGTAAACGAGCCCCAAAGTCATGCCGCAACAGAGGTCGCAGCACAGCCGCTGATGTTAACCATTGAAGCCGTTATACTTAATAGCTCACTCTCAATGTTACTAATTATAAGACTCATGGAGGTTAGCCCAGCTGATGTTACCATTAAACATGTGAACCGGCAAAATTTTTGGATTGGATTCATAAATTACCTAATGGTATCGGTTCAGAAAATTTGAAGGTGTACATATCCCCCCATACCATATAAACCCCCATGATGCCCTCTATACCCCTACTCCTCTCTTTACTTCTTCTACAACCCCATCTATACTACATTGATTACCCCCCTCTTATAAGTCTATATACCAAAGGAAAGATAGGGTTACTTTTAAGATTAGGGAAACTATTAGGATTATATTTAGGGGTAAGGTTACTTTTAAGGTTAGGGCTAGTATTAGGATTGCCTTAAAGGTTAGGGTTAGTGTTAGGAGGGTTTGTATTAGGGTTAGTGTTAAAGTTACTTTTAAGGTTAGGGTTAGTGTTAGGGTTACTTTTAAGATACGGATTAGTGCTAGTGTAAGGCCAGGGTCAGTCGAGCGGTAGTAAGAGTGACAGGAACGTCCGTGAGAGTGGACGTTCCTTCCACTCGACGCACATCCGGCCGCCTCACTGTGCACAGTTAGTGTGCTCAATGCTTCAAGGCTCGATCCTCTGTGCTTTACAGAACCATCAACACATGTCCTAGAGCTTCAACGGGGAGGCTTGCTGCATGGACGCAGCATGGCAACAGCGTGTTTACTTTATAATTGTAAACTGAATAATAGTGCTGCATTAGAAAAAAGAAAAAATGAGAAACATATTATTTCTACATAAACCTAACCTGGTTATTTTTGGTATCACTGGAAAGGCCAAACTCTGGCCTTTCCAGTGATACCTCATATGTCCCTCTAGCCCTTAGGGCTCCAGAGTTACAGTGGTCTAAATTAATGTAAAAAACTAATATTTTAGTTTACAAAGCAAGGCACCCCTTGTGGCAGGAGCCTGTAGGCACATGCCTACTCTGCCTAATTATAAATCTAGCCCTGGCCACAGTATCCTTGAACCTTAACTACTCCAAAAAACTGAAGTGGTCATGGTGCTTAGGGAGCTTCCTAAATACATGCTTATTAATTATTAAAATTAATGAGCTGCCCTCGGAAAATGCAAAAATATTGATTCGGAATAAATAAGTACTGAAGGGAAAGCAAATCTGAAAAATGACAGTCAAACTGATCGAGGAATTTTCTTCTTATTTTATTTATTATTATTAATTTATTTTTACAAATTTTGATATTTTTTTTTTCTAGTGTTTAAAATTTACTCAATCTTGTTTTTTATTCACAAAATAAAACCGTGTATGTTTAGGAAATTATCTGTATACTGTTTACACCCTTTCCACCTTCTCCACAATCTGCTCCCCTACGGAGACTTGAATATGTGTTTTTTTTTTTAAATTCCACAGCACCTGCCCTAGGCCTTCGCATCAATTATTAACAAGAGCCTCATGAATATGGAAATCACACTGTCCACTTCCTTTATTAAATTACAAGAAGGAAACGGTATTTGGTGCACTCTACGGAGGCAGAGTGCATCCTGCGCATGCATTAAAATGCCAGCGATTATGCAAAGTTATGTAGATATTTGACTTAAAAATTTAATTATATGGTGAATTAAAAAAAAAAAGCCAACACAACCGTAGATGTGCATTAACAATTGCATTTCTCAGTGAATCCAGGAAAACAAAATTCTTTACATTGTGCCCGGCAGATATTCTACGTTGTGCCTTATGCATTTCACTGTTTAATGTTAAATACGTATATAATTAAAATGAAGTATGGATATGCATATGACTTTATAGAAACAAAAAACATACCACTTTTATTATTATCATAACATTTCCTGTGTAGGAAGAAGGTCCGCCTCGATCAAACACAAGCCGCACATCCTGACCTGCAAGAGTCAAGTAAAACCCTGTAAAGCCAAGCTCGGCCAAAGATTACGGGATATTTAGTCAAGCACTCTGCCATAGTGATGGGCCGAACACCCCTGTGTTCGGTTCGCATTCGAACCCGAACACCCGAAAAAGTTTGACCGCAAACTCGAACATGATGTGAACTCAATGCAAGTCAATGGGGCTCGAACGTTCGAAAATTAAGGTCCCCTCCAAGAGGGCATATATGCAAGATAGTGGCCATAAAAGGTGTATGAGGGTCCAGGTAGTGCCCTGAGGGACAGGAAACAATGAATTTAAAAAAAAAAAAAAAAATATGTTTTTAACCCTTTCACTGCTGAGTGCAGAGTCATTTCACCGCTGTGTGCTGAGCTAATTTTTACCGCTTTTGCTAATGTTTAACGCAATTTAAAGCCATGGGAAATGTTTTATCAGGAACGAGTGGGAAATGTTTGACCAATGCGAGTGGGAAATGTTTGACCAACAACGAGTGGGAAATGTTTGACTAACGATGAGTGGGAAATGTTTGACCAACAACGAGTGGGAAATGTTTGACCAACACACAGGACAGGTTATACCTGAAATAGGCCAGACGGTATACAAGGACGCATTCTAACACAAGCCCAAATCGATCAGTGTTAGAGTGGTCAGGGATAGCCAAAACGCTACACAGGGGGTATCTATCATGTAAGCCAAAAATCAATCAGAGTTATTGTGGTCAAGGAATAGCCAAGGACTGGTACACGGGGGGGGGGGGGTTCTCATATAAGCCAGGTAACAACGGAGACTGAAAAATCAACCAAGTCGTGAATCGCCAGGAGACACTCAGCACTGAGGGAAGCAAACTCCACGACAGGGCGATGAGCCGGATCTGTATTTAAACCAGGCGGGTCATCATGCCGCGCTCCACCACCTGACCGGACCTGCGAGCTCCAGAAGCTGGCACAACTCCTGGCTTGTTGATGGCGCTGCCAGGTGCCGGGGCCACCTCTGAGCCCCAGACGTGACAGATACGCTCATACACACCACATTACTGTGAGTTTTATTGCTGTGGAACTGTGTTATGTCCTTTTTTTGTTTTGAAAGGGGGCGGAAAGCTGTTACGGGTTGAGGAAGTTTACGGGGGGCCCCATCGTGAGGTTCAGTAAGGGTCCCCGTCATTTCTGATGGCTGCCCTGTATGCATCCAGTACACGGGTCAGTGCACCAAATATTGGGCCTTTGGTGCCTGCTAGTGCCTTCACACCGTAACCCCTCTGAGGTATTGTGGAAGAGTGCAGGGTTGGACCCCGCGGCCAAATATTGAAATGATGCACCTGTCACATTCAAGTGCAGAAAAACTGTGTCTTAATCGGTGGTGCACGACACGAGAATCTAACAGGGTTATTCAAAGAGATCCGAATGGCTGCCGAAAGGTAACCGAACAGTGAAATTCAGCGTACGCTTACCTTTCCTGGCCATTCGGCTATTCATATAGCAGGCAGTTCGCCAAATGTTGTCGAATTACCTGCACATACGGTGCATGTTCGTTGCCTGTTCGAGGGCAGTGAAATCCCCATGAAAAAGCAATGCTTCATCTATTCAGAGAACACAAACCAGCAGTGAAAAGTTGCCGAAGTGCACTGCTGTTCAGTGGTTTCGTTCGGCAGGTTTATTCAGGAGAATCCCATAGGCTTCAATGTTAAAAATATTCCCGTTTTAATTCAATATCTAATAAACCGTTTATTATTTTATTCTGCAGTAAAGAGTCTCTTTATCTATAGATTTTTTAGGACCTTTTAAGGATTTTTTTTCTTTTTTTAAATCTTCCCCTCGAACGTCCCGAAAAGTTCGAAGTTCGCGAACTTTCGAACAGCCGATGTTCGAATCGAACTTCAATTCGATTCGAACAGGCAGCCCATCCCAACTCTGCCACACATCCTCCATGTATGAGGGGTGTAAGTATGAGTGTCTTGATACAGACTCATCCATATATTCAGGGTGTGCGGGTTTCTTTTTAGGGGCTCCTCCATATATTCAGGGTGTGCGGGTTTCTTTTTAGGGGCTCCTCCATATATTCAGGGTTTGTGGGTGTCTTTTTAGGGGCTCCTCCATATTTTCAGGGTGTGCGGTTGTCTTTTTAGGGGTTCCTCCATATATTCAGGGTGTGCGGGTTTCTTTTTAGGGGATCCTCCATATATTCAGGGTGTGCGGGTGTGTTTTTAGGGGCTCCTCCATATATTAAGGGTGTATGGGTGTCTGTTTAGGGGTTCCTCCATATATTCTGGGTGTGTGGGTGTCTTTTTAGGGGCTCCTCCATATATTCAGGGTGTGCGGGTGTCTTTTTAGGGGCTCCTCCATATATTCAGGGTGTGTGTGAGTCTTTTTAGGGGTTCCTCCATATTTTCAGGGTGTGGGGGTGTCTTTTAAGAGGCTCCTCCATATGATCAGTGTGTGCAGGTGTATGACAGAGCTGCAGAGCAATTAATCTCCCAGCAGCAAGTCTCTAAAGTATAATAAATAAGCTTCTTGCTGATGTTCTAAATAACATTTCTATTGACATAAGTGACCTTGGTAGATCATGAAGTCATTTAAAAATTTGGAAGATCCTAGTTTCTGGCTCCGCCTCCAGCGCCATTCCCTATAGTGAAAGTGTGAGTTTTTGGAAGCTTTGGTTTTGCCAAATTTCCATCAATGGTCCCTTTTCTATCAATAACCTAATTTATCGTCCTCCAGGCGACGCCTCGGAGCCATCTCGGCCTTCGATTCTCCTCTCGGGCGTTGTAAAAATATGCAGACCCGCAGATCTATCAAATAAGAGGTAATATTTTCTTTTTTTCTTCTATATTTCTCTTTTTCCAAATTGATTTGTTATGTGTCAAATGAGGCTAATGTCGCCTGGATGTCGGCATTACGGAGGTTATTGGCGTTTGGGGAATTCCGGTCATTGTTATTGCAAGGGATTTAACACTGATTTGCAAAGCACCGGAGAATACTTATTAGAGGCCTCTCCGCGGAGCAGTTAATTAAACGCAACACACATTTAATACGTCCATTTCTCATTCAAATCTCGCAATAGCTATTGTTTTTCTTCCATTGTTTCGGTGATTAGGGACCGGAGGCTTTTCACAGGCCGGTAACTCTCTAGCTGCCTGCCAAACTTCAATGTTAAAGCGATTTAACCTCATTCGGAGCGAGCTGGCTGAGGCTAGGGTCAGACTGAGGCAGTGCGAACGCGCGTGCAGCCGCACATAATCACGGCCGCACTAGCAGCAAATGCCGGGCAATGACGGCCAATATACGAAGTACGGGCGCACAAAAGTCCGGCTGCGCAACGCAAGTGGAAAATGAACGCATTTTTTCGAGAACGTGAAACCGCAGGTACTGACGTACAGAGTGCGCTGTGTCCGCTAGCAGCGTCTGTGCGTGATTAGGAGACGTCAGACGCTGCTAATGTCCGGCCAACATAACGTCCAGACACAAAAAGTGTTTTATTGATGATCCGTACTAAATCACGGACGAAAATGCGCATCGTATGACCGCTATCACGTATTCTGTGAAAAAATGCGTCCATTCGTTCGAACGCACTTTTTCACAGGCAACATAAAAATGCGTTCGTCTGACCCTAGCCTGAGAGTAACGAGCGTTACATGGCAACAGGCAACACCTAGATTATTCAACATAAACTGATCTCGAATCCCATTAAGCAAACCCATACATCATGTGACTTCACTTCTTACTCAATGATGTCATACATGAGTTCAATAATGGTGATGTCATGGAAAGGAAACACGATAGGTACATACCAGATACTCTGTGTATTTCGACCTTGAGCATTTAATTGGTTTATTTATAAATATCTATTAATAACAAATAAGATTTAACCCCTTCGCTGCTGAGCCATTCCACCTCCGTGTACAGAGATAATTTTTACGGTTTTTGCTCATCGTGTTTAAACGCGATTTGAAGTACGTTTTATTGTACGACCCACACAAATTATATATCCTTTTTTTTTGCCAACTTGGCAGATTCATAATATATTATTATTATATGTATACATCTCAGTGGCGAACCTAAGGAACAAAGGGCCCTGGTGCAAGATTTTTTTAGGCCCCCCCCCCAAAAAAAAAACTAATAGCGCCGGCCTCCCTGTCTGCATCGTACACCCTACACGTCATCCCCGTCTGCAAAGTACACCCTACACCAGTGCTGTCATACTCCCAGTCCCCCAAATATCATAATTCTTTCAGTGTAAGAGATGAGCAGGGAATCATGGTAGTTCAGAAACATCTGGGGGTCTGTAATCTGACAGCCCTGACCGCTATCCCCCCAGGCTGTAGCACAGACCCTCCTCGCTATCCCACATGCTAATAACATACAGCCGGTTATCTCACACATAAAGTATGATAACACACACGGTATCCCCAGATAAAGTATACTCTATACCCCACATATAGGATGTGTACTCGATTCACTATATCTAGCATAGAATACATAACACCAGATGGTAACACATGTATAAGGTATGCAGGGTCCCGAGGAGGGGGTGGTTCTTAGAGGCCATCGGGCTGCCGATGGCTGGACACTCCCCTGGCCCTCAGGCAGCCGCTGCGGGCAGGGAGCGCCTATGGGACACTATGTGCCCCTCTTACCTCAAACATAAGCCCAAATAAAACCCCAGCAATGTGCAGTGTGTGTCAGCGTATCAGAATCCACAGCAATAAAACTACCAGCAATGTGCGGTGTAAGTCAGCATATCAGAATCCACAGCAATAAAACCCCAGCAATGTGCGGTGTGTCAGCATATCAGAATCCACAGCAATAAAACTCCCAGCAATGTGCGGTGTGTGTCAGCGTATTAGAATCCATAGCAATAAAACCCCTAGCAATGTGCGGTGTGTCAGCTTATCAGAATCCACAGCAATAAAACCCCAGCAATGTGTGGTGTGTCAGCGTATCAGAATTGACAGCAATAAAATCCCCCAACAATGTGCGGTGTGTCAGTTTATCAGAATATACAGCAATAAAACCCCAGCAATGTGTGGTGTGTCAGCGTATCAGAATTGACAGCAATAAAATCCCCCAACAATGTGCGGTGTGTCAACGTATCAGAATCCACAGCAATAAAAAAAAACAGCAATGTGCGGTGTATGTCAGCATATCAGAATCCACAGCATTAAAACCCCAGCAATGTGCAGTGTGTGTCAGCTTATCAGAATCCACAGCAATAAAACCCCAGCAATGTGTGGTGTGTCAGCGTATCAGAATCCACAGCATAAAACCCCCAGCAAAGTGCAGTGTGTGTCAGCATATCAGAATCCACAGCAATAAAACCCCCAGCAATGTGCGGTGTGTGTCAGCATATCAGAATCCACAGCAATAAAACCCCCAGCAATGTGCGGTGTGTGTCAGCGTATCAGAATCCACAACATAAAACCACCAGCAATGTGCAGTGTGTGTCAGCGTATCAGAATCCACAGCATAAAACCCCCAGCAATGTGCAGTGTGTGTCAGCATATCAGAATCCACAGCAATAAAACCCCCAGCAATGTGCGGTGTGTGTCAGCGTATCAGAATCCACAGCAATAAAACCCCCAGCAATGTGCGGTTTGTGTCAGCATATCAGAATCCACAGCATAAAACCCCCAGCAATGTGCGGTGTGTGTCAGCATATCAGAATCCACAGCAATAAAACCCCCAGCAATGTGCAGTGTATGTCAGCATATCAGAATCCACAGCAATAAAACCCCCAGCAATGTGCGGTGTGTCAACGTATCAGAATCAACAGCAATAAAAAAAAACAGCAATGTGCGGTGTGTCAGCATATCAGAATCCACAGCATTAAAACCCCAGCAATGTGCAGTGTGTGTCAGCTTATCAGAATCCAAAGCAATAAAACCCCAGCAATGTGTGGTGTGTCAGCGTATCAGAATCCACAGCATAAAACCCCCAGCAAAGTGCAGTGTGTGTCAGCATATCAGAATCCACAGCAATAAAACCCCCAGCAATGTGCGGTGTGTGTCAGCATATCAGAATCCACAGCAATAAAACCCCCAGCAATGTGCGGTGTGTGTCAGCGTATCAGAATCCACAACATAAAACCACCAGCAATGTGCAGTGTGTGTCAGCGTATCAGAATCCACAGCATAAAACCCCCAGCAATGTGCAGTGTGTGTCAGCATATCAGAATCCACAGCAATAAAACCCCCAGCAATGTGCGGTGTGTGTCAGCGTATCAGAATCCACAGCAATAAAACCCCAGCAATGTGCGGTTTGTGTCAGCATATCAGAATCCACAGCATAAAACCCCAGCAATGTGCGGTGTGTGTCAGCATATCAGAATCCACAGCAATAAAACCCCCAGCAATGTGCAGTGTATGTCAGCATATCAGAATCCACAGCAATAAAACCCCCAGCAATGTGCAGTGTATGTCAGCATATCAGAATCCACAGCAATAAAACCCCCAGCAATGTGCGGTGTGTCAGCATATCAGAATCTACAGCAACAAAACTCCCAGCAATGTGCGGTGTGTGTCAGCGTATTAGAATCCATAGCAATAAAACCCCTAGCAATGTGCGGTGTGTCAGCTTATCAGAATATACAGCAATAAAACCCCAGCAATGTGTGGTGTGTCAGCGTATCAGAATTGACAGCAATAAAATCCCCCAAAAATGTGCGGTGTGTCAACGTATCAGAATCAACAGCAATAAAAAAAAACAGCAATGTGCGGTGTGTCAGCATATCAGAATCCACAGCATTAAAACCCCAGCAATGTGCAGTGTGTGTCAGCTTATCAGAATCCACAGCAATAAAACCCCAGCAATGTGTGGTGTGTCAGCGTATCAGAATCCACAGCAATAAAACCCCCAGCAATGTGCAGTGTGTGTCAGCATATCAGAATCCACAGCAATAAAACCCCAGCAATGTGCGGTGTGTGTCAGCATATCAGAATCCACAGCAATAAAACCCCCAGCAATGTGCGGTGTGTGTCAGCGTATCAGAATCCACAACATAAAACCACCAGCAATGTGCAGTGTGTGTCAGCGTATCAGAATCCACAGCATAAAACCCCCAGCAATGTGCAGTGTGTGTCAGCATATCAGAATCCACAGCAATAAAACCCCCAGCAATGTGCGGTGTGTGTCAGCGTATCAGAATCCACAGCAATAAAACTCCCAGCAACGTGCGGTGTGTGTCACGGTATCAGAATCCACAGCAATAAAACCCACAGCAATGTGCAGTGTGTGTCAGCGTATCAGAATCCACAGCAATAAACCCCCCAGCAATGTGCGGTGTATGTCAGCATATCAGAATCCACAGCAATAAAACCCCAAGCAATGTGCGGTGTGTCAGCGTATCAGAATCCACAGCAATAAAACCCCCAGCAATGTGCGATGTGTGTCAGTGTATCAGAATCCACAGCAATAAAACCCACAGCAATGTGCGGTGTATGTCAGCATATCAGAATCCACAGCAATAAAACCCCAAGCAATGTGCAGTGTGTCAGCGTATCAGAATCCACAGAAATAAACCCCCCAGCAATGTGCGGTGTGTGTCAGTGTATCAGAATCCACAGCAATAAAACTCCCAGCAATGTGTGGTGTTTGTCAGCGTATCAGAATCCACAGCAATAAAACTCCCAGCAATGTGCGGCGTGTGTCAGCGTATCAGAATCCAAGGCAATAAAACCCCCAGCAATGTGCGGTGTGTGTCAGCATATCAGAATCCACAGCAATAAAACCCACAGCAATGTGCAGTGTGTGTCAGCGTATCAGAATCCACAGCAATAAAACCCCCAGCAATGTGCGGTGTGTGTCAGTGTATCAGAATCCACAGCAATAAAACCCCCAGCAATGTGCGGTGTATGTCAGCATATCAGAATCCACAGCAATAAAACCCCAAGCAATGTGCGGTGTGTGTCAGTGTATCAGAATCCACAGCAATAAAACCCCCAGCAATGTGCGGTGTGTGTCAGCATATCAGAATCCACAGCAATAAAACCCCCAGCAATGTGCGGTGTGTGTCAGGGTATCAGAATCCACAGCAATAAAACCCCAGCAATGTGCGGTGTGTGTCAGCGTATCAGAATCCACAGCAATAAAACCCCCAGCAATGTGCGGTGTGTGTCAGCGTATCAGAATCCACAGCAATAAAACTACCTGCAATGTGCGATGTGTGTCAGCGTATCAGAATCCACAGCAATAAAACCCCAGCAATGTGCGGTGTGTGTCAGCATATCAGAATCCACAGCAATAAAACCCACAGTAATGTGCAGTGTGTGTCAGCGTATCAGAATCCACAGCAATAAAACCCCCAGCAATGTGCGGTGTGTGTCAGTGTATCAGAATCCACAGCAATAAAACCCCCAGCAATGTGCGGTGTATGTCAGCATATCAGAATCCACAGCAATAAAACCCCAAGCAATGTGCGGTGTGTCAGTGTATCAGAATCCACAGCAATAAAACTCCCAGCAATGTGTGTTGTGTGTCAGCGTATCAGAATCCACAGCAATAAAACTCCCAGCAATGTGCGGCGTGTGTCAGCGTATCAGAATCCAAGGCAATAAAACCCCCAGCAATGTGCAGTGTGTGTCAGCATATCAGAACCCACAGCAATAAAACCCCCAGCAATGTGCGATGTGTGTCACGGTATCAGAATCCACAGCACTAAAACTACCAGCAATGTGCAGTGTGTGTCAGCATATCAGAATCCACCGCAATAAAACTCCCAGCAATGTGCGGTGTGTGTCAGTGTATCAGAATCCACAGCAATAAAACTCCCAGCAATTTGCGGTGTGTGTCAGGGTATCAGAATCCACAACAATAAAACTCCCAGCAATGTGCGGTGTGTGTCAGGGTATCGGAATCCACAGCAATAAAACTCCCAGCAATGTGCGGTGTGTGTCAGCGTATCAGAATCCACAGCAATAAAACCCCCCAGCAATGTGCGGTGTGTGTCAGCATATCAGAATCCACAGCAATAAAACTACCTGCAATGTGCGATGTGTGTCAGCATATCAGAATCCACAGCAATAAAACCCCCAGCAATGTGCGGTGTGTGTCAGCATATCAGAATCCACAGCAATAAAACCCACAGCAATGTGCAGTGTGTGTCAGCGTATCAGAATCCACAGCAATAAAACCCCCAGCAATGTGCGGTGTGTGTCAGCATATCAGAATCCACAGCATAAAACCCCCAGCAATGTGCAGTGTGTGTCAGCATATCAGAATCCACAGCAATAAAACCCCCAGCAATGTGCGGTGTGTGTCAGTATATCAGAATCCACAGCAATAAAAAAACCAGCAATGTGCGGTGTATGTCAGTGTATCAGAATCTACAGCAATAAAACTCCCAGCAATGTGCGGTTTGTGTCAGCATATCAGAATCCACAGCAATAAAACCCCCAGCAATGTGCGGTGTGTGTCAGCGTATCAGAATCCACAGCAATAAAACTCCCAGCAATGTGCAGTGTGTGTCAGCATATCAGAACCCACAGCAATAAAACCCCCAGCAATGTGCGATGTGTGTCACGGTATCAGAATCCACAGCACTAAAACTACCAGCAATGTGCAGTGTGTGTCAGCATATCAGAATCCACCGCAATAAAACTCCCAGCAATGTGCGGTGTGTGTCAGTGTATCAGAATCCACAGCAATAAAACTCCCAGCAATTTGCGGTGTGTGTCAGGGTATCAGAATCCACAACAATAAAACTCCCAGCAATGTGCGGTGTGTGTCAGGGTATCGGAATCCACAGCAATAAAACTCTCAGCAATGTGCGGTGTGTGTCAGCGTATCAGAATCCACAGCAATAAAACCCCAGCAATGTGCGGTGTGTGTCAGCATATCAGAATCCACAGCATAAAACCCCAGCAATGTGCAGTGTGTGTCAGCATATCAGAATCCACAGCAATAAAACCCCAGCAATGTGCGGTGTGTGTCAGTATATCAGAATCCACAGCAATAAAACCCCAGCAATGTGCGGTGTATGTCAGTGTATCAGAATCTACAGCAATAAAACTCCCAGCAATGTGCGGTTTGTGTCAGCATATCAGAATCACAGCAATAAAACCCCCAGCAATGTGCGGTGTGTGTCAGCGTATCAGAATCCACAGCAATAAAACTCCAGCAATGTGCAGTGTGTGTCAGCATATCAGAACCCACAGCAATAAAACCCCAGCAATGTGCGATGTGTGTCAGGTATCAGAATCCACAGCACTAAAACTACCAGCAATGTGCAGTGTGTGTCAGCATATCAGAATCCACCGCAATAAAACTCCAGCAATGTGCGGTGTGTGTCAGTGTATCAGAATCCACAGCAATAAAACCCCAGCAATGTGCGGTGTGTGTCAGGGTATCAGAATCCACAACAATAAAACTCCCAGCAATGTGCGGTGTGTGTCAGGGTATCGGAATCCACAGCAATAAAACTCTCAGCAATGTGCGGTGTGTGTCAGCGTATCAGAATCCACAGCAATAAAACCCCCCAGCAATGTGCGGTGTGTGTCAGCATATCAGAATCCACAGCAATAAAACTACCTGCAATGTGCGATGTGTGTCAGCATATCAGAATCGACAGCATAAAACCCCCAGCAATGTGCAGTGTGTGTCAGCATATCAGAATCCACAGCAATAAAACCCACAGCAATGTGCAGTGTGTGTCAGCGTATCAGAATCCACAGCAATAAAACCCCCAGCAATGTGCGGTGTGTGTCAGCATATCAGAATCCACAGCATAAAACCCCCAGCAATGTGCAGTGTGTGTCAGCATATCAGAATCCACAGCAATAAAACCCCCAGCAATGTGCGGTGTGTGTCAGTATATCAGAATCCACAGCAATAAAACCCCCAGCAATGTGCGGTGTGTGTCAGCGTATCAGAATCCACAGAAATAAAACCCCAGGAATGTGCAGTGTGTGTCAATGTATCAGAATCCACAGCAATCAAACTCCCAGCAATATGCGGTGTGTGTCAGCATATCAGAATCCACAGCAATAAAACCCCCAGCAATGTGCAGTGTGTGTCAGCGTATCAGAATCCACAGCAATAAAACTCCCAGCACTGTTCGGTTTGTGTCAGCATATCAGAATCCACAGCATAAAACCCCCAGCAATGTGCGGTGTGTGTCAGCATATCAGAATCCACAGCAATAAAACCCCCAGCAATGTGCAGTGTGTGTCAGCATATTAGAATCCACAGCAATAAAACCCCAGCAATGTGTGGTGTGTGTCAGTGTATCAGAAGCCACAGCAATAAAACCCCCAGCAATTGCAGTGTGTGTCAGCATATCAGAATCCACAGCAATAAAACCCCCAGCAATGTGCAGTGTGTGTCAGCATATCAGAATCCACAGCAATAAAATCCCAAGCAATGTGCGGTGTGTCAGCGTATCAGAATCCACAGCAATAAAAAAACCAGCAATGTGCGGTGTATGTCAGTGTATCAGAATCTACAGCAATAAAACTCCCAGCAATGTGCGGTTTGTGTCAGCATATCAGAATCCACAGCAATAAAACCCCCAGCAATGTGCGGTGTGTGTCAGCGTATCAGAATCCACAGCAATAAAACTCCCAGCAATGTGCAGTGTGTGTCAGCATATCAGAACCCACAGCAATAAAACCCCCAGCAATGTGCAGTGTGTGTCAGCATATCAGAATCCACAGCAATAAAACCCACAGCAATGTGCAGTGTGTGTCAGCGTATCAGAATCCACAGCAATAAAACCCCCAGCAATGTGCGGTGTGTGTCAGCATATCAGAATCCACAGCATAAAACCCCCAGCAATGTGCAGTGTGTGTCAGCATATCAGAATCCACAGCAATAAAACCCCCAGCAATGTGCGGTGTGTGTCAGTATATCAGAATCCACAGCAATAAAACCCCCAGCAATGTGCGGTGTGTGTCAGCGTATCAGAATCCACAGAAATAAAACCCCAGGAATGTGCGGTGTGTGTCAATGTATCAGAATCCACAGCATAAAACCCCCAGCAATGTGCGGTGTGTGTCAGCATATCAGAATCCACAGCAATAAAACCCCCAGCAATGTGCAGTGTGTGTCAGCATATCAGAATCCACAGCAATAAAACCCCCAGCAATGTGTGGTGTGTGTCAGTGTATCAGAAGCCACAGCAATAAAACCCACAGCAATTGCGGTGTGTGTCAGCATATCAGAATCCACAGCAATAAAACCCCCAGCAATGTGCAGTGTGTGTCAGCATATCAGAATCCACAGCAATAAAATCCCAAGCAATGTGCGGTGTGTCAGCGTATCAGAATCTACAGCAATAAAACTCCCAGCAATGTGCGGTTTGTGTCAGCATATCAGAATCCACAGCAATAAACCCCCCAGCAATGTGCGGTGTGTGTCAGCGTATCAGAATCCACAGCAATAAAACTCCCAGCAATGTGCAGTGTGTGTCAGCGTATCAGAATCCACAGCAATAAAACCCCCAGCAATGTGCGGTGTGTCAGCGTATCAGAATCCACAGCAATAAAACCCCCAGCAATGTGCAGTGTGTGTCAGTGTATCAGAATCCACAGCAATAAAACTCCCAGCAATGTGCAGAAAGAATGGAAATCACCAGTGGCAGTTTCCTAAACAGTGAATTCATTGTACAGTCAACAATGGTAAAACCAATGCAAGGCAACTTCAACTGAATCACCTCTTGAACCTGGTGAAATTTATGATACAGAAACTCCGTAGGAACTTGGTTGGAAAAACTGGTAGAATCCCCATGGGAAACTACGTGGAGAAGAACTACGCTAGACAACTGTGCATGAATTATGGTGGAAAATATGAAGGTGAAAGTTCCTTACATTGGAATTCACTGCAGTTATACTGCACTTGAGCCAACGCAGTTCGCCAAAGTAAAACATTGTTCTTTCAGTGAAATAACAACGATGAGAGAATAACTCGTATACTGAAAACATAAACCTTTGAGGGACGCTCTACATTTTATGGTTGGGATCACATATGATAAACAAATTAAGGGTTAATCAAGAGTTTAAGACAACTTTCCACGTTGTGTGATAAAGTGAATATTTAGTCTTCAATTTTTGCATCTTTCTTCCTTTTTTCTTTTGAAACATTGATAACACAGCACTGCCGAGGTTGATGAAAGGCTGATGAACCTCTGAAGGGATGTTTTAATGCGTTGTGTGATAAACAGCCTTGTCTGAGGAATCTCTCGGCACTCTTTGATGAAGACGAAAAGAGTGTCACTTTAAATAATACACATGTATTTTCCGGGCTTAACATTTTGTATGCTTTTGATGTAAATGCTTCGGGGAGAGGTTTGCTCCACTAACAAATTTTAACTTTATTTTTTACACCCTCAGCTCCCCTGCTATCCCTTTTGTCTGCAGACACTTCGTAAAAATAAATAAAATATGACTAGCCACACATTGTCTCCTTCGCTCCAGTCTTGATAGTCGGATAATAGTGGTAACAAGTCGTCTTTCCTAATGTAGGAAGACACCAGGGTTGGGATCATATCTCATCTGTCTTTGTGCTGTTCTCCATAGAAATAGCTGATGGGTATTTAGCTGTTTTTATTCTGTTAACTAGTGATGGAATAATTCCACGCGTTTCGCAATGTATATATCTATACAATAACGTCACTTGGCCTTGGTCATGGAACTGCCTGGTGAAAAGCCATTTAAAGTAGAGAGGAAAGAGAGGTTTTAGAACTACATTTTCCATGAGGCTCTGCTGACCTATTAAGTGGCTCAATCTCAATGAAAATGTAGTTCCAAAACATCTGGAGAGCCACGGTTGCTGAACTCTGCACTACATTTGGAAAGTATGGATCAAGAAGGTCAAATGGAACAACTGAAAAGGTCTCTTGCCATTGTCTTTTATTGTTTGCGCTTCTTAGAATTAGCTCTTGCGTAAATTTGGTTCCTGCACGAGTCCGACCTCAGTCGCCATGTTTTTATTAATGATCGGTCATGGGTGCCACACCATGTGGAAGTCAAGGGGGGCCCTTTATAGCATTCGTCTTTAAGCCCTTTAGGCAGGTTTGCGGCCTGCTGCAAATATGCAAAATCCAGCACACAGTATGCAGGAACAGAACCAGAGCAAGAGATGACAGTACCGATTACAGACACAAGAGGGGGCCCTGTACTGGGTAAGAGTTCTGATCTAATACAGATTACAGGGTTGGGGTAAACATTACGATACACAACAGGAGTTTGCAAGAAGTCAAAACCAATATTCACAGTAGGAAGACAGAACCCTAAACCATAAATGAGGTCCTTATTAGTTGGCCTCTATAATAAACTGCACTATGATGCTGGGTAAATACAACACAAACCAAGAAATAAGACATACAGGATACAGAGAGCAGATAAGAGAATGGTCCAGAAATAAGCCAGTAGTCATACACAATAATATATGGATAGACGGTACAGGTTACCAGGAGCTGACAAGAGAGAGATCCAGAAAACGCGCCAATAGGTCATACACAGGAATATCAATATAAACAGGTTCTGAGAAATCAAAAGACAAAATGCAGGTACTCAGTAGGAAAAACTTATCTTGGACCAGAGAACAAGTGCACTGCTGGCCATAGAAATAGGGCAGGGCATGTCATGTGACCACAGATCTGATCAGTCACAGAGACTCCAGAGGCAGAGAACCTGAAGAGATTAACCCTGAAAGCCAGGAGGGCTGACAATAATGTTCACACCACCAGGGGGCTTGGCAGAAACGTGACAGGATCCTTTCATTAGTAATAGAGATTGCAAGCAGTCACAGTCTAGATGAAAAAAAGCTCAGTGATAAGATCACATTTGCAAAATTCGATAATTTCGCTGCATTGAGTGACCGCAAGTCAAGTGGGATTTATGCATATTGCAGAGGACAAGTTGTAACGGGGACACCTTGCTCATGACCTGTATAATACAGGGAGTGTGTTTGTTTATGTGTTTAATCATACATTGGCCCCCAGGCTGTTAATGTATACAGTTTGTGTTTATGCAAGGTCAGAATTCCTCAGCGTTACACGGCCACGATGCATTCCATTCCAAACTTCACCAACTTGCCAGAATAAATCGTGATGACAACATACATTGTTAGATACATAAAGCAGCTCCATGCACGTACAGAAATAGAACGATAACCTGGAACACGCTCACCCGTCAACAGAAAAGTCAAGGAAAAAAAGTATATTATGAGCTAAGGTGTCGCCGAAACCCCCATGATACAACAAAAAGCAGTTTATTATTTATAGAAAGCAAAATAACATTCATATTCCACTTTACTGCAACAAAATCTGATTTCAAGAGGAGACCTTATGTAGCTTTAAAAGCTCATACATAGGAAATGTTATTTTAATGTTCTCCGGATAACAAACTCTGTCCAAAGAAAGGATTAAAATCTTCAGGTGTCCGTGCTTGAATTTTTTTCAATTTAAGGGGTTGTTCCAAGAGCCAAACTTGCACCAAACGGTAAAATTCACTGTACGGTGCTATTTCGTGGAATTCCGCTATTTAGGAGGCTGGCAATTCGGCAAATACTGGTGAACTGCTGCTGAAATTTGGTGCAATTCGCCTCAAATTGCCGCAATTTGGCGGCAGTGAAATTCCCCATGGAGAAGTAATGGTTAATCTAGTTAGAGAATGCCAAACAGCACCGAAATGTTGGCGAAATGCCCAGATTTTTGGTGTTTCAGTTCGCCAGGTTTAAACAGACGAATCCCATAGGTTTCAATGAAAAAATAAATAATACTGTTTTTAATATTTTTTTATTCAACTGTTTAGTCTTTTAATTTGCAGCAAAAAAACTTTTTTATTTATTTTTTAGGCATTTTTCTGTATTTTTTAAGCAAATTTTCGATTACGATTCTTTTAAATGCCTTTTTTTTTTATGTAACAGACCTTTTTATTATTATTCAAAGGACCTTCATGCATTTTTTAAATTTTAAATGCCCTCTAAATTCAACTAGTTATTTTTTACCCCTGTTCGGCGGCAGATCGGCTTTTTTCAGCAGCGATCGGTGACCGATCAGAGGTCTGTTCGGTGGATCGTCAGCTGTGTTCGGCGGCTGTGGGTGCGTTCGGCGGATCGTCTGTTGCAACAGCAGTCTGTTCGGTGGTTGGTGGCTGTGTTCAGCAGGTTTACTGTAAAATTGCAGGTTTTACATAAGGGACATTGGGACACTGCACCAACACATTAAATTTGTAACACGCAATGTCCCTACTGAAAAACCCTCAATTTTACAGTAAATCTGTAACTCGCAATATGCCTACTGTAAAACCCTCAATTTTACAGTAAATCTGTAACTCGCAATATGCCTACTGTAAAACCCTCAATTTTACAGTAAATATGTAACTCGCAATATGCCTACTGTAAAACCTGCAATTTTACAGTAAAAGCTCAACATGCAATATCAGTAAAGTCCACATCTTTATGTACGTAACTCCCAATACTCGTTCTGGAAAAGCCATTTTTTACATTACAACCCACATTTTTTTACTTTAACCATATTTTTACTTTAAAAATATTTGCGCCGCATCTCGGAAGAAGACACTAAGGGATGCGGGGGAAACATACGTTAGGCTTATTTGTCTACCTTGCCGGCCACCTATTTTAATAAGGATTTTTAACGGCATTTTCAGTCTTTTTGGTGGGTGTTTCGTGGTTATAATAGATTTTATTCATCTTTATTTTAAAAAAGTTATTCATTCTTAGTATATAATTTTTTTTTAGATGTTTTGTTTCCACAGTATAGTTTTTATTATCCTCGTTTTCTAGAAAATTCAGTACATGTTTTACTTTAAACCCTTCAAGTGATTTAAAAAAAAAAAAAAACACTGTCGGAACCGGTGTATTCTTGGAAAAATCATTCTAATTAATTATACAGAAAGAAATATTTGGGAAAATTTGCAATGTAATTAATACTGTAATAACATATTTGACAGGCAGGTGGCACCATCTACTGGCCAAAATGAGTTACTGCAGGTAGAACTGCAGCACAGAGCTCCGCGCATCGGCTGCCCAAGCCCAATAAGGACATTCAATTAACCAATTTTAGCACCCTTGGCATTATGCCCACATGGTTAAAACTTTAGGGGCACCTTGTGGAACCCAAAAGCAAACAACATTAATTTGCGACAAAACAGGTTTCATTTGCTTTTGTCCTGCTCATCTTTAGATCAAAATAACTCAGTATCAGGCACCTGATGGTGCCTTTGAAGACCCGAGTTATCTTGATCTCGGGAGTTAAATAAAAATTATAATTATTATTATTATTAGAGATATCTAGACATGCCTTAACATAATCTAACAACATAATAAAAAAAAATACCAGGACCACACGGCAGGATTTAATTTGAGAGCTACTGTGGAATGAATTGTGCTGTCTGTGCGTGTCCTGTCATTTCTTCCCCTTTCTATGCAGGAATGTAAAATAATCATATCGTATCTGCAAACCATTTTTAATGAAGGTCCTGAGCCACTTAACTAGACAATTTGCGGTGTGCGTGGTTTTCAAGGAAACGGAGATATAAAGTGCAATTATCAAGCAGGGAAATCAGAGTTTTCATACTAAGCGCACTGAAAGTGCTTGCTGCAAAGGTGTCATAATTACAGTGAAAATACATTGTCATTATTGTATAAATATTTAATATGTTCTCATAATCACAATCTCTGCCTATTTACTTAATAGGACGCGTGTGGTCTCGATTCAGAATTAGGCAGACACTGTTTATTTTCCGGGACAATCAATGCGGCATTAATGGGACCCTCCGTAATGGCTTGACGACTCTTACATTATAGTGGCTGGAGCTTCGAAGTCCCTTCACACAGTGTATTGCAGAAAATTACACACATTACACAGATGCAAGTCTACGACTACTCACATTTCTTAAGTGAAGACTCTTAGGGCAGTATTACAAAGTTGGTGCTAACTTAACCAGAGCTGTTGTAAACTTACCAGAGCCATTATAGTCTATGGCAGTGGTTCCCAACCGTGGTCCTCACGTACCCCTAACAGGCCAGGTTTTAAGGATTGCCTTAGGGAAATGCAGACTGAATCCCGCAATCACTTAGCAGCAAATCATATCACCTGTGCTGTGCTGCAACTATCTGGAAAACCTGACCTGTTGGGGGTACTTGAGGACCACGGTTGGGAACCACTGGTCTATGGAGCTGTTAAATTAACAGCTCTGGTTAAGTTACCACCAACTTTGTAATACTGCCCTTAGACTTGCTTTGCTCCATCTGTCATTCAGTTGTATGAACAGCACATTTGATAGGCATCTACCATACCATGTTGGGATGTAGGATAGGATGAGCCAGGGACTCTAGAAGAGGCTCTTGGTACTCGTTATTGAGGACACATCTCACACAACGTTTCAGCCCTATACAGAGTCTTTTTCAAGGCTCTATATATAGGGCTGAAATGTTATGTGAGAGGTGTCCTGAATAAAGACAACCAAGATGCTCTCCTAGAGTGCCTAGTTCATATTTTCCTATGTTTGAGATTGGGCCATTCTGTGCCCTATGGCAACAGAGGGATGAAGAAGTTTCTATTAGATGCATGGGTCGTGCCTGTCTTAATTTGGGACATTGTTGGGATGTGGTATTGGGCAGTAGTTGACCATTCGCTTCGGGATGTAATGGGCGGCTGGTAATGGATAAAAAGATAGGAAGTTGCTTTATCCCCAACAACTTCTTGAACTATCTCTACAGAGTTTCCAGAAAGTCCTCATGACCGGAGAAATTATTTGTAGTGTTGTATCGCCAAGGATCCTAATGCACTTTACCGGTGACTTGACAGGAGGCAAGTATAAAGAAATAGTTGAAAGTGCCACAAAGCCCACTAAAAGACACACACAGACATCTACATCAGTATGTATAGATGTTCGATGGCTCTCCCCAATGTTTGGTTCACATTGTATTTGAACGGTTACTTCATCAACTGAGGGTTAAACCCTAGTGAGTATTTCCCCCCAACCAAGCTGTTCCCAGATTATTGTGTTAAGTGCCAAGAATGGACAAAAGCCGTACTTTAGATGCTCAAGTATAATGCGACACTAGCATAACGCGATGGGTAGAGATTCATTATGGAAATGAAAATATTACTCAAGACTCAAATATAACGTGAGGAGCAAAATTATAAAAGTATAATTTTTTTTTAAAAAAATTACAAAAGTCTGTTAAATTCCACCCAACTTTTTTTCTAGTTCATTCCACCCCACTCTTTTCTTGTTCATTCCACCCCAGTCTTTTATTGTTTCTTTAACCCCACTCGTTTCATGTTCATTCCACCACACTCTTTTCATGTTCATTCCACCCCACTCTTTTCTTGCTCATGAGTATGGCCTTTCCAATGATACCAAACATGACCATGTTCAAAGTAAAAACAAAATAATAAATAATAAAAAATAATAATAATAATTTTTTTGTCTGTGTTTTTTTTTTTTATTAATGCAGCAATATTTGTTCCCATTTCAATTATAATGTTACCAATGATGCTGCACTAACGATTTTTATTTTTTGGGTTTTAGCTAAAAAAATTACGTAATTTCCCAGAAAAAAAGTAACGAGTTTCCATTTGTAATTTTTTTAACAAGCGCACCCCATAGAATATATAACCGCAAAGGCTCGGATGATAAAATGTGAAAAAAACTCACTTTACACGCTGTAGATGATTGAAAATTCATATTTTATTTACATTTTTTGTTATAATATTCAGGCAGGGCATGATGTATACATATAATAATGATATATTATGAATCTGCTGAGTCTGCCAAAAAAAAAGGATATATAATTTGTCTGGGTTGTGTAACAAAATGTGACTTCAAATCGCGTTTAAACATGATGAGCAAAAGCGGTAAAACTGAGCTCAGCACACAGGGGTGAAATGACTCAGCAGTGATGGGGTTAACTTCCCCTCTATTTTCCTGCCTGAAAATCCATTTATCAGTACCTTTCAGCATTTGTGATTTATTTTTGAAAGTTGGCATAGCGATCAACTCGAATTGAAATCGATAAAACCGATATTCCCATTAAAAAATAAAGCTGCGAGAGCCGGTACCTGAGACAAATTTTTTAGCGGAAATCAAAATGCCGGTAAACCAAAACGGAGTCTCCCAAACCGAAAAATAACCAAAAATTGGCTTAAAAAGTTGACGATTTTGACTATAGGGTCCAAATTAAATGAAGCTCTACACCTCTTTATTCTCCCACTGATTAAGTGTTGATAAATGTAACATCATCTGATTATGTAGACTGCGGAATATTACCACGAATAAACACACATCATAAATCCACTTCCTAACCAATATTTTGCCAGATGGTTCCGAACCCTCTCTGATGCACCTTGATGTACCTGATTCTATTTGCCGGTTAATATAATCCATTCCCTTACTTAGACCCTATCATCACTCTGGAAAAATACTATAAGTTAATAAATCTCCGGAACCCAATGTATCTGACACTTGCCTATTTATTTTACAATATCCCTCATCGAAATTCTATGATAATAACTGTCATTGTCAGAAATGATTATTTCACATTATCATATCCTGCGCAGTCTGCCCATTCTGGAGATCAGAATATTCAAATACGTATTATTTCCCGATGCGCCGAAAAACTAACGTTAAATAATTTCATATATATTTATTCATGCCCAAAGTGATTACGTTATCCTTATTCAAAAATTCAACGTCAACTTGGATTATGGATTTTGGCTCCATTGGTTCTTCTGGATGTGTTTTGTTTTTTTGGGGGGGTGGGGTTATAATGTACGGGAGACTATCCGTTCATTAGTTATTTATCTCCCTCCGTTTCCTTCGCGTCCCCGCGTTCGCTGCTTAAAAAGTTTCAAAATCAAAATTAATTTGAGGAAGGAGCGGAAGCGGGCAAAAGGTCGGGTGAATGTAAGACACTGTTTGTCGTGCCGCTCAGCAAGGTGTCAAACGCAAGGCAGGGAAGATGATGCCCAATTAAATGGGACTTCAGCGCCGAATCGCCAAACAAACTTGCCGGGATGTTTTTCTCCCTTCACAAATAATTAGCTGCCATTGAAACTTAATTGCTTCTACTAAGACAACGCAGAGACCTTTACATAATTCTAATCAAAACATGTTTGTATGAGAAACGTTTTCTGTAAAACCGGATTATGTGTTGGCCGTAATGTGTCCCTGTTCAATGACAAGGACTGGGACCTGTCATTGCATTCACATATGATATACACACACACACACACTGACCAAAGAAAAGGCCCCACCTGGATGTAACTAAACAGTTACGTGCAAGCCTCCCATTGGATAATTACCGCAGCGATTACTATAGGGGTAGCGAGCTGCGAACCTTCGATATCTGATTTGAATTGCCGGACATACTCGATTCGATTTGGAAGTGAGCCGATTGATTCAAAAACTCTCGGAGTCCGATTCCAGAGCTTGTCTGGCCATGATCCGCATCCCCAGCATTGCAGCGTACCTCCCAGATGCACAGCACACGGTTGGGAATGGCACGCTGCTAGGCTCCGCCTCCTCCAGCAAGACTGACGTGTGAGATGTCACATGATGCATGGAGGATGCAGACAACGGGAGCAGTCAAAGCTGCAAAAAAGGTGTTTGGCTGGGACAGAGGAGTGAGCAGAAGACAGGCCTGAGCCAAGTTGGTGATGGTGAATATAACTATCCTGTCGCTCCTTTATTGTGCTTCTTTTACAGGATGGTGAATGTGATGGAATGGATCGTTCATCATCAGCAGAAGAAGAGGAGATGGCCGCTGGCCTGCTGTGTAGTAGTCGAATGAGAGTGACCGGGGTGGGGGAGCTTAGAACTGGCCATATTGATTATATGGGGGCCTGCTCTGTGTGGGGAAATAATAAATTACCTGGGGGTCTGCTCTGTCTGGGGAAATAATACATTATATGGGGGCTTGTTCTGTTTGGGGAGATAATAAATTATATGGGGGCTTGCTCTGTGTGGGAGATAATACATTATATGGGGGTCTGCTCTGTGTGGGAGATAATACATTATATGGGGGGCCTGCTCTGTGTGGGAGATAATACATTATAGGGGGCCTGCTGTGTTTGGGGAGATAATAAATTATATGGGGGCTTGCTCTGTGTGGGAGATAATACATTATATGGGGGCTTGCTCTGTGTGGGAGATAATACATTATATGGGGGCCTGCTCTGTGTGGGGAGATAATACATTATAGGGGGTCTGCTCTGTTTGGGGAGATAATAAATTATATGGGGGCTTGCTGTGTGGGGAGATAATAAATTATATGGGGGGCTGCTCTGTGTGGGAGATAATACATTATATGGGGGTCTGCTCTGTGTGGGAGATAATACATTATATGGGGGCTTGCTCTGTGTGGGGAGATAATACATTATAGGGGGTCTGCTCTGTTTGGGGAGATAATAAATTATATGGGGGCTTGCTCTGTGTGGGAGATAATACATTATATGGGGGCTTGCTCTGTGTGGGAGATAATACATTATATGGGGGCCTGCTCTGTGTGGGGAGATAATACATTATATGGGGCTCTGCTCTGTTTGGGGAGATAATAAATTATATGGGGGCTTGCTGTGTGTGGGGAGATAATAAATTATATGGGGGGCTGCTCTGTGTGGGAGATAATACATTATATGGGGGTCTGCTCTGTGTGGGGAGATAATAAATTATATGGGGGCTTGCTGTGTGTGGGGAGATAATATTATTATGGGGGCTTGCTGTGTGTGGGGAGATAATACATTATATGGGGGCCTGCTCTGTGTGGGGAGATAATAAATTATATGGGGGCCTGCTCTGTGTGGGAGATAATACATTATATGGGGGTTGCTCTGTGTGGAGATAATAAATTATATGGGGGCTTGCTCTGTGTGGGGAAATAATAGATTACATGGGGGCCTGCTCTGTGTGGGAAGATAATACATTATATGGGGGCCTGCTCTGTGGGAAGATAATACATTATATGGGGGCCTGCTCTGTGTGGGATATAAATATATATGGGTCTGCTCTGTGTGGGGAAATAATAGATTACATGGGGGCCTGCTCTGTGTGGGAAGATAATACATTATATGGGGGCCTGCTCTGTGTGGGAAGATAATACATTATATGGAGGCTGCTCTGTGTGGGAGATAATAAATTATATGGGGGCTTGCTGTGTGTGGGGAGATAATAAATTATATGGGGGCTTGCTCTGTGTGGGGAGATAATACATTATATGGGGGGGCTGCTCTGTGTGGGGAGATAATACATTATAGGGGCCTGCTCTGTGTGGGAGATAATAAATTATATGGGGGGGCTGCTCTGTGTGGGAGATAATACATTATAGGGGCCTGCTCTGTGTGGGGAGATAATAAATATATGGGGGCCTGCTCTGTGTGGGGAGATAATAAATTATATGGGGGCCTGCTCTGTGTGGGGAGATAATAAATTATATGGGGGCCTGCTCTGTGTGGGAGATAATACATTATATGGGGGGCTGCTCTGTGTGGAGATAATAAATTATATGGGGGCTTGCTCTGTGTGGGAGATAATACATTATATGGGGCTTGCTCTGTGTGGAGATAATACATTATATGGGGGTCTGCTCTGTATGGGAAATAATAAATTATATGGGGGCTTGCTCTGTGTGGGGAGATAATACATTACATGGGGGTCTGCTCTGTGTGGGGAAATAATACATTATATGGGGGGCCTGCTCTGTTTGGGGAGATAATACATTACAGGGGCCTGCTTGGTGTGGGGAAATAATACATTATTTGGGGGCCTGCTCTGTGTGGGGAAATAATACATTATATGGGGGCCTGCTCTGTGTGGGGAGATAATAAATTATAGGGCTGCTCTGTGTGGGGAGATAATACATTATATGGGGCCTGCTCTGTGTGGGGAGATAATAATTATATGGGGGTCTGCTCTGTGTGGGAGATAATAGATTACATGGGGGCCTGCTCTGTGTGGGAGATAATACATTATATGGGGGGCTGCTCTGTGTGGGGAGATAATACATTATATGGGGACCTGCTCTGTATGGGGAGATAATAAATTATATGGGGGCCTGCTCTGTGTGGAAGATAATACATTATATGGGGGGCTGCTCTGTATGGGGAGATAATACATTATATAGGGGGCCTGCTCTTTGTGGGAGATAATACATTTTATGGGGACCTGCTCTGTGTTGGGAGATAGTAAATTATATGTAACATCAGCTGAACTGGCATACACAAACCTATCCAGGCTGCATCCTACAGGAAAGCTTCGATTCGATACTCGATTTGAATTTCAAACCTTAACAGCTGATTCGATTCATGATTTGATTCGAGCAAAAATTTGTGATTCGCAGGGCCCTATATAGGGGTTGTTCAAAGAGAGCCAAACCGGCCCCAAAAGTGCACTGAAAAAAACCCGGCCTTTTAAAAACAAATTGTAAACAACATTTTTTGTCTAAATATTACAAAAAATAAAAAGGTGTTCTAAAAAATAAAAAAAAATTTATGAAAATTAAGTTTTTTGTTAAAACAAAATTAAAAATCATATTTTTTTTTACACTGATACCTATAGGATTCACCTGTTTAAACCTGTCGAAACGAATCACTGAAAATCAGGTAATTTCGCTGTCACTTCAGTGCAGTTGCCATTCTCGGAATAGGTTAACCATTACTTCTCTATTGGACAATTTCACTGCTCGACGAACTGCAGCGAACTGTGACGACCTGCATCGTATTTCGCCGTCTATTCACCAGTATTTGGAGAATTGACAGCTTTGCGAATAGATGAACTGTCCTGAAATTGCACCGTTCGGTGCTCTTTGGTGGCAAGTTCGGTGCTTTGTGAATAAACCCTTTATTTCTTTTAGTACTAGAGCCCTGATGAGAGAAAGACGCTTATATTTTTGTGAAAAACATAAGGTGTTATTCAGAGAGAGCCGATCTGGCCCCGAAATGTCACCGAACAGGAACAGACCTCTTTATTATCATTCATTGGATCTTATATGTAAATTCCAGTATTTTTTTTGGAAACAGTGTTTCAATTTCGAAACTTTCAAGCCTATTTTTTTTTTTCTTTTTTTTACCCCGTTCTTCAGCTTGTCGGCTTTTTCCTGCGGCTGGTCTGTGCTGTGTTCGGCGACTTGTTGACTTTTTCCTGACGTGTTCGGTGTGTTTTTTTGCTGCGGTTCCGCCGGGTTTTTGAGGTGTTTTCAGCAGGTTTGTGGTGGGTTTTCCCTGCACTCCATAGACCCTGTGGTGAATGCTGAATTCACCGCAAGGTGGGGAAATTTAATTCCCGAAGTGTGGGGAACAAGAGACTTTCGGTACTCTCTGAATAACCCCCATAGATATTTGTTTGTCATTAAGAACAATATCATTCTTGAAAGACTTTTGCTGACGAGCGTCTTGTTGATGGTGAAGCAGAGTTCTACAAGTTTGTTTTGATGATTCCAAGATCGTTCTTCTAATCTGGTATATGAGATATGACCTCAAAATGTCAACGCAATATATCCAGGTTACCTTCTGCTAAGTTCCTGACAGGCCTGCTGGTTAAGAGTTAATTGATATATGTGTACGTATCAATATCAATCAGGGTGTCCTTTATTTTACGTCTCCCTGATTATGCACGCGAGTAATTGAAGGTGAAGTATCAGTTAGACTCATTTCTTGTCGGTGAAACTCATGTCAGTCGACTGGAGGACACCTTGTCTCACATGACTTTGTAGATAAACATACACTCCGCATATTCTGTAAGTCGCACGTTCACTAGATTGTGACATGAATCTCTGATTAGCTCCACCATCCAACAAAATAACTATACGACCCCCGAAAAGTCACAGGAAAAGTGTAATATATAAAATATCGAGCTAAATCAACTAGAAGGAACTACACTAATGTACTGCTATAAAGTTTTTTTTGGTGGGAAAATCCACTTCATAAATGGGCTTCACCCCTAATAAACCCAAATACACCAACTCCATTAAGTCGAATACAATCATATAAAAAAACCTCAAACTTAATTATTTTCAAAATCATGTCATAAAATACAAACTAATGATTGTGATAGATCCAAAGGGTGATTGGGCAAGAACATATAGCCCTTCTTATTTAGTCCAAATCAAAGGCTGACCCCATACCATAAATTATCCATATTTAATGCTGAGAATCGTTAACATACTCCATTTAACATCTTCCATTGGCCAAGAAAGCACATAGAAGGTCATTAAGCATAAGAAGAGACACCAAGACCATATAACATCTCGCATTGGCCAAGAAACCACATAAAGGGTCATTCAGCATATGAAGAGACCACTTCAAGACCATGTATGTCCCTTTATGACCTTTTATGTGCCTTCTTGGCCAATGCGAGATGTTACATGGTCTTGTTGACTCTTCATATGGTCTTGGTGTGTCTTCATATGCTGAATGACCAATTATGTGCTTTCTTGGCCAATGTGAGATGTTATATGGTTTGGTTTCTCTTCATATGTGTAACGGAAACGCTCTTGTCCACCTGTCCTGGTCTCCAGACACCCTCCTTTATGCAGATCGGCCCGACTGCTGAGTTGCTCAGAACTCAGTGCCTCGAGCAGCCTGATCTCTTGCCTCTGACCCGCTGCCTATTTGAATGAATTTCCAGATGGCCGCTCTGTGCCTTCTGAGGGTTATTGTGAGTACCCTGAATGAGACACCAGGCAGACTGTATGTTCAAACAGGATCAACTGACTTTATTGGAGAAAACACACCAGTATTTATGCTCAGGTACACACACACACTTTCAAACTTCCCTTCCACCCCAACAGTTCTGATTGGCTGGTTTAAAGACCACTGCAGGCTTCCTTCTGGTCCTCCTCAGGTTCTTCCTATGTAACTTTGTCTGTGTTGAAAGGGCTGGCAAATTAATTCTCTCAGTCAACAGATACGGTGTCAGGGGGAAGCACACACTCTCACAATCCATTTTCACAGACCATTTACATAATCCATTGTCCCAATGATCCAGATTGGGACAGTGTTTGTTTTACAGGCTGACTCACAACTCACACATGCAGCAGATAAACAGATAGACATAGCATTCTTGCATAATCACAGATCACACAAACCGCATTACATTATTGTGGTTCAACAAAGAAATAAACTTTAAACTAAATCACAAACAGTATACAAATAATAAGGAAATTCAGGCCTGCACCCCAAACCCATCTCCAAGTTCACATTAAAACATTGTATGAAGAAATGGAATGAAATAAACATCATTTACGGGTACTCCTAAAACAGGGGAATAAAGAGACCAGAGGGAAAAAAGTCTGTATTTGGAGATTTAAACGCGGAGAACGCACTGAGTCAAAGTTTCTCAGCAAAGGGTGTGAAGTCAGTTCCGTGACAATATGGTCTTGGCTTGGTCTCTCTTTGTATGCTGATTGACCCTTTATGAGGTTTCTTGGCCAGTGCGAGATACTATATGGTCTTCGTGTCTCTTCATATGATCTTGGGGTCTCTTCGTATGCTGAATGACCCATTATGTACTTTCATGGCCAATGCGAGATGTTACATGGCCTTGATGTCTTTTCATATGTCTCGGGGACTTTTTGTATGCTGAATGACCCTTGATGTGCTTTCATGGCCAATGTGAGATGCTACAGTTGTGTTCAAAATTATTCAACCCCCACTGAAATTGAGTGTTTTGGCCAGTTTGACATTGATTTTGATCATTCAGTCATCTTGCTTACAATTAAATCAAAGAGACACGTGTAGGTCAGACAAATATAACATAACATTTATAATGAAATAACCACAAATGTCTTTTCTGTGCTCACATCATTATCAGTTTTATTCAACCCCCAAGTGACATTCAATCTTAGTACTTAGTACAACATCCTTTTACAGTTATAACAGCTTTTAAACGTGAAGCATAGCTTGACACAAGTGTCTTGCAGCAATCTATGGATATCTTTACCCATTCGTCATGGGCAAAAGCCTCCAGTTCAGTCACATTCCTAGGCTTGCGCACTGCGACTGCTTTCTTTAAGTCCCACCAGAGGTTCTCAATCGAATTTAAGTCAGGTGACTGCGATGGCCCCTCCAAAATGTTCCAGCCTTTAATCTGCAACCATGCTCTAGTGGACTTGGAGGTATGCTTGGGATCATTGTCCTGTTGAAAGGTCCAACGTCTCCCAAGCCTCAGGTTTGTGACGGACTGCATCACATTGTCATCCAATATCTCCTGGTACTGAAGAGAATTCATGGTACCTTGCACACGCTGAAGCTTCCCTGTACCTGCAGAAGCAAAACAGCCCCAAAGCATGATTGACCACCGCCATGCTTCACAGTAGGCAAGGTGTTCTTTTCTTCATAGGCCTTGTTCTTCCTCCTCCAAACATAGCGTTGATCCATGGGGCCAAACAGTTCTAATTTTGTTTCATCAGTCCACAGAACACTATCCCAAAACTTCTGTGGTTTGTCCACATGACTTTTGGCATACTGCAGTCGACTCTGCTTATTCTTTGGAGACAGCAAGGGGGTGCGCCTGGGAGTTCTGGTATGGAGGCCTTCATTACGCAGTGTGCGCCGTATTGTCTGAGCTGAAACTTCAGTACCCACATCTGACAAATCTTTTCTCAGTTCCTCAGCAGTCACACAGGGACTTTTCTCCACTCTACGCTTCAGGTAGCGCACAGCAGTCAAAGTCAGCATCTTCTTTCTCCCACGACCAGGTAGCGTTTTAACAGTGCCCTTTGCCTTGAATTTGCGAATGATGCTTCCTATGGTCTCTCTTGGTATGTTTAACATCTTTGCAATCTTCTTATAGCCATTGCCCTTCCTGTGAAGAGTAATCACCTCTTCTCTTGTCTTCCTGGACCATTCTCTTGACTTCACCATGTATGTAACCACACCAGTAAATGTCTAGAAGGAGCTGACTATCACAGTCATTTTAAAGCTGCCTAATTGGTGCTTATTATGCTTTATTGCTGCTTGGTGACATCCACAGGTGTTTTCAATACCTGATTGAAAACACTTGACTGAACCTCTGTTCTTCAGAGTGGGAGTCTTTAAGGGGTTGAATAATTGTGTCAATGAAGAATTCACAAAAGAAACATTTACTACTGTATTACAAAACCAATTGATGTCATTTTAGTTGCATATGGTTCTTTAAAAAGTTCTTGTAGGATTTCATTCTGAATACAATTACAAATGTACACTAAATTCCCTAAAACCCTTTACAGCATTGGGGGTTGAATAATTTTGAACACAACTGTATATGGTCTTGGTGTCTCTTCATATGATCTTGGTGTCTCTTCGTATGCTGAATGACCCCTTATGTGCTTTCATGGCCAAGTTTGATGCTATTTTATATAATTTTATTCCACTTAATGCCTCATTGACAATTGGTGTATTTCACATTTTCGTGCACGGTCTATCCATTAGTGAGTCGATATTACCCACTCCATTGGAATGTAGCAGTCCCATGGGATTGGTCCCTGTGCTTTGCGTTTAGCAGACTTTAGGTCAGGTTAATTCTTACTTTTCGGTTTTATTCATTAATATGAGGATGGATATGTTGAATCCCAACTGAAAATCTTCTAAACCACTTGGTTTAATAGAGTCGAATATATCGAAAACCCTGTTGAACACATTCCTCGACTTGGAGCCCATTGTTAAAAAGGAATTTGTATGATCAGCAAATGTTGATAATTTAAAGCATTGTAAAAGTTAAGATCGTTTTCTGGCTTCGATGGGCGGAAGACGGTTTAGCACAAAGCGAGTGTATTATCTTTAATTACCGTTCCATGTTCCTAAAGGTGCTCTTCTACACTCACCCTCCTTCCTTCGACGATCCAACCAATTTCCTATCTGTCTTCTTTATTGCCTGTACGAGATGTAACACGGCGGATTCTTATGAATCAACCCCGCTACAAAACTCCTAATAAAAATCCTCATAAAATACAGACAGATGAGGTCAATCGTCTTACAATTATCTAACCTGCTTCTGGTTTCCATGGAGGAGGTCATTTATTTCATTTGTTAAGTTTCGTACAAGTTCCTCCGGCAATATATCGGCCAAGTATTTTTTTGGATGAAAGAAATGAAATAATTGCTAAGAATTAATGGAAAGTAAAACTTCTTTAACCCCTTCCCACTGCACGATGGAATAATTCCGTCATCTGCCCGAAACCATGCTATTTAGGAACAGGAGTGGAGACCATCCAGTTAATGCTAGTGCTGGTGCTGAGCCACACAAGCAGCCGGAAATCTAGATGTTGCTGCACATGTGAGCTCCGTGACATAATCACAGAGATCACCGAACAGTGTAACCGTCTGAACTGTGTATGCAAGAAAGAGAGACCAGGCTGGTACGCCAAGCATTCCGGATTCTTCTGGGATTTCGGAATCCGGGAGAAACAGATGCTTTAGAGCAGTTTTCCAAATCCATGGCCCCATGGCCTACATTTCCCAGAATTCTTTGAATGCAACAGAGGGCCAGAAAATCATGCGATTTGTAGCTCAGAAATATCTGTGCACCTGGGTTTGACAGCTCTGCTTTAGAGGAAGGAGATCGTGGAGTTAGAGCCATGATCATCTTCACTGGGGGAGCTTTGTGGACATAACAACCGGAGTTATCGAGATTCCAGGCCGCATGTCACACGCTGGGGCTGCCCAGAGGATCCCAGCATGTGCCGTGGTTCCTGAGTGGCAAGGACCGACCGGATGGAGCAGCCTATGTCCAGAATCACTAAAATCCTGATGCTATGTAAACTCCATTTTTCGGATTTTAGGATTTCGGATAAAAGGTGCCCGACCTGTACATATTAATATTGCGAGAATTGTGCAAATGTTTTTGCATACATTTTTTTCACATTTTCTCCTTCATTAAATGCAAATGTATTCATGCGTATGTCACATAAAAGCAAAGCTCTAACTGACCTTTAAAAAAACAGTATATAATGTGAGTCGGTGCAGTAAACGAGAAAGAAGAAAACTATGGTTGACGTAAAGGTAGCAAAAATGACAAAATAAGTTGGATCTCAGCATCAAACAAGCAACATGAGGTTGTGCCACTTAGAAGTTGACCCTAAGTCAATGTAGCATTAAAATTCTTATTCTGTGATAGTTAAAATATTTAAATAATATAACTTTGCTATGTTTAAGCTTTACGGAACAAATGCTTGGATGAAAGGTTCCAAACACTTCATGGCGTCCCTTATCTTGCACAATTTCAAATGAGGTCTGTATAAGGCCTACCTGGTCCACTGGCACCATATTTGTGCGATCATCTGATATTGTCTGAAGTCGTTCGACCGATCCTACAACATGCAGGTGTACTGGCTGGGTGGAGTAGAGGTAATGTCACCGCTCTGCATGGAGAGAGCCTGTGGAGTCATGGGTTCGATCCCAGCAAGCAACCTCTCCAGTAAGTGTCCTTGGCAAGACACCCAACGGTACATACTCGCCACCCAGGACATACTTGAAAACGAGAGAAATCTCAATGTATCCTTCCTGGTAAAATCCTTTCACAAAAAAAAAAAAAAAAAATCAGCCCTCTTCCACTGCATCGACCTTCATCAGACGATTTTATATGACTACAACAGATTAGCGATGATTTCAATTTTCATTGAATTTGGTCAGATGAAATCGGATGATCTGGTATCAGATTGTATGAAAAAGATGAGTTGTATAGTTAAACCGCTGTGCCACGGCAGGGAAATTGCCCCATAGAGAAGTTATTCAGAGCGAAGCCCATAGGATTCAATGTAAAAAGTATTTTCTTTTTTATTTATTAAACAGTTTATTTTTTTAATCTGCAGCATAAAAACATATTAATTATAGATTTTTTTAAATCTCTTAGATATTTCTCTGGATTTTTGGGAGAAATTTTGGGTTCCGTTTATTTTTTTTTAAAAAAAGACTAGACATTTTTTCTCTTGCGTCTTGTTTTTAATTTCCTTTGCGAGCCTCACTGGTGCTGAAACCTATTTCATTATCACGGACAGGGGTTAATCCCCCCCCCTCCCGCAGCCTGGCGATTTTTTTTGTTGTGTTTTTTTTTCACTGCTTCGGCTGCGCCAAATACAGTTTTTTCCCCCGCAGTGTTTTGTTTTTTCTCCATTCGGTGGCCTGTCCATCGGCCGATCTGGGTCATTCACAGACACTTCCACTGGAAGACCCTGATCGGCCAATGACGTTGTCCTTAGTCTGGTGACCAAGTCGCTGACTACAGTGCTAATGGACAGCCAGCCGTACTCAGAAATGGCTTGTGTGAATATGTACTAAAGATAGATAATAAAACGGAGATCTCCTGCTTATGGGGGTTTGTAGTGATCAGAATGAGATTATTAGCAAAGCAATATCTGTATGTGCTGCATAATGCCTGTGTATGACAATTACAGCAACACCTTGTATCTGTATGTGCTGCATAATGCCTGTGTATGGCAATTACAGCAACACCTTGTATCTGTACGTGCTGCATAATGCCTGTGTATAGCAATTACAGCAACACCTTGTATCTGTATGTGCTGCATAATGCCTGTGTATGGCAATTACAGCAACACCTTGTATCTGTATGTGCAGCATAATGCCTGTGTATGGCAATTACAGCAACACCTTGTATCTGTATGTGCAGCATAATGCCTGTGTATGGCAATTACAGCAACACCTTTTATCTGTACGTGCTGCATAATGCCTGGGTACGGCAATTACAGCAACACCTTGTATCTGTATGTGCAGCATAATGCCTGTGTATGGCAATTACAGCAACACCTTGTATCTGTACGTGCTGCATAATGCCTGGGTACGGCAATTACAGCAACACCTTGTATCTGTACGTGCTGCATAATGCCAGTGTATGGCAATTACAGCAACACCTTGTATCTGTATGTGCTGCATAATGCCTGGGTATGGCAATTACAGCAACACCTTGTATCTGTATGTGCTGCATAATGCCTGTGTATGGCAATTACAGCAACACCTTGTATCTGTATGTGCCGCATAATGCCTGTGTGTGGAAATTACAGCAACACCTTGTATCTGTATGTGCTGCATAATGCCTGTGTGTAGTGTGTGGCAATTACAGCAACACCTTGTATCTGTACCATACAGGGATTTACACTCACTATAGCCCCCTGAATCTTATCCCTGTATAGCAGTAACTGACCCCACAGCTCTCCCTGTATTCTGCCAAATCCCTGGCTGCTGGAATGCTGCAGTAAAGTTTGTTGAGCTTTTTGTTACAATGAGGGTGGGGACTGCTTCTTGTAGATGTTTTACAGTAATGCTGGGGGACAGGAGTGAGATCTCACTGATAATTGCATTTCTCCCCTAAGGCTATGGTCAGACGAACGCAGTGCGAACGCGCGCGCAGCCGCACTTTATCACGGCCGTAGTAGCAGCAAATGACGGGCAATATACAATGTACGGCCGCACAAAAGTGCGGCCGTGCAACGCAAGCGGCAAACAAACGCATTTATTTCGAGAACGTGATACCGCTAGTACTGACGTACAGAGTGCGCTGCGTCCGCTAGCGGCGTGTGTGCATTATTAGGAGACGTCAGACACTGCTAATGTCCGGCCTACATAACGTCCAGACGCAAAAAGTGTTTTATTGATGATCCGTACAAAATCACGGATGAAAATGCGCATCGTATGACCGCTATCGCGTATTCCGTGAAAAAATACGTCCATTCATTCAAACGCACTTTTTCACAGACGATGTGAAAAATGCATTAGTCTGACCCTAGCCTTAAACGAATTCTGCATTAAAAAAGGTTTGCAAGTTTGGCTTTATATGATAATTTTCTTTTTTTTTCATTGTACTTCAACACAAAAACTTTCCAGTAAGTGTCCTTGGGCGAGACACCTAACGGTACATACTCGCCACCCAGGACATACTTGGAAACGAGAGAAATCTCAATGTATCCTTCCTGGTAAAAAATACTTTCTCAAAAAAACTAAAAATCAGGTATATTTTGAAGTGAAAAAGTTAATCACCCATAAGACATTTTTAAAGGGTTCAGAATAAGTCATTTCCCTTACCCAAGTCCCCGGGTACCGCCAGCTTTCTTATGGTTTTATATGTTTACAGATCATTTCTCTTCTGACATCTCAGAAATCCCTGGGGAGCCTGATTAAATTCTGATACACATCTAAGCTGAATGCAGACGAGGGCGAGGAAGACAAAACTAGAATCTGATCGGACTATTATTAGTCTCCTGACAATCAATCAATTTTATTAGAATAAACCTTACGCGGCAGCTTCAAAATATCACACGTTTATTTGGGTGAACAAAAAATGACAGGGAAGAAAAATTACATAATACTTAACCCTTTCAGTACTAAAAGGAACATGCATGATTTTGCACTGAAATATAGCAAAGAAAATTAAATATACCATGTGATATCCCACTCATATGCATTCATAAACGTAATTTCTGCTTTCCAGCAGCAAGAGAGTGGGCAGATACAGGGGGAGCTGTGGGGTCAATTGCTGCTGTACAGACAGGGCGGGCCCATCCATGGAGCAGGGTGGAGCAACGGCACCAGGCGACCCTTTGCCGCCCTGTCAAGGGCTGCGGCGTGGAGCCCCCCCTGGACAAGGCCCACCTCCTCCATCAGTTTCTAAAGCCAGGCTGTGGCTCTCAGTGGGCCGGCACCCACCCTTCTCAGCGGGCCAGGGTCCGCCCCCTCAGTGGCGATGGCGCCCGCCCCTTCATGCAACAAAGTGACACCCACCTCCTTCACATGAGCGGCACCCGCCCTTCTCAGCAGGCCAGGGTCCGCCCCTCTCAGTGGCAATGGCGACACCCTTCATGCAAAAAAGTGGCACCCGCCTCCTTCATGCGAGCAGGTTGACGCCCACGTCCTTGTGTCGGGTGAGGCGGCAGGCAGAGCCTGTCACTTTCAGTGGACCAGACCCTTTTCAAGCCCGAAGCAAACGCCTCCTTCTCGCGAGCAGGCTGACGCCCGCGCCCTTGTCTCGAGCGATGTGGCAGGCAGAGCTCGCCACTTGAAGCGGTCCAGACCCGATCTTTTTCAAGCCTGCTAGCCTCCGCCAGGCCCGAAGCCAAACCCGTGGATGACTAGGCCCGATCCTTTTGAAGCCTGTCGGCCTTGGCCAGGCCCTGAGCTAGGCCCAAGGCAGGCCTTGGCCAGGCCCGAAGCCGGGCCTGTAAGAAGCTTTACAGACCTCGACCAGGCTCTCGAGCATCCAAAAAGTACTCCAGCGGGCAGGCGACCATGCCACTGTGTGGGAAAGTTTGTGTGTGTGTGTGTCTGTATGGGGATGTGTGGGTGAGTTTGTGTGTATATGTGTGTGTGTTTGTGTGTGTGTGTGTGTGTCTGGGGATGTGTGGGTGAGTTTGTGTGTATATGTGTGTGTGTGTGTCTGTGTGTCTGGGGATGTGTGGGTGAGTTTGTGTGTGTCTGTGGATGTGTGGGTGAGTTTGTGTGTGTGTGTGCTTGTCTGTATGTAGATGTGTGGGTAAGTTTGTGTGTGTGTGTATGTGGATGTGTGTGACAGTGGGCCCGGGATATGTGGCGCTCTGTAATACTCGTACACACGGCACGTTACTGTGAGTTTAATATGAGTTTTATCGCTGTTGAGCTGTCTGATGCGCTCAAACACCCCACACATTACTGCGAGTTTTATTGCTGTGGAGCTCTGTGATATGCTCAAACACACCGCACATTACTGTGAGCTTTATTGCTGTGGAGCTCTGTGATATGCTCAAACACAACACACATTACTGCGAGTTTTATTGCTGTGGAGCTCTGTGATACGGTCAAACACACCGCACATTACTGCGAGTTTTATTGCTGTGGAGCTCTGTGATATGCTCAAACACACCACACATTACTGTGAGCTTTATTGCTGTGGAGCTCTGTGATATGCTCAAACACAACACACATTACTGCAAGTTTTATTGCTGTGGAGCTCTGTGATACGCTCAAACACACCGCACATTACTGCGAGTTTTATTGCTGTGGAGCTCTGTGAAACACTCATACACACTGCACATTACTGGGAGTTTTATTGCTGTGGAGCTCTGTGATACGCTCATACACACCGCACATTACAGTGACTTCTATTGCTGTTGAGCTCTGATACGCTCATACATGTCATGTGTTTTTTTTTGGGGGGCAGCATTTCATCCTTCGCTCCAGGCAGCACAGTGGCTTGGGCCGGCCCTGTGTACAGGATACGATTCAGGGGATTATAATGAGTGTAAATACCTGTACAGTACAGATACAAGGTGTTGCTGTAATTGCCATACACAGGCATTATGCAGCACATACAGATACAAGGTGTTACTGTAATTGCCATACACAGGCATTATGCAGCACATACAGATACAAGGTGTTGCTGTAATTGTCATACACAGGCATTGTGCTGCACATACAGATACAAGGTGTTGCTGTAATTGCCATACACAGGCTTTATGCAGCACATACAGATACAAGGTGTTGCTGTAATTGCCATACACAGGCATTATGCAGCACATACAGATACAAGGTGTTGCTGTAATTGCCATACACAGGCATTATGCAGCACATACAGATACAAGGTGTTGCAGTAATTGCCATACACAGGCATTATGCAGCACATACAGATACAAGGTGTTGCTGTAATTTCCATACACAGGCATTATGCAGCACATACAGATACAAGGTGTTGCTGTAATTGTCGTACACAGGCATTACGCAGCACATACAGATACAAGGTGTTGCTTTATTTCCCATACACAGTCACTGCACCGGCCTCCCAGAGATGCCGGCGCAGCGATGCTGCTACAGGACAGGCATGACCTCACTCACAGTGGGCTGGCCGGCTGCCTTACTAGGCCCACAGCCTGGGGCTTGCCTAGGCAGGCCCAGTCAGGCGTCCGGCACACTGAGCCATCGGCTCCTCCCGGTAGTCCCGATGGCAGTACACGGCCATGCTTGTGTACGTGTGTGTATGTGCATGTGGGTGTGTATGTGTGTGTGTGTGTGTTTGTGTATGTGTGTATACATGTGTGTGTGTAGGCAAGTATGTATGTGGATTTATGTGTGTATATATATGTGTGTGTGTATGTATGCATTTGTGTGTATGCGTGTGTGTGTATGTTTGTGTCTGAGTGTGTCCTATTGGTAAAATACAAATAAAGCATAAAATCTAAACATGTATAAAAAATAAACAATTAAAAGATGTTTGCCGTGGCGTCCTTCATCCTGCTGGGATTATAAATGAATACAAATGACGACACAAGGTCAGGCTCCAAATGTCCCACTTTTATACAAGAATTGTGTACTTAATACATTGTGTACTTAATACGTACACATAGAAAAGGAAACCTAGAGACACAGAGGTGGAGCGAGGTGGGGAGACGGGTCACGAGAAGCAATTGATGGTCACATTTCTTGGAAAAGTTGGAAATAAACCCCTCATTTATTCTCCCTCATTGTATAAATCCCACCAGTCGCCTATAGCATTATTTATCTTATACAGAGAGTGTTATCTCACAAACTTAATGTAGTGAGAGAAAATAAAATAACCAGCACTAAAGAGAATTAAAACATATCTGAAAAGTAATTTTCCCGAACAAGCTGGCTTCCGATTAAAAAGGTGTCCTTGCTGAATCAATTTTAAGATGTGAAGTCAAGAGCAGGTACTTGGCTTTGTTCGAGACAATATATACAGTAAATTAATCACTGGAATGTCACACTGCTCGGGGCTAAATGCTTCGTTACACCTTCCCATTCGATTATTGTTAAACGTATACAAAATAAATTGTGTGTTGTCATAGAATGTAGGGTGTCCGCTCGTCATACTGGAAGCACGAGAAGAAACTAGAAAGACCTTGTAGACGCATGATATCGTGACAGAGTGTAATTAATTCAAGCTGAAATGCGGATAAAAGGTCCGCCGTGTTAAATGACTCGGGAGGGAAAAAAATAATGAAAATAAAAAAAATAGTTTCTAATATAAATGCTGATAAATGCAAATATTGACACTATCAGTTTTCTGAAATTCTTATTTGTAAAATGGATAAAAGGTCCACTGTGTTAAATGACTCAGGAGGGAAAATAAATGAATATACATACAGTGGCAAGAAAAAGAATGTGAACCCTTTGGGATTACGTAGAGTTTTGCATGAATTGGTCATAAAATGTGCTCTGATCTTCATCTAAGTCACAACAATTTGAAAAACAGTCTGCTTAAAATAATACAACACAAACATTATATGTTTTCATGTTTTTATTGAACGTAACATGTAAACATTCACAGTGCAGGGTGGAAAAAGTATGTGAACCCCTAGCCTAATGACTTCTCCAAGAGCTAATTGGAGCCAGGAGTGAGCCAACCTTGAGTCCAATCAGTGTGATATTATTGGATGTGTTGCTGAAAGCTGTCCTGCCCTTTAAAAACACACACCGGTTTTGGGTTTACTGGTTTCAAGAAGCACTGCCTGATGTGAACCATGCCTCGCAGAAAAGAGCTCTCAGAAGACCTACGATCAATAATTGTTGACTTGCATGAAGCTGGAAAGGGTTACAAAAGTATCTCCAAAAGCCTTGATGTTCATGTGTCCATGGTAAGACAGACTGTCTACAAATGGAGAAAGTTCAGCACTGTTGCTACTCTCCCTAGGCGTGGTCGTCCTGTAAAGATGACTGCAAGAGCACAGCGCAGAATGCTTAATGAGGTAAAGAAGAATCCTAGAGTGTCAGCTAAACACTTACAGAAATCTCTGGTACATGCTAACATTTTTGTTGACACATCTACAATAAGGAAAACATTAAACAAGAATGGAGTACATGGAGGACACCACGGAGGAAGCCATTGCTGTCCAAAAAGAATATTGCAGCACGTTTGAAGTTTGCAAAAGAGCACCTGGATGTTCCACAGCACTACTGGCAAAATATTCTGTGGACAGATGAAACCAAAATTGAGTTGTTTGGAAAAAACACAAAACACTATGTGTGGAGAAAAAGAGGCACAGCACACCAACATCAAAACCTCATCCCCACTGTAAAACATGGCAGAGGGAGCATCATGGTTTTTGGCTGCTTTGCTGCCTCATGGCCTGGATTGTTGTCATTGCTGAAAAAATGAATTCCAGAGTTTATCAAGACATTTTGGAGGAAAACGTAAGACCATCTATCCGCCAACTGAAGCTCCGCAGAGGATGGGTGATGCAACAGGACAATGACCCAAAGCATACAAGTAATTCAACAAAAGAATGGCTTCAACAAACCAAAATACGCCTTCTGGAGTGGCCCAGTCAGAGTCCTGACCTCAACCCGATTGAAATGCTGTGGCATGACCTTAAGAGAGCGATTCACACCAGACATCCCAAGAATATTGCTACACTGAAACAGTTTTGTGAAGAGGAGTGGCCCAAAATTACTCCAGATCGTTGTGCAGGTCTGATCTGTAACTACAGGAAACGTTTGGTTGAGGTTATTGCTGCCAAAGGAGGGTCAACCAGTTATTAAGTCCAAAGGTTCACATACTTTTTCCACCCTGCACTGTGAATGTTTACATGCTATGTTCAATAAACACATGAAAACATATAATGTTTGTGTTGTATTATTTTAAGCAGACTGTGTTTTTCAAATTGTTGTGACTTAGATGAAGATCAGAGCACATTTTATGGCCAATTCATGCAAAACTCCACGTAATCCCAAAGGGTTCACATACTTTTTCTTGCCACTTCGTATATATATATATATATATATATATATATATATAAATAAAAAGATATTTCAAAATAAAATGCAGATAAATACAAGTATTAATCCTGTTAGTTTTTTGAAAGGGTAAAACATGTTCCTCCTCATACTGACCGGAAATTGTAGATTCTTAATTGTAAAGCGGATAAAAGGTCCACAGTGTTAAATGACTCAGGAGGGAAAATAAATTATATATATAATATTCCAATTTAAAATACAGATAAATGCAAGTATTAATCATATTAGTTTTTTAAAAAGGTAAAATATTTCCCTCCTCATGTTTAGCCGACATTGTAAATTCTAATTGTTACCAAATTAAATGTATATCTTTACAGACAAAAAAACTCTATTGCATAAAAATCATAAATCAATGAAAATCATCATGTTGATGTAGACAGTGTAGATCAGACAAAGATCCCCTCCCCCAAGAAATTAAGTGGGTTTGGTCAGTATTTTGAGACTATATAGGGTTTTCTCTAAAGACTAGGAGATTATCAATGTGTTACTTCGAAAAAAGAACACCATGCATTGTGGTATAGATTTGTTATCATTTTATCCTTGATCCCAACCCTGGCCACCCTAACAGCCCAGGTTTTAATGATTACATTAAGGAAATGCAGGCTGAATTCTGCAATCATATCACTTTTGCTGTGCTTCAGATATCTGGCAAACCTGGCCTGTTAGAGGGACCTGAGGACCACGTTTGGGGATCACTGATCTAGACCAACAAACAAAACGTACTGAGATGATCCACTGGCTGAAAGAATCTTGAAATACTAAATTGGAGGAAATGTAATATTTATTTGTAAAACTCTGATATTATAATTGTTGTAGTCACACTTTGTGGAACCGGTACAGAACCTATAGAACTTGACGGATCATTAGCAAATTAAATAGAAAATAACACACAGCATTTTAACACTATAATTCTTTTGATTTCTGCTCATCTTTGTCACTGGTGCCAAGAAATGGGAAGCTACTGTAAAGATACCCAACACAGACATGGATTGTTCAAAGCTTAAATCTTCAGTTTGACAGTCACTTGTAACAGTTTGAGCTTCTTATCAACATGAAAACTCTACAATATCTTTACAGAATCTCATTTCATCAACAAAACGAGGGGGGTTGGGACAGCACTGTGTATCGAACATAGCCAACCCATGACATTCCACCAGAACCTCCAAAAAAGGCAAGTCGGCTCTGTCTAAAGTGTGAACAGGTATATTGAATACACACAATGAAGAACACAATGCGCTCATGAAGCCCATGCCATTCCCTATGCATATTTGAAAAGGTAAACATCAACATCTAATAAACCAATTGAAGTCCCAACGCCACAACCAAGTCAGATAATGAATAGAGAACTATGAGAGCACTGAGAATGGGCAACAGCACTAGTGCCCTGGCCACGATATGTTCCCACTCAGGACTCCTAGGATGTTTTAGCCCAACGGGGGGTAATTACAGAGGAAACTAGACAAAAGGCAAATCAGAGAGCGATACAGCAACCTCTGACCTTGGTTTCAGCCATGAAAGGTCTCGTCAGAGGGGTATAACTGTCAAATATATGTAAAAATGCCTCAAAAAGAATAAAGAAGCTCATTTGCGTTAATAGTTGTGGGATGTCCTACAGCCACGATAGCCGATATTAACATATCACAATCATATCATTAACATAATTGACCTCATTTATGTGTTGAGCGAAACCAAACACATCAGAAAAATATAAGAACCTTGGTCTCCGGTGCTGATTAATATCAATGAAATTGACTTACTCACCCCGAGGTGCAAACATGACCGCCCCACTGAATATTCGATTAGAGGGACTTACCTGCAGAGAAAAACATCAAACTGTTAGTTACAGTATACATGGAAATAGCATTGAAAACAAAACACAGAATCATTAAGCCTCTTTCATAAAACCTCTGCCCTCTCAACAAAATGACATAAGTACATAAGTACATAAAATAATAACTTCTGGATTTCCAGTCATCCAGACTCCAGTCCATACTAGGTTTTAAGTTCAAGTTTCAATGCAGCTTATGCATTAATTTTAAACGATCGATCATTTGTAGACATCTATTTTAATGACATTATTGTTACTGGGCAACAAAGTAAATAGTAATACATAATAAATGTAAAACATATCAAAGAGAACACATACATCAGAGCAAAAACACATGTTACACTTTAAGACAGTGGTTAGAAATAGAAATAAGCACTTTGTAATCTCAACGTGGAGTGTATATAATTATTATCATTACTATTTTTATTATTATTATTATAATTATTATTATAATATTATTATTATGTTTTATTATACTATTTATTTATTATACTACTATATTATTATTATTATTATTATTATTATATTATTATTATATTATTTTCATTAGACAATGTTAACAAAAATAAAGACTTAATAATCTAAAAAAGATGTGTATTTAGTCATTGTTAATATTAATTATTATTTTTATTTTTAACATTATATTTACTATTATTTTATTTTATTATTAGTAGTTTAGTGTTATATTACCATATTATTATCACTAGTATTATTTTTTTTAAATTATTTTATTATTATCTTTTTATGTAAGTTACTGGCTTGAATTAGCAATGTGTCAAATGTGACATATATATATATATATATATGTATATACACATACGCACATATTCACTAAAAATAGAAATAAAGGGGACGGCTGAGAAATGCATTTTATCTTTTAGTCATTCCAGAAGTTCAATAATAACAGAGGGATTTCTAAAATAAGCCCCCACAGTCATCCGAACGAGCCTATAAAAAGGAATTCCTGCTGTCAGGAAGCCTATCACGGACGCGCGTATCAGCCTGCGCCGGAATCTGCTTTAAGGGCCTGGAACAATGATTGGCGAGCCAGCCTTTATATGACCTCAGAGGGGAGATTATATGAAAGGTTAATTACTGCACAAGGAAAGAAAATTGACTTTCTCATTGTCTGCCGAAGCTCAGTTCCCAAATCCTTAAACTCCATTTACTTTTCGTGGTGAACGAACAAGTGAGCAGACAAATACCCCATTAAATGTCGTTTGTTCATTCATTTCAACTGATATTGTTCAGCCTCAATTATGTCCCTTTTTTTAAAATTCCTTTCATTAGGAGTCAAATGGTACTTTTGGAAGCCGGCGCGATCGGAGCGCTACAGCTACCACATCTCCGAGCTGTGTCACTGCTGTCGATTCTTTAATTTCACCAAAGACAATTATGTTCTCAACGTGAATCAGCTCGTCTTCAGATAAAAAGATACAATGAGGGAAGGTCAATATGTTGAAAGTCCTCTTCCGACACTGGTGGCAAAGCAGGCACATGCCTAGAGGAGCACAATTAAAAAAAGTAGCTTAAACTGGTTTCCGAAGTACAAATCGTCCATTAAGTGAGGAATAATAACGCGTTTTACTTTGCATTTGTGCCACACTGGGACCAATTCCTCCTTTGCCACGTTCATTGTCATCTAGTCAATGTTTTGGAAGCAGATTGGCACGGAGAGATGTTCTCTCCCAAGTTGCGGTGTCGGGACAATGCTACAACAAAATGTAATATAAAGAGGGCAGAGTTTGCACAAAATAAACTGAATAACATGGCGTCAATCCTTCCCGAGAAAAACAGGAGTACATCTTCGAGTCATTAAGTGACCATCAATATTATTATTCTTTAGTTATATAGCGCCAGCATATTCCTGTCACGTTCCACGGTGTACCTGGTCCTCACTGGCCAGCAATGCCTTCCTCACTGCTCGCTGCCTGGCTGCCGAGTAAAGTAGTAGCTGATCGCAGTCACGGGTCGAGGGCGGGGCATAGCGTGATGACGCAGCACCCGCCAATTTCAAATTCAGACGTCTGAGCTCTGGCTCCTTGCCCCGACGTGGTTTTCACTTGCCTCTGTGCACTCTATTCTTATATACCCTTCAGATAACCTGTGTATCGATTTGGCTTGTCTGACGATTCTCATGGCTGTTAACCCCTTGGCTCCTATCTGACTCCCTCTCTGGCATAACGACCCCTGGCACTTGGATGATGATCCTTCCTGGTATAACAACACCTGGCATTTGGCTGATGATCCTTCCTGTCATAGCTAGCGACCCCTGGCACTTGGCTGATAATCCCCTCTGGCATATTAACCCCCGGTATCCAGCCCACTAGCAACCCTGGTATTGACCTCTGGTATTTGCGTCACGAGCAATCCTAGTATCAACCCTTGTTGTATATATACCTATTTTTGGCTGAATATACCACTGGTATTATTGGTATCTGGTCATAGGCAGATATTCCGGCCACGTAAAGGACCAGCAGTATAGATAAGCTTTAGCTTGGGATACGCAGAACACTATGCGGAACACTGGGAACTATTTGTTCTGCTCTTGCAGAGCTAGCACAAGCTTGTGTCCATCTCAGTGAGGTCCTATGGATTCCTGGAGCAGATAACAACAGCGGGTTTACAACTGGAGCTGCTGAGAATGCGGCCCTGTTGTAATACGGATATTAAATAGCAGACGCTAATGGATAATGTCATTTAACACCAACATTGGAATAGGGCCCCAAGTGTCGAATCTCGTATTGTTCAAGATCAACTAATAAAATACCCAATGTTAGATGTTGTAGTGTTGAAATTTCAACAGTTACATTTACCCAAGGTTGAAGATTTTAGTTTGTGAGATAAACAATGATAATACCGAATGTTAAACATTGTAATGTTCAAGCAGGGTTATTCAAAGAGATCCGAAAAGTCACCGCACGTTCAGTGACTTTTTGTTCCCCGCACTTCGGGCAGGTCAGCGATTCCTAGTTCGCCGACCCTGCGGTGTATTCAGCAAGCACGGGCCCCCGTAGTGCAGGGAATACTCGCCGCAAACCTGCCGAACAGTCACCAAAAGCCCGTAGAAACCGCCTCAAAAACCAAGCCGAACACGCCGGAAAAATCTGAGCAGCTGTCAATCACAGCACAGAGCAGCCACTGGAAAAAGCCGACACACAGACAAACGGGGTGGAAAAAAACAAAAAAACTGTTCGCTTGAAAGTTTGAAATTCTGAAACGCTGTTTGCAGATAAACTACTGAACGAAAATGTGTGTAATTTACACATAAAATCCAATGAATGATAATAATAAGGGCTGTTACAGAAAAAAGAGAAACGATTAAAAAAAAAAAAGGAAAAACAAATTGACTAAAAAATTCCAAAAAAATGCCTAAAAGATCCTAAAAAAATCTATAAATAAAGAGACTTTTTTTACAGCAGAATAAAATAATAAACAGTTCCTTGGATATTGGATTAAAACGGGAATGATTTTTACATTGAAGCCTATGGGATTCGCCTGAATAAACCTGTTGAATGAAACCACTGAACGGCAGTGCATTTCGGCAACCTTTCCCTGCTGTTCGGTGTCTGTGAATAGATTAACCATTGCTTCTCTATGGGGTATTTCACTGCCCTCGAACAGGTACCGTACATGCAGGCAATTCGCCAGAATTTGGCGAATTGCCTGCTCTCGGAATAGACGAATGACCCCGAAATGTCCCCGTTTGCTTAATTTCAGTGTCCGGTTGCATTTCGGGGCCAGATCGACTCTCTCTGAATAATCCTGTTGGTTAACCGTTGCCATGCCAACACTGAATATTTTACTGTTCAAGGACAACTGGAACATTACCCATCGCTAAAGACTTCTGTGTTCCAACTCAAATGCTAGGAAAACCATTGCGGAATTGTGCTTTTGTCAAGGTCAATGGTTAGAGTACAAATGATTATTATGCCATTCAAGGTTGGTAGTGTGCAAAAACAAGGTGCATGATGGTCCTGAGAACAAGCAACAGCACTAGTGGCCTGCTCTATGGTGGGTCGCTCAGGTCTCAAACGGTTTTAGCTCGATGGTCCCGTTACAGAGACAACTACTCCATATGAAAAAAATCCACACTGCTATCAACTTGAAAGGGCGGCCATTACTTAAATGCCAAGGAAGTCAACTCTGCATGAGAGGTGCAGCAACCCCCGAAGATCCTATTGACCTCGTCAGGAGGGTATAACTTATACCCCTCTAGGCACCTCAAGCAAGGGGTCCACATCTGGTTTACACTGTATACTTCTAGTGACCAAAAACATGGTGTGTGGGTCCTGAAAATGAGCAATAGTAGCCAGCTCTATGGAGGTTGTGCAAAGATGACATCCTTGGTGTCCTTGTCTCTGTAATGTTGCCATCGAGCTAAAACTAGAGATGTGCATTCGGTTTGAAAAAATTCAGAATTTGGAACGAAATTTGATAATTCGTATTTGGAAGTACTTCCGAATAACGAATCGATACAATACAAATTCGAAACAAAACGGTATATAACTAATTTATTTCGTTTTACACGGTGTCATTATCAGAAAAGAAATATTTGAATAACTGATATCAACTATCAAATCTGAAATGAACTATCAAATTGATATCAACTATCGAATTGATCTTAACTTACAATACAAGTAATAATCCGCAAAGGACTTTATGAAACAAATTCATTTTGTTTCACTGTTTAATTTGACTCAAATTCTAAATCTGTTACACAGCTTAAAATTTACCCCTAGCTTTTCCTTTAACAGAAAAATTGTATTAATTGGGGTTTTATTTACTGATCCAAAATTCGAATTGATATCAACTGTGAAGGAACCGTTCCCTTCCGTCTGTCCTGGCTCTCCAGACACCCCTTCGTTGCAGTCAGCCCGGCTACTGGGAGCGCTGTCCTCAGCGCCTTGAGCGGCTTGACCTGCCTGCTTCTGTTCCTCTGCCCTGGAGCCGTTAGGAATCTCCAGAAGGCCGCTCTCTGCCTTCTGAGGGTGAGTGTGGAGTGTAGCGTAGTTTGTAATAAAGACACCAGGCGAGGCTGTATGCTTTAAAACAGGATCCTCTCTCTCTGAGCTCTGAGAGTTCTCTGACTTTTTAATGAACAACCACCATTTATGCTGAAGTCCAACAGTCATAATTTGCATACCCATACTAATTACATTAAATCAGTTATTTACAATAAACATTCTTTACATTCTTTAGCCTTTCAGCTCACACAACATTTGTATATCCATTGTTCTAACACATCAGATTAAACACACACTATCAGAGATCCCTTGAATTAAACATGCAGCTAGATAATGGGAAAAGCCCTGGTGCATAAATTACACAGCAGTAAAGCTTGTTTACTGTTACACAAAAACACATTTACCTACAGGAATATAAGTATTTTTAAAACCAAAGCTATGCCATTTTACACTAAACTAAATTAAACTAAAACCAAACGATGTAAAATATATTTAAAAACACACGATATAAATGAACATAAAGTCTCTTGGGGTTTGAAGCATGGAGCGTTACATCAGCTCCATGACATCAACTATCGAATTTATATATGAAATTCGAATCAATTCAAAATTTCAAATCGATCCAAAACGAAACAAAATACGAAATGAAATTAGCTACGAAATAACGAAAACTAAATGGTTTAAAAACGTAACGAAACTAAACTAAACAAAACTAATTTTTCACCCATGCACATCCCTAGCTTAAACTTTGTGAGACCCGAGCGGGCACCCACCCTAGAGCAGACCACTATTGCTGTTGCTCATTCTCAGGACCCTCATAAACCTTGTTTATGCTCATCATAAGTTCAGCCATTATAATACCCAAGGTTAAATGTTACGGCATTCAAGGTCGGATGCTACAAAACAAAAGATTGAATTGTATCCACTTCTGTTACAGGTTTTCGGTGGTCCCATCATCACACTTTCTGCAAGACCAAACACACAGAGGTTAGATGTTATAAAACAGGATGTTCTCTCCCGCTTGGCTGAATAAATTATCAGATGTTACCTCTTTGGAGACAAAAAAACGAAAAAAGAAGGAAAAAATTCTGAAGACAGCTTTGATCTTGCATAACTATCACAATGCATCTCTAAGCACAAATGACTCCCAGGAGTGGAGAAGATGTATGAAGTGATAGGGGAATACGTAAGTATCTGTTTATTCTATGAATAAAATATGAGGCTGGATGGAAGGATTTATGCAGTCGGAATCCATGTGAGTGGTTATAAATTTGCAGGTAGTAAAAACTATTTATCAGAGCAAACGCTTTCATAAATTTGATTTGTATAAGACGTTCACGCCTTATAAAACTACATGATTGTGTTTTGTGGATCGCACCTGTTTTATACAATTCTTAAAGCCTTCAGACAAAGGGAACACAGTCAACAATCACAGGACGGATCCTCAAAATGGATAAACACAGTACAGCGTACGTATACGCATTCTAAAGCCACCTTATCAGTTACAGCGAAATCCTAAAGAAGAGACAGAATACTGTGTTTACCAAATCATGCTTTCACGCCAGCGCTGCAACCAGCTCACATTAAAGGGTTATTCACTAACCACCGAATTGACCACAAATTGCACCAAACGGTGAATTTCAACATTCAGTGCAGTTTTGGGGCATTTCGTCTAATCACAAAGCTGTCTATTCTCCAAATACAGGCGAAACGACAGCAAAATACAATGCAATTCGCCACAATTCAGCAGCACCAAAATAGACCCATCGAAGACTATTGTGTCTATTCACAGAATGCTGAATTGCACCGAAATTCCGGTAAATGCCCTGATTTTCGGTGTTTCAAATCGACCGGTTTGAACAGGTGATCAACTAATGATTCAATGTAAAAAAAATGGAATATATGTTTAATTTGTTTTACAGACCGTTTATTATTTTTATTTTTTGCAAAAAAACCTTTTTATTTTTTAAAAAGACCTTTTTGTATTTTTTTTAAAAGACTTTTTTTAAATTTGTAAACAGAAATTTTTATTATTTAATAAAAGGACCTTTATTATTTAGACACATATTTACTACATTTTTACTGATGTACGCTATAGGAGAAGATGAGACATTTTACTTTTTTTTCCATTAATGGAATTCGCCGATGCCAATGCGGTGCAATTCAGTGGTTATCTGTGCAATTCGGCGGTTTTCGCAGATGTCCAATAACTGCTTTGGCGACTAAAATTTCAGCAAAATATTTCCTAAATAGTGATTTCACCGTATTTTTGAATAAATGAAATCGCCTAAGTGAGCTGAAACACACAGAAATTGCACTCGATAATATCTGCTGTGTTGTTGTCATGCCCACCACTGCTGGAGGCCAATATCTGAGATGTGGATCAGGCAGAGAAAGGGTAGGGGTAGGTCCAATGCGTAGTATCCAAAGCATGATGCAATACTTGTGGTCAAAGGGAAGCCAAAGGTTGGAGCAGGCATCATTCTTGTAGGGTCAGAATGGAAAGCCAAGGAGTCTGATAACCAGGGAATCATAACAAAGTGGAACTCAGAAGGTGAAACACCCGAAGACAACCAAGCACCTCATCTCTGGAGATGCAGGTTTAGATAGGGGCCAGGAAGGCACACCCTTCCCTTGGGGAGGGACTCCAGCCTCCAGCTAGAGCTGCTGTTGGCCAAAGGGGCGACACATTGCCATAGTATTCCCATCCTATCTAGAATGGAGGTATGCACCATCAGAGATGTGGCTCGTGCTGCAGCTCGTCCGAGAGATCACACCACCATGCTGAGTTCAAGCGCCACCGCCATGATCGGTGTCCCTCTCAGTGCAGCATCCTCCCATGAGACCGAACCAAGGGAGATCTTCTGACCGGGCATCCTGCAGGAACCAGAGCGCCATGACTGTCATATGGCTGCCAGCGCACAGGTAATGCAGGCTGAAACCGACAGACTGGAGACCTGCAGTCATGACGGCCAGCATGCCAAGCCCCTCCTGTTGCAGAGGTGAGACCTGTCTCTGATATTTGTATATATATTACATTCTAGACAGGACTTTTCCAATATAACCTCAAGTAGCAACTAATTTGTTATGTCCGACTCAACTAGTGGGCTGGAGAGATATTGAATGGCCTGAAACATCTTTCCTAGGTAGAAGAGGACTGCGGATGTTCCTCTCCTAATATTCTCTCCAAATGAAGCATATTAACGTACTTAGAATACTAATGAATAAAATGGTATAAGGTAAAGAGTAGAGTGACAGACTTTCCATATCACTTCCGTATTGCCAATCGCAACCAAATGGAAATCATGGCCCTCACAGAGATATCTCTAACCAGCTGCTGGATGGAGTAGAGATAACATCACTGCTCTATAACTGCGGAGATCCAGCTGTTATCCAATCCTGGAAAGAGCACCTCTCCAGTAAGTGTCCTTGTGCAAGACGTCTAATGGTACATACTTGCCTACCAAAAAATATCGGCTGTGGAGTCAAGTGGTAACATCTCTAACCCTTCGACCGTGGAGAAGCAAGTCAAATCCCGTTCAGCACATCCCTCCAACACAACTGTGGAGAAGCAAGTCTCGACTTTAGGAGAAGTGGGTTCAACCTTACCACCAGGTCGCTGCTCTACAATCATGGAAAGCCGACTCGATCCCATTCAGAAGAGGCCACCAGCCGAGTGTCCTTGGGCAAGACACACAAAGATACGGATGCGCCTACCTCACAGAACGGTTGTACATCTCATAGATTGCAACTTCCCTTGGGAACAGGGTCCCCCTGAATCAGGTCATCATCCATGTGTGGTATTCTGATGTATCAACTCCTTGTACACCGGTCTTGTAAAGCGATGCAGAATTTGTGGTGCTATACAAATAAGGGACAATAATAACCAGAGATAAAATTGAAAAATAAAAATCACTTTATTCTGTTTTTTTTTGCTTATATTTACTCCTTGCAATTACATTTTTGCAAAGTCATCGTTCATTACACTAACCTCCAGGATCTGTGCCTAGTTTTTTCTCTGGAAACAAATCGGTTAACGGTGCGAAAATTGCCTGTTACCAGCCTGAGATCGCATAAACACGTCTGATGTGATTGTTAATTTTCCCATCCGGCTCCCGTCCAATCATCTCCTCTTAGTATTCCAATAAACCGCATCTCCACAGCTCTAATTTCCATCCCTTTTGCTTCTAATCTGATTTCCTTTGAAAAAGTACTCTTATTAAAGTGGATGCCTTCCCCGTTACGGTGGGAGACATAAAATTAAAGCCTGTCTGAATTTAATCACACCCGATTCCATCACGCGCTCTCGGAGCTTCATTTATCAATAATTAATACACAAAGATGACTGTAAATCCATTCCAGCTTCAAAGATCCAACTGGAACATTTATTAATGAAGAGAAAGTGACTGCAAAGCTTGAACTTAAAACAGGAATGCGTCCTGTGTACTGCAACATTAGCAATATTTTCACTACAGATCTGTGCAGCGACAGCGAGACGGTGGCCCGAGCATCGACCCGTCTCAGAGCTCTTCTAAAAGGACACTCCGAGCAGAAACCACTTGCAATGAGAACATTTACACTGTAGGCCATCGCTAAACTCTTCCAACCGACTTCCGATTTCTCTTAAAGGGGTATTCTACACACCTGACCACTTTAGGTTTTTTAAGTGGCCAGGGTGTCTGGAGTATCCTACCCCCTCCCAGGTACTGCAAACTCTTTATTCCCCCCTTCATTGCAGAACCAGGTTTGAACTTCCCAGCTGTTGGTCACTAGTTTGGTCACTGGAGCTCTCATGCATGCTGACATATCCAACATGAGGTCATCCACGAGGCCGGCGGTTGTCAGAAAGTTGATTAATCAGATCTGCACATGCACGGGCAGTCCCTATCTATCTTTGTGTGCAAGCACTACAGGACTTGCGTACGTAAAGGTCGCAAGTCCTGTTGCGGTGCACAGTTTGCATTACCAATGCTACGCAACACAAGTAGTGCAGGGAGAGAAAATTGCGCAGAAAGACTCAGGGACTTTCAGGTTCAAGAGTCCCTTGCAGAAGAGGAGTAGTGCACGCCCAAGGGACAAAAATGTGAGTAAAATCACCTAAAATAAGAAAATTAAGTAGAAAATTATTTAACGACAAAAAGGGACACTATTTTTCAGTAGAGTGTTCCTTTAAGTGTCCTGGTCAGAGAGATTAAAATGATCTCTATATATAATGACTTGAGGAAGTTGCCCTTTATCAGCAGCGAAACGCGTGTCGGGCAGTTTTATTTTGAAATTGGCATAGACTTGGATTGGGTTTCCACTTTTGAAGGCTTTAATTTTTCTTTTCCCCTCTCCCTTATTGGTCAGATGTATGGTATGTGGTGGTAAGTTTTAGTGAATGATAGGGAATTCCATCTTATACTGTTGTTTTTTTTAAATTATTTTATTCCAGCAGCCTTGTCTTCGGTTGATGGTTTCCCTGCCAATGGACCAAGCCCAAGCCTACTGTTATTACTATTTTGTTTTCAGGTAATTTGATGATCAGCATACCTTGGTTTCGTATGACCTTATGGTCCAAATTAGGGATTTTAATGGAGTATAGAGAGACTGACTTTTGACTGTTTATTCCAACACTATAATTGGTGATTTTATTATATCTATGATGATGTTTTTTTTTTCTCTATTAGTTTTTCTTTTTTTTCTGGTTGAGGCTCGTTCTGCCCATTGGTTCCTTAGTGGCTTTTCTGCTTCCATAAATTATATGGTCAGTCTGAGTCTAGGATTTGATTCCTGATTTGGAGGTTGGGAAGGGGCGCTATTGAGTGATCATAGTGCCCACACAGTGAGCTCTATCTTCTTCTGTGGGTTAATTCAATATTTTAATTGCAATAGCTCAATGATTTATTGAATATTTTATGCAGTCTACAAATTGAGTATGTGATAAATACTGCCAACCAAGCATACTCCTGTCCACAAAGCAAAGAAAAGCACTTTAAGATGCAGATGAATGGTTAAGACATCACAAAAATGTCTCAAGGCCAGATGCATAGTGCATGCTTGATGTGCTGGTTGGACTGCAATGGTTGTGTCCTTCAAACCTTCTTAATCAAGACTTCCAATGATAATTATGGAGTAGAAGGAGCAATGAGTACATGGAGAAAGGTTTGTCAACTATTTTAACAATGGCTCATTCGAGGATTTTGCTTATCCACTGCTGTCACCCATAACTCCAGTTGAAGATTTGGCCAATTCCTGACAAGTGACATAGAATAGATTCTGGTGATATCCAGTGTCATGATAGGAGGACTTTATAACTTAGCGCTTTGAACAAGATATACTTTGAAGAATGGACAATATCACACGAGTACGGAATATAATCCAACGACAAACCAAATGATTAACTGGAATTTTCGACTCTATAATGGTGGTATGTGCCATATCGAGCAGCCCAGAATAGGACTGAAGTCAATCAATCTCCACTCATTACTGGCAGTAAAAGGCTATTAAAATCTTAAATGTTTAACATGAATAATTACTCCCTAATGGTTCGGAATAGTTTCAACTCAATCAATTTGATTCTATGTTTATGCTTAAAACAACTGCCCATTGATTCAGAGGCCCAGGAGGCCTTCCATTCCTTGTCCAACCTTCTGCAGAACTTCAATGCAGCCTACGTAGTCTTATGTGACATCTTTCTTGTCTGTTTAGTACATATTTTTCCTAACCCTGGTCCTCAGGTCCCTCTTACAGGCTAGGTTTGCAGGATACCTGAAGCACCGCACATTTGCTGCTCAATGATTGCAGGGTTCAGTCTGCAGTTCCCCAAGGTAATCCTTAAAATCTGGCCAGTTAGGGGAACCTGAGGACCAGGGCTGGGAAACACTGGTTTAGTAAGTGTGGATGACTTTTCAAATGTTTAAATGTCTTATTATTATAATTATATACCAGAAAATTCGGCAGCGCTGTACAGTGGGCCCAATATAGACAGAGTTACAATACATTGAACAACATTTTGACAAACCAGTACAGGAGGAAACAAGGGCCTATTCCCATGGGAACTTACAATCTAGAAGGGTTGGGGTGGAAACAGGAGGAGAGGACTGCAAGGTGAGAGTGATGGACTGGTTGGGGCAGTGATGGACTGGTTGCGTCCGTGAGTCGGGGGGGGGGGTAGGCTTCCCTAAAGTTCTATGTAAAAATGAAAACCATAGGGGTTATTAAAAGAGCACCGAAATTCGAGCGAATTAATTTCACTTTGGAAAATCAAATTCCCCGACCCTGCGGGGAATTCAGCATTCACCACTGGGTCCCTGAAGTGCAGGGAAAAGCCGCCGCAAAATCGCCGAATCAAAAGTAAAAACCATCAAAAACATTGGATCCGATAAGCCACCAAAAACCCGCTGAACACACCCGACGAACGCGTCTGAAAAGAAACTACAATCCACCGGAAAAAGCCAACAAGCTGACCAACGAGGTTATGAAAAAAAACAAAAACACACACACACAGACTTTGAAAAGCTGTTTGCAACAAAACTACTGCACAAAAATGCCTGGAATTAACATATAAAAACATATGTACAGTACATATTAACATATGTAAAAAACCTTATTTTGGCGAACTGCCCGCTTTCTGAATAGCCGAATGGCCATGAAATGTCACCGTACAGGGAAATTCATTGTTCTGTATAATTTCGGGGCCAGTTCGGCTCTCTTTGAATAACCCTGTATAATATTGTATTCTTAAAAATAACAAGAAGTTATTTTGAAAGAGCCTCTTCTGAAACCCTTTTACCCGGACCTCTGCATTACATTTTTACCAGGTTGTCTAAATATTTTCTCAATAAAGCTATAGTCACATTTAGGAAATTTGGAAATTAGGTGCAGATTTATAAATCATGGATATTTTGGGGATTATACATCAAGGCTGATTCTCATAGCAGATACAGTTGCAAGAAAAAGTATATGAACCCTTTGGGATTACGTGGAGTTTTGCATGAATTGGTCATAAAATGTGCTCTGATCTTCATCTAAGTCACAACAAGTTGAAAAACACAGTCTGCTTAAAATAATACAACACAAACATTACATGTTTTCATGTTTTTATTGAACAGAACATGTAAACATTCACAGTGCAGGGTGGAAAAAGTATGTGAACCCCTAGCCTAATGACTTCTCCAAGAGCTAATTGGAGCCAGGAGTGAGCCAACCTTGAGTCCAATCAGTGTGATATTATTGGATGTGTTGCTGAAAGCTGTCCTGCCCTTTAAAAACACACACCGGTTTTGGGTTTACTGGTTTCAAGAAGCACTGCCTGATGTGAACCATGCCTCGCAGAAAAGAGCTCTCAGAAGACCTACGATCAAGAATTGTTGACTTGCATGAAGCTGGAAAGGGTTACAAAAGTATCTCCAAAAGCCTTGATGTTCATGTGTCCACGGTAAGACAGACTGTCTACAAATGGAGAAAGTTCAGCACTGTTGCTACTCTCCCTAGGCGTGGTCGTCCTGTAAAGATGACTGCAAGAGCACAGCGCAGAATGCTTAATAAGGTAAAGAAGAATCCTAGAGTGTCAGCTAAAGACTTACAGAAATCTCTGGCACATGCTAACATTTTTGTTGACACATCTACAATAAGGAAAACATTAAACAAGAATGGAGTACATGGGAGGACACCACAGAGGAGGCCATTGCTGTCCAAAAAGAATATTGCAGCACGTTTGAAGTTTGCAAAAGAGCACCTGGATGTTCCACAGCACTACTGCCAAAATATTCTGTGGACAGATGAAACCAAAATTGACTTTGTTTGGAAAAAACACACAACACTATCAGGGTTATTTAAAGAGCTCCATATTGCTTGAGAAAATTACTCCAGATTGTTGTGCAGGTCTGATCTGCAACTACAGGAAACGTTTGGTTGAGGTTATTGCTGCCAAAGGAGGGTCAACCAGTTATTAAGTCCAAAGGTTCACATACTTTTTCCACCCTGCACTGTGAATGTTTACATGTTATGTTCAATAAAAAACATGAAAACATATAATGTTTGTGTTGTATTATTTTAAGCAGACTGTGTTTTTTAAATTGTTGTGACTTAGATGAAGATCAGAGCACATTTTATGACCAATTCATGCAAAACTCCACGTAATCCCAAAGGGTTCACATACTTTTTCTTGCAACTGTAATTTACAATTATGAGTATGTTTGATACTTGAGCACCTTGACCATACTCCGTGAACTCGACTACCTTCAGAATGCTGTCCAGAACCTTTGTCACTGCACAAAATTTACTCTAGCCAGTTGGATTGCCAGTGTACCATTTTTTTCTAGGTACTTTTGTGGTCTACATATTCCTTAAGTCACTTCTTTGAATCATAATTCAGCCATGGAGCTGCCATGTTTTTTCGTAACAGTGATGGAATGTGCTCAACATAAGAGGAGGTACATTTTTTTTTCTGAAACTCACATTAATTTTCATTCATTTGTTTAAAAGATATAACGAAACCGTGGGTTCAGGTCTATGTGAATCACACTGTATTTTACATCATTGGGAAAAGTCATTCTAATTCTAAAGTATCACTTTTTTAAATTTTATTTGCTCAGAAAAGCCAGTTCTGACTTGCAAATGATTATGGCCCAATTACGACAAGCTTAACCCTTTCGCTGCTGAGGCATTTCACACCTCTGTGCTGAGCTAATTTTTACCGGTTTCGCTCATCATGTTTAACCGCGTTTTGAAGCCTTATTTTATTAAATTACCCAGACATATTATATATCGTTCTTTCCGGGAGACTCGGCAGATTCATAATATGTCATTATTACATGTATACGTCATGTCCTGTCTGTATATTATAGCAAAAAATGCAGTAAGATTAGAATTTTCAATAATTTCCAACGTGTAAAGTGTTTTTTTCACATTTTAACATGTGAGCGTTTGCGGTTATATTTTCTATGAGTTGCGCTTGTTAAAAAAATTAGAAATTTGGGACTTTTTTTAACAAACGCACCCCATACAAAAATCATTCGTGCAGCATCATTGTTCACATTATAATTGAAATGGGAACAATTTTGCTGCATTCACAAAACAAAACAAAAAAAATACTGTTTATATTTTTTTATATATTTTTTATTTTCATATCTAATTTTTATTTTTTTTGCTTAACTTTTAACATCGTCATGTTTGGTATTGTTGTTAAGGCCATGCTCTGGCCGATCCAACGATACCAAACATTAACCCCTAGCTGCCACGGATCGGGAGATAGGGGGTTTCAATGAACCCCCTATCTCCACCACTGGTGGCAGCTAGTGGTTAACTCCAGAACTGATGTCATCACGCTATACACGATGACGCCAGTCGTCAGGGGGAGATCCTGTAAGCTTGGCCGACATTCAAGATGTTGGCCAGCTCCGGGAGAGGATCGTGACCTGGTGCCTTTCGGCACCAAATCACGAGCCGGCCCCCAAGGGATTAAAGCCAGCCACTGTTTGGAGGGGCAGGCTGTGCCCTTCCAAACGGTGCCTGCCTTTGTCCGCTGCCCCCAGTCGATCGGGAGGGAGAGAGATCCAAAGGACCCCACCTCCCTTTCAGGCACCTTCCCCACACTCGCGGGGGGGGGCGCCTGAAATAGATGTCATCGGGCTAGTACGAAGACATCTATTGTCCCCACCAGGGTCCCGGAGTGCCAGGCTGACATCCAAGATGTCAGCCCGCACCGGGGGCGCAGCAATCGTCCGGAATCTCGGCTGATTGCTGCCTCCTGTGCTAGGACTAGGGATGAGCCGAAGACTACGAGTTTGGTTCGGAGCCGAACCCGAACTTCCCAAATGTTCGTATATGAACCCGAACCCGAACTCGAACCCAATGCAAGTCAATGGGGCTGAAAATTTGGTTTTTAGAGTGCCCTCCAAGAGGGCATATATGCTAGATATTTGCCATAAAAGGTGTATGGGGGTCCAGGTAGTGCCCTGGGGGACAGGAAACAAGGACAAAAAGTTTTAAAAAAGTTTTAAAAAAGTTTTAAAAAAAGTGAGTTTTCCGTGAAATAAGGGTTAAAAATAAAAATGAAAAATTCCTTCAAATATCGTGCCTAGGAGGTCCCCATACCCTGCCCGTGAAGTGGCGGATTTCTAGGATGTATAGAAATATGTAAAAAACAAAAAATGACATTTCAAATTACGGTAAATGCTTTTCCTTTAATCTATCCATAAACAACTGCTTGGGGCGGCAGTCTGTATGAAAAGAGGAGACATTTTCGGACACGCAGAAAAAGTTTACTGATTTTTTCGCAGTGAAAAGCAGGAGAATGACTGGAGAATGGAAAATTCTAGACCAAATAGCCGATTTGGAAAGTGAGATAAATGGGAGAATTTTTCTGGTTTGGCTATTTTGACCTAGAATTTTCCATTCTCCAGTCATTCTCCTGAGTTTCACCTTTCTCTGAATAACCCTGTCAGGGTTATTCAGAGAGCGGTGAAGAGCAGGAGAATGACTGGAGAATGGAAAATTCTAGGTCAAAATAGCCAAATCAGAAAAAGTCTCCCATTTAGGCTAGGGTCAGACTAGCGAATTTTTAACGTGCGTTTAGGCGCACTTAATCACGGCCACACTAGCAGCAAATGATGGGCAATGACGGTAAATATACGAAGTACGGTCGCACGAAAGTCCGGCTGCGCAACGCAAGTGGAAAATGAACGCATTTTTTCGAGAACGCAGAACCGCTAGTACGGACGTACAGAGTGTGCTGCGTCCACTAGCGGCGTGTGTGCGTGATTTGGAGACGTCAGACCCTGCTCATGTCCGGCCAACATAACGTCCAGACACCCAAAGTTTCCTGGTTTGGATCTGTAAAAAATCACGCACAAAAATGCACATCGTACGACCGTTTTCGCGCATTCCGTGAAAAAATACGGCAATGCGTTCGGACGCACTTTTTGACGGTCGCTGCGAAAAATGCGTTAGTCTGACCCTAGCCTTATCTCACTTTCCAAATCGGCTATTTGGTCCAGATTGTTCTCTTTTCCTGCCATTCTCCTGGTTTTCACCTTTCTCTGAACAACCCTGAGAGAGAGGTGTAAGCCAGGAGAACTGGCAAGAGAAGAGAACAATCTAGACCAAATAGCCAATTTGGAAAGTGAGATAAATGGGAGAATTTTTCTGGTTTGGCTATTTTTGACCTAGAATTTTCTCTTCAGTCATTCTCCTGAGTTTCACCTTTCTCTGAATAACCCTGTGAATGTTTAATCCCGAGGTGAAAAATAACATTGCTTTTAGATGTTATTTTGAATTTTTTTCAAACACCAGTTAAATGCAGCATATTAGGAAGTTTTAGGAGGGAAATTAATTCTCAAATCTCAATCAAAAGCAGACACCACCCCACCCCCTCAGTACCTCAGTATAGTGTGCAATGTATCAAATTGATTACCAGACTAAAAACACCTGGTGTTATGCCCGTTTGTGAACAGAGGTCATTTAGAGTTGAGAATTTTTCCACGTATACATTAGTTTTCAATTCAATATCTAATAAACCGTTGCTTATAATATTCTGCAGTAAAGGGTCTCTTTATTTCTAGATTTTTTAGTATTTTTTTAAGCATTTTCTATACTTTTTTCAAAATTTCTTTTTTTTTTCGAACTCAAACCGAACACACCCAAAAAGTTCGAAGTTCGTGAACTTTCGAACTGCCAAAGTTCGGGCCGAACTCCGAACCGTCCGAACCCGAACAGCTCATCCCTAGCTAGGACGCGCTCAGTGCGTCCATAGCAAAGGAGAACCACTTGGCTGGATGCGCTGAGTGCGTACTTAGCAGCCAAGTAGTTAATGATGATTTGACCCGGCAGCTGTTGTCCTTCTTTATAAACCCCTATAAGGCTGGATGAAGTAGAGGTAACATCACTGCTCTATAACCGTGGAGACCCAGGTTCGATCCAGGCCAGGAGCCTAGTGGTAACGTCTCTACCCTTTGACCGTGGAAAAGCAAGTCAAATCCCGTTCAGCACATCCCTCCAATACAACTGTGGAGAAGCAATCTCGACTTTACGAGAAGCAGGTTCAACCTAACCACCAGGTCGCTGATCTACAATCATGGAAAGCTGACTCGATCCCACTCAGAAGATGCCACCAGCGGGTGTCCTTGGGCAAAACACCTAACGATATGGATGCGCCTACCTCCCAAATACTTGTACATCTCATAGATTGCAAGTTCCCTTGGGAACAGGATCCCCCTGAATCAGGATCTATCATCCATCTGTGGTATCAACCCCTTGTACACTGATCGTGTAAAGCGCTGTGGAATTTGTGGCGCTGTATAAATAAAGGATAATAATAATAAATAGGGTTAAACAATCAGCGATGGGCTATTGGTGCAGAAAATCCAAATTAATCAACATGTATCAATATGGCCGGCAATTACACTCTTTTCTTCGAAGCGTATTTTCATTTAATTGCACAGAATATATGCCTATATGTTGGTTATTTTAGCAACAAATTGGCATTTAACAAGGAAAAGCATATTACAACTTTTTTTTTAATTTTTAAAAACCATAAGAACAATTTTGTATGCGCAACAGACTTTATCTACCACTGAAATAACTTCATCTTAATGAGGGAAAAAAAACAACTAATAATAATTAACATTCTCTCTGCTGCGAAGGAGTACAATTTAATATAGTTTAAGTTGCAGATGAATGTTTTTAATTAAACTTAAAATGCAATTTGATGACGGGAAGGGATGATAAATCATCCTAATGTTTTCACCGCTCAAAAAGTTTCAGACATTATGTACATTGATTTTCCATACTTTCTGCCGTCTGTAATCACCAGGAACCCAGGCGGCTGGTCGCAGAGGGCGATAAATATTCTGCTTTATTTACGGACGGCTCTCGGATTATTCGGAACATTGGCCACCGATGTGACGAAGGACCCGGCATGGTAAACAGATCTAGATTTCCTTTTCCATCGTTTTCTGAATGTGATTTATTGGAACGCAGATGGTTTGTTCTGTTCATCTTCAGGTAGGTGCAACGTCTCACAATCGGAGTGTAGGAACTGAATATGTGTTATCCGGAGGTTGATTGCTCCTATAAAGACCTCCGGATAACACATATTCAGTTCCTACACTCAGAATGTGAGACGTTGCACCTACCTAAAGATGAACAGAGCAAACTAGGGATGTGCGTTTCGGGTTTCGGAATTTCGGAATTTTCACGAAATTTCCCGATTCGCGTTTTCGGATGCGGCCGATTTTCTGAAAATTTTTAGATCCGAAAATGGCAGATCCGAAAAGTTTTCCGAGCTGAAACGAAATATTTTTGGAATTTTCGAATGTACTTGAAATGTGTCAAATCAAAATTTATTGCTTTGAAACGAGGAGAACAGACGTTCCGAAAAAACGAAAATTTTCGAAAATACGAAAAGTCGATACAAAAAACAAGCTAAGTGACACGAAAATACGAAAAATGGTCGATATTCCGGAAAAAAAATGTACACGGAAAACGAGTCGAGCCGAACCGAATCGAAACAGAAATCGGTCGAAACGAGCCGAATCGAAAAGTTTAAAAATCCGAAAAAATCGAATCGGATCGAACCGAAAAAAAAATCGGTGCACAAGCCTAGAGCAAACCATCTACGTTCCAATAAATCACATTCAGAAAACGATGGAAAAGGAAATCTAGATCTGTTTACCATGCCGGGTCCTTCGTCACATCGGTGGCCAATGTTCCGAATAATCCGAGAGCCGTCCGTAAATAAAGCAGAATATTTATCGTCCTCTGCGACCAGCCGCCTGGGTTCCTGGTGATTACAGACAGTAGAAAGTATGGAAAATCAACGCCCACCACTAAAAAAAAAACAGTTGGGTTAACTTTTAACAATTGCAGTCCCCAAAAGAGAACCAAAATAATCTTATGAGAGCACTGAGAATGGGTGCGGCATAAGTGACCTGCTCTGTGTTGTGTCCCCACTCAGGTCTCTCAAGGTTTTAGCTTGATGGGGCCATTACAGAGAAGACTATACCATATATAAATCAACCTGCTCCCACCCATAAGGGTTCAAGAGACCAGAAAAGGTGCACATACAGTAAATACGTCACCAAACCTGGGTGCACCAAGGCCTACAGCATCCAGTCAGTAATATCCACAAAATGCATGAAGGACTGTGGAGGACTCAATGCAATGTTTTGGTTCTCTCTAAGGACCCTTCTCAGAATGCTTGAAAAACGTCCTGAGAGAGGTCTGAAACTTTGCATTCTCCTACACCCAAAAGGTTGGCCAGAACTGAAACGCGAGTCTCCTTTGCATGAGATACACCATCTCCCGACCATCGTGCTGGCCTTGTTTATACCTCATCAGGAGGGTATAGCCAGGCACTTGGAGTAAGGGGTCCTCATCTGGATTACCCTCTAGACTAGCTGAACTCCATCTCTTGTTTTTTTTAACTGTGTAAGCGTATATTCTAAGTCAAGAACCATAACCCCACCACCACCCTTACCACTAATCCGGTTGGATGCTAGCTATGACCATCGAGAGGTTTTCAAGTCTGATTTTTGTTGAAAACATTTAGTAGCACGTCTCGATATCGCACACAAAGAGGACGAGTCTTACAATGGGTTCAAAGGCAATTCCCCAACAGCCCACCCACAAGAGACACAAAAACGATTAAAGGAAAGCCGGTCACACCATCATAGTAGTAAATTGAGCCGGTACTCCTAGTAAACAAGCTCCTTTACCACCATGATTTATTGACCAGCTTTCCTTTAATAGTTTTTATTTTCCTGAAGCTGTGTCTGTTCAAAACAGTTTACGCGCCAGAGAACCTAACACCCAGGTGGCTTCCTATGGTTGATAGAAGACTGTCCCCCTCCCCACCCCTGCTGTCCTTGTCCTGTCACCATGACCAATTATATGAACTTAAGTGAAAATGGTTTCTAGTGTGTCTTTAAAAATGCGCCTAGACAAGTGACAGATCTCCTGTTTTGTTCCTGTAGAACACCATAACATAAATGACGACAAAACGGGCAGAGAGAAAAATACAATTACATGTAAGAGTGATTTGGATTCAAGTGGCAAACTGCCATTATGTTCCCTTTCTATGGCACAAATGGAAATTGCTTCAAAATTGAATTTTTTCATCTTCTTTTAGGACAGTAGCAGCGACACAGACAGGACTTGATCCTTTCTTCTTTGCGATTTCGGATTACAATGACTATCCTTACTGATGTAACTAAATGCGACCTTCGAATGATGCCTCTTTCTGAGTGTTACCTCTCCTGCCATGCCTTTTGTGGACTCTATGCTATGTCCTTGCGTTAACCCCTTAAAGCCAGGAGGTGGACTATGCTGTCCACGTGACAGACAGGTCTAAACGCTGCACAACGGTATAGCATGCCGAACAGCTTTATGCCACTACTACGGCCCGACTCCCTTCCTAGTGGTCAATCAACATTACTGGCGGTAGGGGGTCTACCTGGACACAAACAATCCCCCTGCAGCCAATGACATCAATTATTACCGGCTGGTTGGAGTAGAGGTAACATCACTGCTCTATGACTGTGGAGACACAGGTTTGAATCCCGGCAAGAGCACCTCTCCAGTAAGTGTCCTTGGGCAAGACAACTAATGGTACATACTCGCCACCCGGTACATACTGTAGATACTCGAGTATAGCGCTAGATTTTGGTGACAAAAATTTACCTTAAAATTGGAGGGGTTGAGTTATATTCGAGAAATCTGCATCGCGTGTAAAAAAAAACAGAAAAAAAACTTGGCTTGCTCTGGTTCCAAAGTCTCCCGGAAGTTCCAATAGCCTTGCTGAAGGGAATGTGGGCTCCCTGATGTTTGCAAACACTTCAGGAACTCCCGGAATCGGGAGAGGTTGAATCCATCACAGCCAGAGGGCACGTTCGGTTAAGTCAATCTTTCACCTCGTTCGCCTCCGCTGGCCATCTAATCGCTAGTAAAGAAGATGGGTGGCCGGCGACTTCATACTTAGTAACAACTGCAATCATTCTAGAGCAGAACACCCTGACTTGAGGGGGAGCCTGACTGTGTTACGAGAACATGGAAGGATTTTAATTGTTTACTGGTACAGTAAAATTTTGCTCCTCACGTTATATTCGAGTCTTGAGTATTCTCTCATTTCCATAATAAATCTCTATCCATCGCGTTATATTTGGGTCGCGCTACACTCGAGTATCTATGGTACTTGAAAACGAGAGAAATCTCAATGTATCCTTTCTGGTAAAATACTTTCTCAAAAAAATTTTGGCCCACTGGGAAGTCATAAAGACTGTAGGAGGCATTAGAATTCTGATTCCAAGCGTACCGACCTGGCTTGTCTTGACTACATTTGATCTGATTTCTTGCACCTACTTGGCTCGCTCCTTACTGTGTTTTTATTCTCAGGCCTGTTCTGTTTCTTCTCCCTCTCCCCTGTCCCTCTTCTGGGAGCCCCAAGTTCTGACGAGTTATAAACCCAGCCACTTTAAGCACTGGTAATTGGGCCTAGCTCGGAGTTCTTCCTTCCAGCAATGAAAAAACCCAGCCCCATTATGGACTGGTGCCATGTCTGGATAAGGAGGGTTTTTGCGTTGTGTGTAGGGGTCACTAGCATTCCGCCACATCTGCACAGAGCCATATCAATCACTAGATGGCGAGACAGCACAGACAAAAGCTCCCGGCGAATAAATATTCATCAAAAAAACATTTATTATCGAATGTTGTAAAACATATCATGTATAACAATGTCTGAAGACCTTCAGGTTTCAAAAACGTTTATATTTTAAGAGTAAAAGAAAATATATAGATATGACAAACTATTCACTTGCATTGATTCTCTAGTGACAATGCAACGCATCCAACGACCGGGAACAAACCTGTGACAGCATTCCAACGGCATGAATGGGCATTCTTCTCACAGGTCCACATGATAGTACAAAAATATCCTTACTCCGAGAGAACGCAGCATTCAACAAGAGCGAACCATTCTCATTGGCTGACACCAGGCAAGAAAAACATTCCACAAGATACATGTATATTCTACTTATTGAATGGCATCGATAAAGAAAGACCTTCCATTAGAATGAACATGCATTCTTCTAGATAACTAAATTCCACACAGGTGAATGCACATTCTATTAGACAAAATGTTACGAGAAGAAGGTCATGTTTCATAGCAGATTTCCAATAAGGACGCCTGGACTTCTCGATACGTAGACTTTCAGAACTTTTAGAACCAAATTACCCTCATTCATAGACAGGGCCGGTCCATAGAGCCAGATGGGGCCATGGCTCCTAGCGGCACTTTGCCAGGGTGGCATATTGCCGCCCTTTCAATGGCCGTGGCATGGAGTGGCTGCCAGGGCCTCGACCAAGGTGGGCAACCGCCTGGGCCTCGACCAGTCCCTGTGCCCACCTGGGCCTTGGCTAGCCCTGCTCAGGGGGCGTGTGGGTAATTGTGTGTGTGTGTGTGTGTGTGTGGATGTGTGACTGAGTTTTATTGTTGTGGAGCTCTGTGATACACTCATACACAGTGCACATTACAGTGAGTTTTATTGCTGTGGAGCTCTGTGATCCGCGCATACACACCGCACATTACTGTGAGTTTTATTGCTGTCGAGCTCTATGATACACTCAAACACACTGCACATTGCTGTGAGTTTTTTTGCTGTCGAGCTCCATGATACACTCAAACACACTGCACAATGCGTTTTATTGCTGTGGAGCTCTTGTATGCGCTCATACACACTGCACATTACTGAGTTTTATTGCTGTGGAGCTCTGTGATACACTCGTACACACCGCACATTACAGTGATTTTTATTGCTGTGGAGCTCTGTGATACGCGCATACACACTGCACAATACTGTGAGTTTTATTGCTGTGGAGCTCTGTGATACGATCATACACGCCACACATTGCTGTGAGTTTTATTGCTGTGGAGCTCTGTGATATAGTAATGGGCTGTGTAGGAGTGCATCACAGAGTGCCACAGCAATAAAACTCTCAATAATGTGCGGTAAGTATGAGTGTGAGTTTTATTGCTGTGGAGCGCTGTGATACACTCACGCACACTGCATTTTTGTTTAGGGGGGGGCAGCATTTCATCCTTGGACCCAGGCAGCAAAGTGTCTTGGGCCAACCCTGCCCAAAAAATGGATGAATGAGTCAAACATTCACATTGTCAGACAAATGTGCTGAATTCTTTCCCTTTCCATGGTGGGATCTGTGGTTGACCTTGATAGACGAACGATCCGTCTCCAGTTAATATTGATGCAATGTAAATAGAACTTGTTAATTGTGTTATAGATCTAGTATAATAAGCTACGTTTAACCCTTCGTGTTACTGTTCAGCAGGCAGCGTGAGGCTTTCTGCGTTTTATTTACACTTTAATATTATGAAATATACAGTAAACATTCAATAAAATCACAGCCCTGATCCTACCTCTATCTATCCATAAACCATAGCTACAATCCAAGCTCTACCCGTTACCGTCACCTGCAACCCTGCCTTCTCCTGATCAGAACCCTAACACCTAACCCTACTACCTAACCCTAACCCCTACTCCAAATAATACCTGAGGTTAATGTTAGGGTTATTGTTAGTAGTTTGCAAAGCTGGGGTTACTGGTGTTATTTAATTATTACGCAAAGCAGTATGTGGGGATTGAGGGGGGCACCTTCATATCAGTTGCAGAGAAGGTCCCCATGCTGCTGTGGACGCGCTCCCTTTTAAAACAAGTCCCAGCCACACCTGACCATATCCGATTGAACCACTGGTGCTGCTTTCAATCAATCTATCAAACGATGGGCCCCATAATGCTGTGGGGTACGTTCTTAGCATAGTTTGGACCCCTGCATTTTCCTATAAGGGCCCCCTCTATCTGCAGAGAAGCCGTTGTGCGGTGGGATGGAAAAAGGGAGAAAGAATGAACCTGCAGGTGGGGAAAAAAACGTGTTCATACCCTGAGCAAACATTAACTAAGGGGGGAATGTTGAAAAATGTTTTCTCTTCAAAGGAACGTTACCGGTAACATAAGCTGTCACTAAATTACTTGTGCATTACAAAACACATTATAAAACACATTTGTTTGTGTAATTTTACCATGATGCAACATCTCCAAAATCACTTTACAGCTGTGGTTTAGGGTAAAACAGTAGTGAAGCGGCAATGGGGTGGAGGGGGGTCTAGATATGGCTGCAGGGGGCCTATTGTGTTGCCTAGGCTACTTGCGATATGAGAAGGCAGCTGATCTGATAGTGGGCTTAAATACTATCCTCTGGAGATGTCTTTTACATCAGCTCCCACACATTTAAGTCTAAGAGTCGGTTTTCTGGACTTCTGACCCATTCACTCCATTCTATGGCCAAAGCCACACAGTGAGGAGCAAGTGCTGGAAATATACTGGGCTACATTACATACTCGTTGCTAACATTTCGCTCACCTGCGTGAGCGTTAACGTTAGCCCTGGTAGCCACACTTATTACAATCCAAACGCTAACGGGTTAAGAATCCCATTAGCGTTTGGAATCTTGCACTTTTCAGCGCGAGGTTACTGTACTTTGTGCGTCCTATACTTAACATGGGGAGCGCAAAGTGTTAATCAGCGCTAGATTACAAAGTCCTAACGCTGATTAACATCCAGCAAAACAAAAAGTTAACCACAGCCTGGACTTGGTGCTAACGGATTCCGCTGCCGCAGAATCCGTTAAACTTAGCACCATCCTAAAAACCCCCAGATAAATCCAGATACTCACCTACTATCCTGCGGCGAGGACCGCGGCTCCAACCGCCTCCTCTGTCCGGCTGGAGCAGGGAGAGACTGGGGGAAAAAAAGTCCCCAGTCTTCCCCTTCGTATCACTACGCCAACCTGCCAGATCTCTTGAGGTGCAGGTTTTTCTCCTTTGCGCCCCCTTTTTAACATGATTAATGTAATGTAGCCCACTGTGGGGGGGGGGCAGTTTACAACACAAAATATCACACAATGGATGCGCCCAGTGACACATATAGAGGAAAATATCACACAATGGATGCGCCCAGTGACACATATAGAGGAAAATATCACACAATGGATGCGCCCAGTGACACATATAGAGGAAAATATCACACAATGGAAGCGCCCAGTGACACATATAGAGGAAAATATCACACAATGGATGCGCCCAGTGACACATATAGAGGAAAATATCACACAATGGATGCACCCAGTGACACATATAGGGGAAAATATCACACAATGGATGCGCCCAGTGACACGTAGAGAGGAAAATATCACACAATGGATGCACCCAGTGACACATATAGAGGAAAATATCACACAATGGATGCACCCAGTGACACATAGAGGAAATATCACACAATGGATGCACCCAGTGACACATATAGAGGAAAATATCACACAATGGATGCTCCCAGTGACACATATAGAGGAAAATATCACACAATGGATGCGCCCAGTGACACATATAGAGGAAAATATCACACAATGGATGCGCCCAGTGACACATATAGAGGAAAATATCACACAATGGATGTGCCAGTGACACATATAGAGGAAAATATCACACAATGGATGCGTCCAGTGACACATATAGAGGAAAATAGCACACAATGGATGCTCCCAGTGACACATATAGAGGAAAATATCACACAATGGATGCGCCCAGTGACACATATAGAGGAAAATATCACACAATGGATGCTCCCAGTGACACATATAGAGGAAAATATCACACAATGGATGCGCCCAGTGACACATATAGAGGAAAATATCACACAATGGATGTGCCCAGTGACACATATAGAGGAAAATATCACACAATGGATGCGTCCAGTGACACATATAGAGGAAACTATCACACAATGGATGCTCCCAGTGACACATATAGAGGAAAATATCACACAATGGATGCGCCCAGTGACACATATAGAGGAAAATATCACACAATGGATGCGCCCAGTGACACATATAGAGGAAAATATCACACAATGGATGTGCCCAGTGACACATAGAGGAAAATATCACACAATGGATGCGTCCAGTGACACATATAGAGGAAAATAGCACACAATGGATGCTCCCAGTGACACATATAGAGGAAAATATCACACAATGGATGCGCCCAGTGACACATATAGAGGAAAATATCACACAATGGATGCCCCAGTGACACATATAGAGGAAAATATCACACAATGGATGCCCCAGTGACACATATAGAGGAAAATATCACACAATGGATGTGCCCAGTGACACATATAGAGGAAAATATCACACAATGGATGCGTCCAGTGACACATATAGAGGAAAATATCACACAATGGATGCTCCCAGTGACACATATAGAGGAAAATATCACACAATGGATGCACCCAGTGACACATATAGAGGAAAATATCACACAATGGATGCACCCGGTGACACATATAGAGGAAAATATCACACAATGGATGCGCCAGTGACACATATAGAGGAAAATATCACACAATGGATGCGCCCAGTGACACATATAGAGGAAAATATCACACAATGGATGCGCCCAGTGACACATATAGAGGAAAATATCACACAATGGATGCACCCAGTGACACATATAGAGGAAAATATCACACAATGGATGCACCCAGTGACACATATAGAGGAAAATATCACACAATGGAGGCACATGTAAGATATCAGCAACATCAAATAAACACAATAAGGACATTGCATTTTTTGGGGGGCACCGGCCCTTTACAGATTTACTCGTCGGAGATAAAATTAGTGAACGATATCCCCAGCACCTGCCGACTCACAGAAAAACACCTTGAATCATTCATTTACGAAGACCATCTTGCTGTTTCCATTGAAGATTATTTGCATCACGTTTTTTTTTTGCGCTGCTCATGTTATATTATGTAAATTGTTTCCAAAATGACGCGCAGCGTTTTCAGTTCAAATTAGGCACCACAAACGAAGACTTAAGGTTTGATCCTTGCGAATCACAGATATCTTTAACGAGCGCGCATCCCTCTAGCGCTCTGCAGGCTACGCTATCATCCACGACTGAGAAAGTGGTACGAGAAAACAAGACGACTCATTAATAAGCGCCGCGCAACATCATACTCTGTACAGGCAACGTGACCCTTTGTATCAGAGAAAGGACAAGGTAAATATTGTTATTTTTCCCTTTTGTTTTCTTAGTTTCATTACGTCTGGGTGAGCACGGGGGTCTGCACTGCGCTCCTGCTATTGTTACTCTTTTTGTATCCAGCAAGGAAGTAGCTGGAAACGGCCGCCTGAGTGAATAAAAACAGAACACTTACCGCGCCGTGTCTTCGTAGCGCCTAAACAGCTCACATCACTCCACACAAAAATCCAAGTGTTTAACATGGCTCAGGCAAACCTGCAACGCTTCCGAACCAGATTGATTTTTAATGTTATAGAAAAGAACACGGCAGCATGACTGCATCGTCGACCATAAACACTGAGTAAGAATTAGTTTTGAGGTTAGGGTTTGGCTGAGACTCCGAGTAAATTAGAGGTAGGGTTAGTCTGAGATTAGGGGTAGTTATAGATTAGGATTATATTAGAGTTAGTCTGAGATTAGGGCTAGTTTTAGATAAGGCTTAGTTTTAGATCAGGGGTAGTTATAGATTAGGGTTATATTAGAGTTAGTCTTAGATTAGGGTAGTGATAGATTAAAGACAGATTAGATTATAGTTAGTTTTAGGTAGTTTTAGATTGGGGTAGTGATATTTTAAAGCCATGGTTAGATTATGGTTAGTCTTAGATTAGAGGTAGTTTTAGATTAAGAGTAAAGATAGTTTAAGGACCATCATAGATTAGGTTTAGTTTTAGATTAGGGGTAGAGATAGGTTTGTGCCCAGTTTAGATTAGGTTTAGTCTTAGATTAGAGGTAGAAATAGGTTAGGGTCCAGGTTAGATTAGGTTTAGTTTTAGATTAGAGGTTGTTCTATATTATGGAAAATTGTTGTTTAGGGCCAGAGTTCTTTGAGGGTTAAATAAATTAGTCTTAGATTACAGGTAGCCTTAGATTAGGGGTAGTGATAATTTAGGGCCAGAGTTATATTAGAGTTAGTCTTAGATTAGAGGCAGTTTTAGATTATGGGTAATGATAGTTTAGGGCCAGGTTTAGATTAGGGTTATATTAGGGATAGTCTTTAGAATAGGGCTAGTCTTTGATTAGGGGTAGAGGTCATTTAGGACCCATGCTAAAGTAGGGGTTGTCTTTGGCCAGAGTTCTATTAGGGTTAGTCTTAGATTAGAGGTTGTTTTAGATTATGGGTAATGACTAGTTAAGGCCAGGGTTAGATTAGGGTTAAATAATGACTAGTTTTAGACTAGAGGTAGTCTTAGAATAGGGGTAGTGATAGTTTAGGACCAGGGTTAGATTAGGATTAGATGAGGACTAGTTTTAGACTAGAGGTAGTTTTAGAATAGGGATAGTGATAGTTTAGGGCCAGGGTTAGATTAGGATTAGATAAGGACTAGTTTTAGACTAGAGGTAGTTTTAGAATAGGGATAGTGATAGTTTAGGGCCAGAGTTATATTAGGGTTAGATTAGGGGTTGTCTTTAGAATAGGGATAGTCTTAAATTAGGTTTAGAGATATGTTTGGGGCCCAGGTTGATTAGGTTTAGTCTTAGATTAAAAATTGCTTTAGATTTTGGGAAATGGTAGTTTAGGGCCAGATTTATATGAAGGTTAGATTAGTGTTAGTTTTAGATTAGAGGTCAATTTTAGATTAGGGTTAGTGATAGTTTAGGGCCAGAGTTAGATTAGCATTACATTGGGTCTAGTCTTAGATTAGGGGTAGAGATAGTTTAGGGCCAAAGTTACGTTAGATGTAGGGTTACAATAGGGTTAGATTGGGGATAAGGGACATGTTCTCACCATACAACCTCCTCACTGAAATCACTTTCAGATACCACAATTCAGTAAGAGCCCACAAACACCATGATAGGACAGGTTCCTGACAAGTCTAATGCATATAAGAACTGGTTCATGTACTCGGCACGTGAGTGATATGATGTAACCTGATCAGGCTGCCAAACAACAGATTATATCAGAGATAATTAATTGCAGTGTTGTGGATCTGCCCCCATTTCTAAAGCCCTCCTAAAAAGTTCCTGTAGTTGAATTGTTTCCAACCAGGAATTTGTGTTTTGATTTTTTTTTGTTCAATATTCTCACTTCTTCTTTGGGAAGAGAAACTTTTCCAAGCTCTCGTCTGTCTGCGGCCGGCGTGTTCTCCAGTGGCCGACGTAGCGCTCGGTTTAACAGCTTATTTGTGAACCTGACGTAGCATATAATGGTTTACAGATTGCCTCAATAAATATTCACTATGTTCTAAAATAATAACCTCATGATCTTGTCAAACGCAGAGACGTAAATGACACTTCTGAACAGCCGAGTAACAAGGCGATAATGCAATCAGCTATAACATTGCTTCAGTAATTCCCAAGGTCATGGGATCGGAGCCAGCAGCTCGGAAAAAAATCCTGAGGGTGAAGAGATGATGAACTGTAATGAAGGACATGCCAGGTCTCGTGTCCTCCCAACACAACATATAAATGGGGATTTGCTGGTGGTACTAAAAACCTCTGTTTTGTAAATGTATTAAGGATTTGGGACATTGTGCACAGGGGACATGTTTTATGGAAGGTTTTGTAAATAGTGGGGCTGGATACTAATAGGTTACACAGCCTCTTGAGTATAGTGGGAGTTTGTGCTTTACATAAGTGTTTTGTAACGTAGACTGGTCGCCACCACCACCAGCACTTAACCCACCTCTGTCACGTGGGATTTTGTCTTCGCGGTGGAAGTGAGTGGAAGTGCAAGACTCTACATGGCGGTGTCATGATAGGTAACTCAACCCTTGGACTTCACCAAGGAATTCCCTGAAGCTAAACTGGTCTTTGCAAAGCTCGGGTAAAGTGATAGTAAACGAGTCTGGGAGTGGAGATACCAAACATAACTGGTACAACAGATAAGAGAGTCAGGGAACCTGAGAGCAGTATAAGGCAGAGTGCTAGTAGTCAAGGTCAATTACAGGATAGTCACAGGCAAGCCAAAGGTCCAGACTAGAGAATCCAAGCATGAGAATGATATTGCACTATAGGGCAAAGAAACCACACCAGGGTGACCTTTATATGAAATGTTGAATAGGCTAGAAATCTCTGACGTAGGAAGGAATGACGAGTGAAAGAAAACACATTTGGGGATAACATCAGCGGATTGACACGAGCGAACTTTGCCAGAGCGTCTCAAATTCAGGCAAACATTGCCAGAGTGTCGCAAGTACGGGCAAGCATGGTCATAATGAAATGAGCTAAGGCAAGCATCTCTGGAACAACTCAAGATTGGGCAAGTGTCTTCAGAATGACAATAGATTGGGCAAGCATCTCTGGACAGGTCAAGCGTTGCTGAATGATGCGAGACTGGGTATTGCTGGAACAACACTATACTGAGCAAACACTGCTGGAACGAGGAGAGATTGGGCAATCATAGTTGGAATGAAATGGAGATGTCAGAGTTAGGTGGGCTTGGGAGCCAAGAGGTTCACCTTGATGCTCTATATGTGGGTAAAGGTTTATAAATACAGACAGCTAGGAAACAGTAAGGTATATTCTTAAAAAACATGGAGTGTTCTTTTGTGTAAAAGGATATTCTATTGAAAAATAGAGTTTCCCCCTCTTTGCCCTTAAATAATTGGGCCGATCCATGTTATTTTTTAATTTTATTCTATATTTTTTGGAGGTGATTTTACTCACCTTTTGTCCCTCACTGACTGCTGTTCCTTCTGTTTGGCTCAGGGGCTCCTGAACCCAGAAGTTCCTAAAGTTCATCTGTGCTCCTATGAAGCTTTCATAGTGTAGAAACCGCATATTGTGTAGTGTTATGGGACTTGTGCATTTTACGTAGGCAAGTTCCATAGTGCTTGAGCAGAGAGGTGGATCAGAGCTACACGCATACGTACAGATCTGATCTATTGCCTGCTTTTCTGAGAACGCTCGCTACAGAGATTGGTTTCCGAGAGTGACGTTGGCCCAGTGGCGGAAGTACCAGGGTCGCAGCTGGCAACGGGGCCCTGGCATTCAGCCACTGGAGGGGGCCCAGGCAGCCGCAGACGGCTCTTCAATTCGCCGCTGCTCGCCTGGGATGGGAACCACCTGACCAGCGCACAAGATCGCGGAGTTCACGTGAACTCAGCGATCCTCGCGAGAACGCGGCTGCGCTGGTCAGGTGGTTCCTGGCGAGAGGCCAAGCTGCATGATGGAGGCCACTTGTAGGAAGAAGAAGGGCCACAGAGGTGAGAACTGGGTGCAAATATATCCATGTGAGGCGAGCTGGGGGCAATATATCCATGTGAGCTGGGGGCAATATATCCATGTGAGCTGGGGGCAATATATCCACGTGAGCTGGGGGCAATATATATCCACATGAGCTGGGGAATTACTAACTTTTTTATATTGCAGGGGGAAAAAAAGTAAGGCTATAGATTTTTTTTGTGGGGGCCTTCATGGATTCTTGCACCGGGGCTGTCAGGTTTCTAGTTACGCCTCTGCATTGGCCACTCTCTGTGTGCTGATGTCACTAGTGACTGATGTGGTGACCGCCAGCCGGTGAGGCCGGGTGGGGTGGCGGAAACTCCTCCATTTCACCCAGCAATATCTCCAGATTGGGGCATGAGGGAGGGAGGGGGAGAAGGGACAGCCTCCTCACATCCTGACCCCTTTAACACTATAACGTTTTCAGGATGAGTAGAGTGTCTCTACGTTATTCTGGCCTATAAATAAAACCATAATAGTAACTCAAAATAAGAGTGGAATCGGGCTCAGCCAATCGTCTCAATTTCCATTGTGCAAAGCATTTAGTTGTGTGTTACAGGAGTAACAGATTGTCTTCACTGGGACCAATATATCAAAGCTAAACATGACGAGGGGAAGAAAGGAGTGTAAATCTCCATAATTTCTGTTGACGCCATTGGCATTTGGCAGTGCCTCGACCTCCAGAGATCCTGATCTTTGGGTTAATATAAATTCTCAACAAAGCAACTGGTTACCAAACCATTTCTTTGCCATCAGGGGATCTTAAATCTCAGCCTGTAGAAGTCTACTGGAGCTGTGTATAGTAAGAACGAGACGGAACAGAAGGAGCCGTCATCCCCTGCCTTCGACGCCTCGCAGCACAGAATGGTTGATCTATCTCTGAATTTTAAGGGACAAATATTGTGGAGGGGGGAAATCAAAATCAATTTTAGCCCGTTTTGAGAAAAAAACATGACAGGTTTTCAGGGTTTTTTTCTTACTTTTTTAAATTCCAATGTTATATTTTTCCAGACATTTTGAAAAAAAAAAAGAAGAAAAAATAGAACAGAACGATGAAATATTAATTAACAAATGCTTTTAATCAAAAGCAACAAATGACTGTCCTTTATCTCATTATACTGTGATATTATGGCGTTTAATGGAGACATGTCCTTGTCAAGCTCTGTACAGCAATGTAACAAAATACTATTTTAACAGAACTTCTATCGAATGTTCCGTATACATGTTCTAAAATAACATTTTTAAGTAATTAGTTGAGGATACGACGATTAATACTTAATTGCCTTGACACTTGGATATTAGGCAATTAACTAAATTACCAAATAAAAGGAAATGATCAGACGTTCAATGAAATGTCAAGCGGCGTCCAAAGAACCTCTGTACCTTAAAGGGCCAGTACCACCAAAAAAATGAAATGCTCTTATTGTGTTTATTTGATGTTGCTGATTTCTTACATGTGCTCTGTTTTTTCTTGTATGTTTAGTTAAGAGCATATTTTACTCAATAGGGGTTATTCAGAGAGAGCCGTTCTGGCCCCGAAATGTCACCGAACAGTGAATTTCCCCCGTACGGTGACATTTCGTGGCTATTCGGCTATTCAGAGAGCAGTCAGTTCGCCAAATTTGGGTGAACTGCCAGCAAGTACGGTGCCTGTTCGACAGCAGTGAAATCCCCCATAGAGAAGCAACACCGAACAGCACCGAGACACCGAACAGCAGTGAAAAGTTGCCGAAAGGCCCTGCTGTTCAGTGTTTTCATTCGGCAGGTTTATTCAGGCGAATCCCATAGGTTTCAATTTTAAAAATATTCCCCCGTTTTTATCCAATATCTATTAAACCGTTTATTATTTTAATCTGCAGCAAAAACCAAAAACTTTTTCGGATAACGAAATTATGGATATGGACCGAAAGAAAAGTAACAGACTGGAGCTATCAGATTCAGAAAGTTCAAAGGTCCTATACAATCTATGCCCCTATACCACCTATACCCGATTCTATACCACCCTTGTACCACCTATTCCTATCTCTATATCACTCCTATACTACCTATATCTGTCTCTATACCACCTATAACTGCATATATACCTCCTATATATACTACCTACAGTCAGGTCCAGATATATTGGGACATGGACACAATTGTAACATCTTTGGCTCTATACACCACCACAATGGAGTTGGAATGAAACAAACACAATGTGCTTTAACTGCAGACTGTCAGCTATAATTTGAGGGTATGTACATCCAACTCAGGTGAACGTGTAGGACTTACAGCAGTTTGCAGATGTGCCTCCCGCTTGTTAAGGGACCAAAGGTAATGGGACGGAATAATAATCATAAATCAAACTTTCCCTTCTTAATACTTGGTTGCAAATCCTTTGCAGTCAATCACAGCCTGAAGTCTGGAACGCATAGACATCACCAGACGCTGGGTTTCATCCCTGGTGATGCTCTGCCAGGCCTCTACTGCAACTGTCCTCAGTTCCTGCTTGTTCTTGGGGCATTTTCCCTTCAGTTTTGTCTTCAGCAAGTGAAATGCATGCTCAATGGGATTCAGGTCAGGTGATTGACTTGGCCATTGCATAACATTCCACTTCTGTCCCTTCAAAAACTCTTTGGTTGCTTTTGCAGTATGCTTTGGGTCATTGTCCATCTGCACTGTGAAGCGCCGTCCAATGAGTTCTGCAGCATTTGGCTGAATGTGAGCAGATAATATTGCCCGAAACACTTCAGAATTCATCCTGCTGCTTTTGTCAGCAGTCACATCATCAATAAATACAAGAGAACCAGTTCCATTGGCAGCCATACATGCCCACGCCATGACACTACCACCACCATGCTTCATTGATGAGGTGGTATGCATAGGATCATGAGCAGTTCCTTTCCTTCTCCATACTCTTCTCTTCCCATCACTCTGGTACAAGTTGATCTTGGTCTCATCTGTCCATAGGATCTTGTTCCAGAACTGTGAAGGCTTTGTTAGGTGTTGTTTGGCAAACTCTAAATCTGGCCTTCCTGTTTTTGAGGCTCACCAATTGTTTACATCTTCTGGTGAACCCTCTGTATTTACTCTGGTGAAGTCTTCTCTTAATTTTTGACTTTGACACACATACACCTACCTCCTGGAGAGTGTTTTTGATCTGGCCAACTGTTGTGAAGGGTGTTTTCTTCACCAGAGAAAGAATTCTTCATTTCATCCACCACAGTTGTTTTCCGTGGTCTCCCGGGTCCTTTGGAGTTGCTGAGCTCACCGGTGCATTCCTTCTTTTTGAGAATGTTCCAAACAGTTGTTTTGGCCACGCCTAATGTTCTTGCTATCTCTCTGATGGGTTTGTTTTGTTTCTTCAGCCTAATGATGGCTTGTTTCACTGATAGTGACAGCTCTTTGGATCTCATCTTGAGAGTTGACAGCAACAGATTCCAAATGAAAATAGCACACTTGAAATTAACTCTGGGCCTTTTATCTGCACATTGTAATTGGGGTAATGAGGGAATATCACACACCTGGCCATGGAACAGCTGAGAAGCCAATTGTCCCATTACTTTTGGTCCCTTAACAAGTGAGAGGCACATCTGCAAACTGCTGTAAGTCCTACACCGTTCACCTGAGTTGGATGTACATACCCTCAAATTAAAGCTGACAGTCTGCAGTTAAAGCACATTGTGTTTGTTTCATTCCAACTCCATTGTTGTGGTGTATAGAGCCAAAGATGTTAGAATTGTGTCGATGTCTCAATATTTCTGGACCTGACTGTATACCTGACACTATACCCACCCTATAACACCTGTAACTGCCTCTATACCCCCCATACCAGAGGTTAGTTAGGGTTACTTTTAGCCTTAAAACTGGTATTATGGTTAGGGTTTAGTGATGGGCCAAAAAACCCCCGTGTTCGATTCGCATTCAAACTTGAACACCTGAAAAAGTTCGAACGCGAACCCGAACACAATTCGAACACCATGCAAGTCAATGGGGCTCGAGCATTCGAAAATTAAGGTCCACTCCAAGAGGGCATAATTGCAAGATATTGGCCATAAAAGGTGTATGGGGGTCCGGGTACTGCCCTGGGGGACAGGAAACAAAAACATATATTTTTAAAAAAAAAAAATCATTAAGCATTTCACTGCTGAGTGCTGAGCCATTTCACCGCCGTGCGCTGAGCTAATTTTTACCGCTTTTGCTCATGTTTAAACGCGATTTGAAGCCATGGGAAATGTTTGGCCAACAATGAGTGGGAAATATTTGACCAACAAGGAGTGGGAAATGTTTGACCAATAAGGAGTGGGAAATGTTTATGAATCCCATAGGCTTCAATGTTAAAAATATTCCCGTTTTAATTCAATATCTAATAAACTATTTATTATTATATTATGCAGTAAAGAGTCTCTTTATTTTTAGATTTTTTTAGGATCTTTTAAGCATTTTTTGGAATTTTTTTGAACTCTTTTTTACCCCCCCTCGAACTTTCCACGAACGTCCCGAAAAGTTCAAAGTTTGCGAACTTTCGAACAGCCGATTTTCGAATCGAACTTCAAACCGATTCGAACTGGCAGCCCATCCCTATTAGGATTAGAGTCAGGATTACTTTTAGGGTTCAGGCTAGTGTTAGGATTACAGTTACTTGCAGGGTTAAGGTTTGATATAGGGTTACTTTCAGGTTTTTGTGGTGTGCTACTTTGGTTTGTTTTACGATTAGGGTTAGGAAATCGATTTAAAACACAACATACAACACTTCTCAAGCTGTGTATGTAAGGTGCGTATGAAACATAAAATGTATGTCATGTTTAGATAAGAGTCCCATCTCCGAGATATCTCATAATTATATGCAAATATTCCAAAATCCTCAATCAAAAAAAACAGGACACTTCTGGTCCCTAGCATTTCCGATAAGGGATACTCAACCCGTATGTATATGTGTATATATGGTTTCATCTTATTTTTCATACTAGCTTTTGCCCGCGGCTTCTCTCGGGTGGATTTTAGGATTTGTTACAATTGATTTTAAAAGAAACACGAGTTTTTTGTACAAACTGTACGGAATATAATTTACAGGTTGATGTCTTAAAGTAATAAGTAATATTTATTGCAGATGTCAGTCAGGGCGTATTGGGTATAAAAAATAGTTTTTTCATTTATTTTCATATTCCATAATTTTTTTTTGTGTGTCGTAAATACAGACAATGAGACAGACAAAAAAAAATTTGTGTTTTGGCATCTGGAACATAGAAAAAAAAACACTATTTGAGTACGTCTTTGTAAACTACATTAGTGGTTCTTCTTTCATGTGTTCGGATCAGCAGACATGCTGGAGGGAAGCAGACATGCTGGAGCAGTGAGAGTGTGTGTGTCCTGGCTGTGAGAGGGAAGAAGACGTGCTGGAACAGTGAGGGTGCATAAGAGGCCTAGCTGTGAGAGGGAAGCAGACATGCTGGAGCAGTGAGGGAATGTGTGAGGTCGGGCTGTGTGAGGGAAGTAGATGTGCTGGAGCAGTGAGGGAGTGTACAATGCCTGGCTGTGAGAGGAAAGCAGGCATGCTGGAGCAGTGAGGGAGTGTGCGAGCTCTGGCTTTGAGAGGGAAGCAGACATGCTGGAGCAGTGAGGGAGTGTGTGGGGCCTGGCTGTGAGAGGGAAGCAGACATGCTGGAGCAGTGAGGGAGTGTGCGAGCCCTGGCTGTGAGAGGAGCCGCATAGACACTCCATTTTGTGTGAAGTAACAGCATCCCTCTTATCTGCTGATCAAGTGAATCAACTGGATCTTCAGAAAATGGTAAAAGTGTTTTTTATGTTTTAAGAAGATTGTAAATACCAATTTTCATGCCTGTAACATCTTTGGTTTTTGAAATACAGGTATTATGATAAAAGTATTTCATTCACCCCACTTTTTCACGCCCCAACTGGATTTTTGGAAATTGGTAAAATCCGTGCTTTTTTTATTTTTCAAGATGAATCTAAAATACCAATTTTCACGTCTGTACCATCTTCGTTTTTTGAGATATAGGTATCCTGTTTCAAATATTCACCCGCCCTTTTTCACCCCCTTAGAAGTGGAATTTCCAAAAATTTCTAAGAACCCTTCCTTAATGGGGGCCTACGTCATAAAAACAATGTACTTTCAAAACTGTATGTTCCAAGGTTAAACGGTTTGAGCTGGGCATTGATGAGTCAGTCAGTCAGACTTTTTATATATGTAGATGTATTCATTCATTGAAGATAATAAGATCAATAACCCATAGAAACCGTTTAAAAATAATTGTATTAAAAGGTGACTAAGATGACTGCTGTTGATGCCATAAATGAATGGTGAAATTTAGCAATTTTGTATTTTAAATTATTAATGAATATGGTCAGTCCATCCCTCTTCAACTATGCCAACTCATCCTGACTGTCACCGTGCAGCCATGCAGCTTCATTTTATCCATTTCATCCACTCAGAGATTTTCCCACCTGGAGACTATCTCCAAGTTAACGCGTCCATGTTTCCCTGATACTTTTTGATGTGTATCAATAAGGACACTGTCCCTTCGGTCATGGTCAGTGAACTCAAACATTTCTTTCCCAATGAACTTGAGACCTTAACTGTCCTTTCACAATGTAAACCTCGAGCTGACAGGATTTAATCCCTGCCCAGTGTTCGACACATTCATCTCCTCGATGCATCAATTCCTTTGAGGGACACAAAATTCATTGGCCCTCTCTCGGCAGATGACAAGCCTGTTGTGAATTGTAGATCATCCCACCGCGCCCAGTTTATCTGCCATGACAGCGCACTTTAGCTGCTACGAGTCTCGAAGCCTGGAGGGCATATGTGACCTTTATTAAGCTGTTCAAAGCTGTCACAACCTCATCACTCTCCATCCTTGTCACTATTCATACTTCACTTGTAGCTTCTAGTTCTTTTTTTCCCCTAGCCGACTTGGTTCAATTTCTATGATTCTCTTTCTCCTGTTCAATCGTTGGTGTCATGTCCAATCGGGAAACGGAGATTTCCACGGAGCAGACGCGGATGTCCATCCTCATTTCCTTGCAATCTTATTATCCTTGGCCCGAGCAGACCTTGTTTGTGTAGTCACAGAGATGATTTGTCATTCAGGCGGAGAAGAACGTTCAGTATTGACTGAAGTCATCAGTTGACAAGTCCATATTTACGTTTGTGGTAGTCATGTCCTGTCTCTCCTCATTATGGTCAAAGCCATTGGCTTCCCTTATCAATCGCTGGGGACTTCTAGCCGTAGTGATGTGTATTTTTTTCTACTTTGTGCCAAGAAGAACTAAAAATAAGTAAACATTGGGCCAGATCACAACCTGGATGTTAAGGCAGCACGCAAATGGAAAACATTTGCATCTGCCATTTTCCATTTGTGTCTTGCCTTTAACATCCACTTTGCCAGCAACTCAAGTCGTAATACAGCAGGGCCGCAGGGAGATGACGCCAGTGGTGCTGACCGCTGCTGGTATCAGCTCCAGGACATGGAGATGGAGAAGAGCTCATGCAAAAGAGATCCGTTCCGGGGCAGTGGAGGGATACATGGAGGAACGCTGGGAACTATTTTTTCCCAGTGTTTCTGTGCCTGCGGAAGGAGGAAGCTATGGATTGCAACGCTCTTGCCACCGAGGGATCTGAGGTGAGTATGAACTTTTTGGGTGGGTTTAGGTTTGTGTGTTATGTGATTGTGCAGAAGCGAAATTCATTTAACACCAGTGTCTGAAAAACGTCTGTCAGACGCAGATGGAGAACGGACTGGTTGGTATAGCCCATTCTCTATCTGCTGGGGCCACATTTGCGACTCCTACACAAACTTTATGAGACGTTGATGTACGCTATATCCGAGACACAAGCTCAGCTTACGTCTGGAATGGAATAGGATGGGTAAAAAAGAAGCACAGCGCTCGAACCGTTATGCTGAACTGCTCAGGTGCTGTGCTTTGCGGCCAGGTTGTCATGAGGCCCTTGTTTTAGCCTAGGACTGGTGGCTCGGTCAGTTGGGTTGTTTCTCCATGCCACAGTCGGCGTGTTTCCCCATGTTACGGGTTTACACACTGGATCAACTCAACACACTACCTCAGCGCAAGTGTTCTTTAGTCTTCAAATATTCTATTAACCCTTTAATTTTTATTTTATTTTTGCAACTACAATAGCGATGTTATTTTTTGTAACGTAACTGACCTACGCCCAACCTAGATATCATACAAGAACAACACCATCAGGGTTATTCAAAGAGATTCGAAAAGTCACCGAACGTTCAGTGACTTTTCGTTCTCTTCAATTCGGTTCCTTTTGCCGATCCAATTTCGGTGACCCTGCGGTGTATTCAGCAAACACCACAGGGTCCCCGAATTGCAGGGAAAAGCCGCCGCAAACCTGACGAAAACGAAACCCAGCGAAAACCCAGCGAATGCACGCCGAAAACCCCCAAAAACATCTGGATTAACCCGCCGAAAACCACAGAAAAACCCGAACAGGAGCCGATCACACGCAGCGAAGCCGCCGGAAAAACCCGAACAGGAGCCGATCGCAGCCTTCGACACAGCAGAAGAGCCAGTGAATAAATTAGGAAAACAGTTTGTATGAATGATTTTAAAGTGAAACACTGTTTGCAAAGAAACTACTGAGCGAAAATGTCTGAAATTGACATATGATCCAATGAATGATAATAAAAAGGGCTGTTACAGAAAAAATAAGTAAACTTAAAAAAAAAAAAAATCGGACTTTTAAAAAAAAAAAAATTAAGAAAAATGATTAAAATATCCTAAAAAATCTATAAATAAAAGAGACTCTTTACTGCAGAATTTTATAATAAACGGTTTATTAGATATTGGCTTAAAACGGGAATATTTTTAACATTGAAGCCTATGGGATTCTCCTGAATAAACCTGCCGAATTAAACCACCGAATGGCAGGGCATTAGGAGAACCTTTCACTGCTGGTTTGTGTTCTCTGAATAGACGAAGCATTGCTTCTCTATGGGGATTCACTGCCCTCGAACAGGCACCGAACAGGCACCGTATGTGCAGGCAATTCGCTAGGATTTGGCGAATTGCCTGTTCTCTGGATAGCCGAATGGCCAAGAAAGGTAACCGAACGCTGATTTTCAGCGTTCGGTTACCTTTCTCAAGCAATTCGGATCTCTTTGAATTACCCTGCATATCTTTGCGGCTATACATTCATTCCCCCCCACCCCAGAAACGCTGGCACTCAACGTGTTAATAATAATGGCAGGCAATAACAGCTTCGGTATTTCTCTCTGGGCACTGTTGAGTTTTTGATATGTCTTTTTTACCTTTCTAATGTTTCTCGTGTCTCGCTTTGTGTTTTCTCATCACTTCTCCTCCCTTCTGCTTCGCTCTATTCTCCCATCTGTTAGCGAGAGCAGAGTAAGACAGCTTGGCAAGGTCAGGAACGCAGCTGTCTCGGGGATGACTCGGTTCTAATGCTGCATATAGTCCCTATATATATATATATATAATTTTTTTTAACGTCTATTTAGTCTGCTGGGATGACAAGAGACGGGAAAGATGAGTCTTCTTGCTTCCAAATCATCTGCCGCATCGGGTTTGGAGGAAAACCTGTCGTGAAACAGGCGATGTGATGAGAGAATGAGGAATAACTGGCGCTTCCTGTAACAAATCTCAAATGATCGTAACGAGTGCTTGAGATTAACGAGTAGTGATGGGCCGAACACCCCTGTGTTCAGTTCACATTCGAACTCGAACACCCGAAAAGGTTCGACCGCGAACTCGAACATGATGCGAACTCAATGTAAGTCAATGGGACTCGAACGTTCGAAAATTAAGGTCCCCTCCAAGAGGGCATATATGCAAGATATTGGTCATAAAAGGTGTATGGGTGTCTGGGTAGTGCCCTGGGGAAACGGACACAATGGGAAAAAAACAAAAAAAACGTTTTTAAGCCTTTCACTGCTGATTGCTGAGCCATTTCACCGCTGTGCGCTGAGCTCATTTTTACTGCTCTTGCTAATGCTTAAACGCGATTTGAAGCCATGGGAAATGTTAGACCAACAATGAGTGGAAAATGTTAGACCAACAATGAGTGGAAAATGTTTGACCAACAAGGAGTGGGAAATGTTTGACCAACAAGGAGTGGGAAATGTTTGACCAACAAGGATTGGGAAATGTTTATCCCATAGGCTTCAATGTTAAATATATTCCCGTTTTAATTCAATATCTAATAAACAGTTTATTTTTATATTCTGCAGTAAAGATTCTCTTTATTTTCAGATTTTTTTAGGATCTTTTAATCATTTTTTGGAATTGTTTAGAAAAAAAATTTCTCGAACTTTCCGTGAACGTCCCGAAAAGTTTGAAGTTTGCGAATTTTTGAACAGCCGATGTTCGGATCGAACTTCAAACCGATTCGAGCCGGCAGCCCATCCCTATTAACCCTTTCAATGCGGAGGACGCGCTCAGCGCGTCCTCCGCATTCCCGCTGCTGTGCGGAGGACGCGCTGAGCGCGTCCTCCCATTGGGGTCAGCGTTCGGCCGGGTTCCGGCCGATCGCTGGCCCCTCCGGTGCGGGCTGACATCCTGGATGTCAGCCCGGCATCCGGAACAGCAGCCGCCGGAATTTGGTGTCATCGCGGCAGCGCGATGACACCAAATTCAGGCGCCCCCCCGCATGTGCGGAGGAGGCGCCTGAAAGGGAGGGGGGGAGGTCCTTCGGACCTCTCTCCCTCCCGATCGGCGGCTCTGCGGGGGTTAACCCAGGCATCATTTGGAAGGGCACAGCCTGCCCTTCCAAATGATGCCTGGCATTAACCCCTGGGGAGCTGGATCGCGAATCGGCGCTGAAAAGCGCCAGTTTGCGATCCTTTCCCGGAGCTGGCCGACATCTTGGATGTCGGCCAAGCCTCCGGGAACTCCCCCTGAGGACTGGCGTCATCCCTAATGAACTCCCTATCTCCCGATCCGCGGCAGCTAGGGGTTAAATTTTGGTATGGTTGGATCGGCCAGAGCATGGCCGTTCCAACGATACCAAACATGAAAGTGAAAAATGTTGTAAAAAAAAAAAAAAATGAAAAATAAAAATTAAAAAAAATTAAAAAAAAAATTATAAAAAAAAAAATAAACACTTTTTTTTTCTTTTTTTTGGTTTGTTAATGCAGCAATATTGTTCCCATTTCAATTATAATGTGAACAATGATGCTGCACTAACGATTTTTGTATGCGGTGCGTTTGTTAAAAATAGTGTAATTTTCCCCCCAAAAAAATGTAACGAGACCCCATCTCTAATTTTTTTAACAAGCGCACCCCATACAAAATATAACCGCAATTGCTCGCATGTTAAAATGTGAAAAAAAAACACTTTACACATTGTAAATTATTGAAAATACATATTTTATTGCATTTTTTGTTATAATATACAGACATGACATAACGTATACATATAATAATGACATATTATGAATCTACCGAGTCTGACGGAAAGAACGATATATAATATGTCTGGGTCATATACTAAAATAAGCCTTCAAAACACGTTTAAACATGATGAGCAAAACCGGTAAAAATGACCTCAGCACAGGGGCGGGAAAAGCCTCAGCAGCGAAAGGGTTAACGAGTGGAAAAAGCTACCTCAGTCTCATTATTAAAAACCACCATAGTTTACATTTGAGAGTTTGCCATACACATAACTCTGTGGATTTGTGAGGTTTCTTTTCACGAGCGGAGTTAAAAAGAGGAATTGAAACCCCGCGCATGTGCATCTAGAACACGTTTAGCCATTATCGGAAGCGTGACATCACACGCATGCGCAGTAACAACGCCAACCGCGAGGAGGATAAAAAACACAGAAAATGAAACAGAAAGCAACATCAAGATGCGGCTATTTAAAGAGTCTCATTTGTTAATTACTTTACAACCACTGATGAAGCTCTAGAGAGCGAAACGCGTTTGCGGTGTAATTAATTGCTATTTATCATTATTTTATTCTTTCTTATACTACTTTCCATTGCTGAATAAATTAATTTTATTACTACCATTGGCTATCTGTCTTAATTGGAGATGCCACTACCGGAGTACAGCTCCTGAGGACTATACAAGAAGAGAGGGGATCCGGTGCCCCTTTTCTGACCTGTGTTTGGTGCCTCTTGTATCAATAGGCACCAGAAAATGTGAGTAGTTCTAGATACTTCCTATATACTGCTCACCTCAAAACAGTCTATACATTGTATATACATATTTTTTCCCCCGTGGTTTTTTCCGGGGAACAGATCCGACTATCAAGGTTGCCAATAGGGATGTGCATGGCTGAAAAATTAGTTTAGTTTAGTTTCGTTACGTTTTTAAATAATTTCATTTTCGGAATTTCGTAACTAATTTTGTTTCATATTTCATTTAGTTTAGTTTTGGGTCGATTTGAAATTTCGTATCGATTTGAGGTTTCGAATCGATTCGAATTTCATATATCAATTCGATAGTTGATATCAAATTGAATTTTGGATCACTAAATAAAACCCCAATTAATCAAATTCTGCTGTTAAAAGAAAAGCTAGGGTTAAATTTTAAGCTGTGTCACAGATTTAGTATTTGAGTCAAAATAAACAGTGAAACAAAATTCATTTGTTTCATAAAGTCCTTTGCTGACTATTACTTGTAAGTTAAGGTCAATTCGATAGTTCATTTCAAATTCAATAGTTGATATCAATTATTCAAATTTTTCTTTTATGATGATGAGAGAGTGTAAAATGAAATAAATTCGTTATATATCATTTTGTTTTGAATTTGGATTGTATCGAATTCGTTATTTGGAAGTACTTCCAAAATACGAATTATCGAATTTCGTTCCAAGTTTTTCCAAAACTGATGCACATCTCTAGTAAAGGTTTCCTCTCTTGTGCTGGCTGTCTGAGCTGCGAGTGAGTATTCTGGAGCTCTATCACTGTCAGATTTTCAGGTATTGGTCGGGAAGGATTACACATACAAACTTTTCTGTAGTTTTGCGATGTTGCGCTCTTCATTGCTGGTCTCCTTCACTCATCAATGTAATATCACAAAAAGGACTGAAACTAATTTGTAGTGCATTTTCCTTTAGTTTGTTTCGTTTTTTGGACTCTCTTGAGTCATACGAAAACGAAATTATCCCAAAATTCGGACGAAATCGTTTTAGTACTAAAACGAATGCACATGTCTAGTTGCCAATATAAAGACATACTATATAAGGATTCGACCAAGAGTACTTGCGCTGGTATCCACTCTCCCTTGGATAAAAAGCTGATTGTATTGGAAAATATTAGACTATGCGATCTATGGTGGCAATGGGGCGTAATGACCACTGAAACCTTTCAGTGACCTAAAACATATTCTATAGAGGGCTGCAGTGACACATACAGTAATGATTTTGAAATAATAACTGTAACATATACATGCAGACCATAACGATACGAGCAGGGGTCAAGTCCTGGGAAAAAAAGTGAGGGAACTCACCCAAGAATTAGAAAAACCCCATTGCCTGAAGAAAAAAAAAAGTGTCTGTGTGTATAGATATAAAATCGATAGGCCGTGTTAGTCCAGTTTGCCAAAATCACGAGTATAGCAGTACGTAGTGATACATTTTTTATTGGACTAACGTAACATTTAAAAGACAAGCTTTCGAGAGTATTATAAAGTTCCAACTACAGAAGTAGTAACAGCGGCACTCCCGGTCTTGCTTTAGAAAAATTTATTGTATAAAAATCAACGTTTCAGTCCGCTATCCTCGGACCTTCATCAGGAAGGATACCTGATATCATGGTATCCTGATGAAAGTCCGCGGATAGCGGACTGAAACGTCGCTTTTTATACAATAAATTTTTCTAAAGCAAGACCGGGAGTGCCGCTGTTACTACTTCTGTAGTTGGAACTTTATGTGAGCCAGGCGAGCACCATACACGGGACATACATATTCTGAGTGCAAGAGTCAATGGCTGATATATATATATACAGTATATACTGTATATGTATATACACACCCCGAGAATCATGTATAACCAGGCACAGACCCTCAGAATTATGTATACGCAGGCACAGGCCCCCAGAATTATATATACACAGGCCCCCAGAATTATATAACCAGGCACTGGACCCCATGAATTATACTTACCCATCAGTGCTCAGACCTCCGGATCAGGTGTCCCACGCTCCGTCTTACTCCTCTCGTAAGTGCCAGACTGCTCCTGCACGCGGCCGCCGGCTTCCGAAGGCTGTGACGCGATCTCACGAGATCTCGGCTGTAAGACGCGTCATAGACTTCACAGGGCTGAGGACAGCGGTCAGGGAACACACAAAGCAGGCAGGCAGGCACCCAGGGAACACACGAAGCAGGCAGGCAGGCGCTCGGGGAACACACGAAGCAGACATGCAGGCACTTGTGGAACACACGAAGCAGGCAGGCAGGTGCTTGGGGAACACACCTGGCTGGCAGGCAGGTGATCGGGGAACGTGACCTGTCGAGGGACCTGCTAGCGGAATGCGGTTAATGCATTCCGCTAGCAGCCCCAGCGATAAGTGAGCCCACAGCGGGAACATGCGTTCCCGCAATGTTCCCGCTGTGGGAGAAGTGCGGGAACACCGTTCCCGTGCATTCCCGCAGGACTCGACCCCTGGATACGAGCAATAACAATATTCACACATAACACAGACACCCATTACCCTTATAGACACAGGGAGGACATCCTTTAACCTTATAGACACAGGGAGGACACCCTTTACCCTTATAGGCACAGGGAGGACACCCTTTACCCTTATAGGCACAGGGAGGACACCCTTTACCCTTACAGACACAGAGGACACCCTTTACCCTTATAGGCACAGGGAGGACACCCTTTACCCTTATAGACACTAGGGATGGGCTGGTGGATCGATGCGAACATGAGTTCGCATCAAACATCGGCCGTTCGAATGTTCGCAAACTTCGAACTTTTCAGGCCGTTCGCAAAAAGTTTGGAAAAAAAATAATTTTGAATTTTTAAAAAAAAATGCTTTAAAAATCCTAAAAAATCTAAAAATAAAGAGACTCTTTACTGCAGAATATTATAAGCAATGGTTTATTAGATATTGAATTAAAATGGAAATATTTTTAGCATTGAAGCCTATGGGATAAAACAATCTTGTTGCTAAAACATCAGGCAGACGAGGCCCTCTAATCAGGCACTGTAGAGGGTAGCCCGCTGGGAGACTATTCTGTCTGTGTACTCCCTGCCTGTTCTGTTTGCCTCCTGTTGCTACTGGTGTGCGCCGATTCTCACCATGTACAGTAGCGCAGTACAAGTGCCTAAACGTTGCTGACCCGGTTTTGTTATAACAGCTACTTTCGCTCTGTGCCCCTGTCTGGTATATTCCGCTGCTTGTTACTGCTGGTGCGCTTCCATCCTGCCATATACTATAGCGCAGTACAAACATATATTGATCTCAGTCTGTGGTGTATATTGTTGGTGCTGTTTCCCTGGCCTGTGTGGCTGCTAGAGGTTAGGTTTAGTGGTCCCGAGTCCCGACCATCCTAAGGATCGGAGGGTTAGAGGTCTGTTACCAGGGATCCTACCAGGTCTGTCCTGGGGAATCGTTACAAATATGTGGTGAACGCCGCAGCAAATGTTAATGCTCATGCAATTTTAATACACCTGTTGTTACTTTCATCCATGCCTGCATAAGTTTCACCATAATTTAGCCAAAAAAATCACTAAACTTGTTCTGCGTGTCCTAAAATGTCTCCTCTTTTCATACAGGCTGCCGCCCCAAGCAGTTGTTTATGAATAGATCAAAGGAAAACCATTTACCGTCATTTGAAATGTCATTTTTTTCTTTTAAGTATTTCTATACATCCTACAAATCCGCCACTTCACGGGCAGGTTATGGGGACCTCCTAGGCACGATATTTGAAGGAATTTTTCATTTTTCTTCTTAACCTTTATGTCATGGAAAAATCACTGTCCTTTAAAAATGTTTTTTTTTTTTACTTTTTGTCCTTGTTTCCTGTCCCCCAGGGCACTACCCGGATCCCCATACACCTTTTATGGCAAATATCTTGCATATATGCCCTCTTGGAGGGCACTCTAAAAATCGAACGTTCAAGTCCCATTGACTTGCATTGAGTTAGAATCGTGTTCGAATTTGAACTTTTTCAAATGTTTGTGTTCGAATCCGAACTGAACACAGGGGTGTTCGGCCCATCACTAATAGACACAGGGAGGACACCCTTTACTCTTATAGACACAGAGAGGACACCATTTACCCTTATAGGCACAGGGAGGACACCCTTTACCCTTATTGACACAGGGAGGACACCCTTTTCCCTTATAGACACAGGGAGGACACCCTTTACCCTTATAGACACAGGGAGACTTGGACTCAGTGTGATGGGTAATAAAATGATGTAACAGATGCCTCAGAACCCACACCTCCCAAATGTAAAGCATAGTCCAGGTACCCAAGTTCAAATTGATTCTCACAGTTTAGGTGGCTGGAAGGGACATGACATAAAGTGACATCATGTTAGGTTTATTGCAAACAATTAACGGGATTTAAAGATATGGTTTCCATCAGTGGTCTGAAATGAAAGGTTTGTAGTTTGTAACCTGTTAAAGAGCAAAAACACCCCCCCCCACACACACACACACTCACTCACTCATGGGGGATTGTAGATTCTCTGTTGTAGAAAAAGAAAAAAGTAGAATGAAACGCCAACAAAAATCAAATAAAACTGAACTAAAACCTGTATTCCTTGGTCGAGGCTGAAAACCAGCTTTAGGATCAGAGGATCGACTCTCCTATAATATGAGAGCAGATGTTCACCTTGCCAGTGGGCAGATCAAAAACTGACAACTGGTGCCAGGGGTATTCTTTCTCTACGCAACGCAAAGGCTGAAAACATGAATAAAAATAAATACACTGGTGACAGAAAGGATAGAAAGGGAGGAAATGCATGTTCAAGATAAAATTATAAGGGAAATTACTACATTAAAAAAACACAAACAAAACGCTTCTTATAAAGAACACACACGCGTTGTAGCAATTACAAAGAAAATTGGGTTGACTGGTCTTTGGCAAATTGGGTTCCACACTCATTTATACACTGCTTGGCCAAAAATAAAAATCACACACTGTAATAGGAGGTTGTGTCGCCTTTTGCTGTGATTGCGGCTTCAATCTGTTGCAGCATCATGTCGAAAAGCTCAGGCAATGTCACAGCATTTATTGGCGTCCAGAGTGGCATTAATTTGTGGCCAAGATCTTGTGTTGATGATATGATAGTCGCAGCGCAGCATAAAGTCTTCTCCAGCACATTATCCCAAAGATTAACCTCAATGGGGTTAAGGTCCGGACTGGGCGGAGATGTCTTACATCATTTGGCCAAGGTTGCTGCCCTTTGGTGAAGGAGATGCAACAAGACACAAACCACTCCTGGCGAACCATTTCAGGTTTGTGAACCTCACGACCAGGAAACAAGTTTGTGATTATTGCAGAGTGACGGCAAGGGGAAAATCAACAACTAACGTACTAAACGCAAGGAGGAAAACAAAGAGATTAAGATTAAAATCCTCCACTACACAAAGTACAAGAACTATTATAAATGATGGTGAAGAACATCCACACAGATGTCTGCGCCAGGACATGCCTCTAGTTGGCCAAGACGAGCAGATGTTTTTCACTAGGGATGTGCGTTTCGGGTTTCGGTATTTCGGAATGTTCACGAAATTTCCCGATTCGTGTTTTCGGATTCGGCCGAATTTCCGAATCGGGTCGGACCCGAAAACCGATCGATCCGAAAAGTTTTCCGAGCCGAAACGAAAAAATTTCGGATTTTTCAAATGGACTTGAAATGTGTCAAATCGAAATTTATTTTTACTCTATTCATGATTTCGGTTCCATTCGTGATTTCGGTTCCATTTCGGTAATTCTGGACATCGTATATTTAACTATTATCGGTTATATCGCTGATTCTGTAAATTTTGTATTTGTAAATGCGTATCACTTGTGTCTTGTGGCATTCGGGTCAGTTTAGCGTTTTTTAAATCGTTTTGTTCATTTTTTTTGTTCCTTGGCTTTCATACCATTTTAATATGATTAAATAAAGTTGTGAAATGTATATTCAATTATTCATAAGAAAAAAAGGATCTTTATTTAACTCTTTCGCTGCTGAGGCTTTTCCCGCCCCTGTGCTGAGGTCATTTTTTACCTGTTTTGCGCATCATGTTTAAACGTGTTTTGAAGGCTTATTTTAGTATATGACATCGACATATTATATATCGTTCTTTCCGTCAGACTCGGTAGATTCATAATATGTCATTATTATATGTATACGTTATGTCATGTTTGTATATTATAACAAAAAATGCAATAAAATATGTATTTTCAATAATTTACAGCGTGTAAAGTGTTTTTTTCCACATTTTAACATGCGAGCAATTGCGGATATATTTTGTATGGGGTGCGCTTGTTAAAAAAATTAGAGATGGGGTCTCGTTACATTTTTTTTGGGGAAAATGACACCATTTTTAACAAACGCACCGCATACAAAAATCGTTAATGCAGCATCATTGTTCACATTATAATTGAAATGGGAACAATATTGCTGCATTAACAAAACAAAAAAAAAAAAAAAAAAAAGTGTTTATTTTTTTTTTTATTATTTTTTTTTTTAATTTTTTTTTTTTTTATTTTTCTTTTTTTTTTTTTTTACAATTTTTTTTACTTTCATGTTTGGTATCGTTGGAACGGCCATGCTCTGGCCGATCCAACGATATCAAAATTTAACCCCTAACTGCCACGGATCGGGAGATAGGGAGTTCATTGGAACTCCCTATCTCCACACTTCGTGGCAGTTAGGGGTTAATGCTAGGACTGGCGTCATCGTGCTGCGCACGATGACGCCAGTCCTCTGGGGGAGTTCCCGGAAGCTTGGCCGACATCCAAGATGTCGGCCAGCTCCCGGGAAGGATCGCAAATCGGCGCTTTTCAGCGCCGATTTGCGATCCAGCTCCCCAGGTGTTAATGCCAGGCATCATTTGGAAGGGCAGGCTGTGCCCTTCCAAATGATGCCTGGGTTAAGCCCCTGTGAGCCGCCGATCGGGAGGGAGAGAGGTCCGAAGGACCTCCCCCCTCCCTTTCAGGCGCCTCCTCCGCACATGCGGGGGGGGGCCTGAATTATGTGTCATCGCGGGGCGCGATGACACATAATAATGGCGGCCACTGCTCCGGATGCCGGGCTGACATCCAGGATGTCAGCCCGCACCGGAGGGGCAGCGATCGGCCGGTACCCGGCCGAACGCTGACCCCAATGCGAGGACGCGCTCAGCGCGTCCTCCGCATACCAGGGGAATGCTGAGGACGCGCTGAGCGCGTCCTTAGCATTCAAGTGGTTAATAAAAAAAAACACGATAGAATCGCCAGAATTATCGTAGACACTTTGAAACGAGGAGAACAGACGTTCCGGAAAAACGAAAATTTCCGAAATTTCTGAAAAGTCGATACAAAAAACGAGCAAAGTGACCCGAAAATACGAAAAATGGTCGATATTCCGAAAAAAAAATGTACACGAAAAACGAGCCAAACCGAATCGAAACAGAAATCGGTCGAAACGAACCGAATCGAAAAGTTTAAACATCCAAACAAATCGAACCGAATCGAACCGAAAAAAAAATCGGTGCACAAGCCTATTTTTCCCCATGATTTATATTATTTCGCAACAAAGGTTTGTTTTTCGATATAACCAAGCCAACCCGCGGCCGACCACAAGAACAATATGTGCATGAGGCCTTCGTTGAGGTCTGTCCCTCCCACCCCTGGCCATGGTTTTTGGCTCCAGTCCATTCCTAAGCACTGCCAGCAGACTAATGACAAAAGAAAGAAGGTCTTATGAACTATTGAAGAAAAAAATTAAGGTTATTCACTAACCTCAAAATTTGCCACCGAATTGCACCAAAAAAGGGCCCTATTTCATTCTTAACACTAACGTTCAGCTTTGTGAGCGTTAACGTTAGCTTTAGAGGCTCGATCTGTTTCTTCTTGCTGCCGGGAGCAGAGTGAGACTGGGAAAGAAAGTCCTCCAGTCTCACTCTGCGATCACTCTGCCGACCTGCCAGATATTGCGAGATGCGAGATCCTGCAGGTCATGTGACAGGCAGTAGAAGCCTCAATGGAATCCAATGGAGTCCTATGGCGCTTAGCGCTGCCTCGAGCATCCTGTGGCTTAGCGCCACGTTATGGGGCAAGCTACTGGTTTAGCGGCTGCCCAAAATATCACGCTAAAACGGGAACGCTAAGGAGAAACCTGCAGGCGCATAAAACCTATTTTATTTTTTAAAAATATCTTTTTGTATTTTTTTAAGAGTTTTTTCATTTTTAACAGACCGTTTTATAATTTTTTTTTACAGGACTTTTGTATTATTTAGATGCTGTTTTTACCACATTTTTATTGATTTAATCTCCTAATAAAAGAATAGGAGACTCACTTTTTTTTTTTCCCTTCGGTGGAATTTGTCGAGGAAATTTCGGCACAATTCAGAGCTTTTCGCCAAATATTGTCGAACTGCCTGCACGTTGGTGCCTGTTCGGCGGCAGTGAACTCCCCATAGAGAAGCAATGGTTAATTTATTCAGAGACACCGAACAGCAGTGAAATGTCAGTGAAATGACCTGATGTTCATTGGTTTCATTCGGTCTGTGCTGTGATCGGCGGCTTTTTCCGACGTGTTCGGCATGTTCTTTGCAGTAGTTCCGGTGGGTTTTTGGCAGGTGTTGGGCGGGATTGTGCCGTGTTTGAAGCGGGTTTTCCTTGCACTCCAGGGACCCTGCGGTGAATGCTGAATTTATCGCAGGGTACATAACTTTGATTCCCCGAACAGCAGGGAAGTGCAGAGAACGAGAGAGCACCGAAACGTTGGTGACATTTCGGTGCTCTCTGAATAACCCCCATAGTGATAACAATATTAAATATAAATTTTGATTAGTTTCTCCTGCTGACAAAGGCCTGTCTTGGTAAAAAAAAAGAAACAAAACAATCCGGGTTGCTATGACAACTGTCCAATACTTGACATGATTGTCCTTATTTTAGTTTGGTTTTTCATCAATAGGTCTAATGGTATAATTTAGCTTCAGAACGTGACGGGGATTTTTGTTTGTGGAAACAGGAGCATCACAGGAGCTTTTTGAAACCAAAGCCTTCGCTCTCAGAGATCCCGACAAGAGAGAGAAGCGGATTGAACGCCGGCTGAAGTGCGCGGCACACACAAGTAGCTTTTAGTATGAAAGGGACCCGGGAAAAAAGTGTTCTCTGCTTCAAAGCTCCAATAATAGCTTAACAAGACGATGAGCCTGTCCGTGTGATGTGACCGCTCAAGAGACGGCTGTGGTGTCGGTCCTTGGGGAGAGAGAACGTCTTGCCATATGGAAAGAGGAGATGTGAATATTTGCAAAGGCATTTGAAAAAACTATTCTAGGAGTTTGAGCTCTCTGTATTACGGCTGTTTTCTGGGACGCTCTACTCATCCTGACCTCTTTATTGTTTTAAAGTGGTCAGGATGTGAGGCGTGCCCCTCTCCTTCCTCCTCACCCAGCTCCCCCGATCTGGAGAAATCGCTGAGTCAAGTGGAGGAGTTTCCTCCACCCAACCCAGCGTCCCTAGCAGCCAGGATTTTTGAATTTCTCGGCTGCCGGGCACCAGATCGGTCACTAGTGATGTCACACACAGAGAGCAGCCCACGTCACCCTCTGAGACCAATCGCTGTAGTAAGCGTTCTCAGGGAATCAACCGTTTGATCAGATCTGTGCATGCGCGTGCAGCTCCTATCCATCGCTCTGCACAGTAGGAATGTGCATGGCTGAAAAATTTGTTTAGTTTAGTTTTGTTTCGCTACGTTTTTAAATCATTTCGTTTTCGGAATTTCGTAACTAATTTCGTTTCGTATCGATTTGAAATTTCGATTCGATTCAAATTTTCTATATCAATTCGATAGTTGATATCAATTTGAATTTTAGATCACAAAATCACTAAATAAAACCCCAATTAATCTAATTTTGCTGTTAGAAGAAAACCTAGGGTTAAATTTTAAGCTGTGTCACAGATTTAGTATTCGAATTTAAACAGTGAATCAAAATTATTTGTTTCATAAAGTCCTTTGCTGAATATTACTTGTATTGTAAGTTAAGATCAATTCGATAGTTGATATCAATTTGACAGATCATTTCAAATTCAACAGTTGATATCAATTTGACAGTCCATTTCAAATTCAATAGTTGATATCAATTTGATAGTTCATTTCAGATTTGATAGTTGATATCATTATTCAAATTTTTCTTTTATGATGATGACACAGTGTAAAACGAAATAAATTCGTTATATACCATTTTGTTTTGTTTCGAATTCGTATCGCATCGATTCGTTATTCGGAAGTACTTCCGAATACGAATTATCAAAATTCGTTCCAAATTCCGAATGTTTCCGAAACGAATGCACATCTCTACTGCGCAGGTGCTACGGAACTTGTGTACATGCTTATACATAACTTGTAGTGGAAGACCACTGAATGACTTTGTATTCATCACAAATAAATGGTGGACTCATCTTACAACTCCCAAGGCCTCGAACAGTAGAGTATTGATTCTGGATTTTAATTTAATCCAAACCAGGTGATTTTGTTTTAAAAGAAAATACAACACATTTTTGGGATTATGTTTTTCGTATTGTGCTCTGGATAAAAATAATGAGTCTACCCCTTGTTATCATTTCAGTAGCAACATTTTTGGGCACCCTATACTGGGTATATCTCTTTCAGGGTCATACTCTATATGGACTTTAACAATCCTACATTTCTTCCATGGCCAAAAGGAAAAAAAATAAAAATAAACTGTACACTACTGAAGAGCCAGCTTCATCGAACGTTAATACCTTCCTTGGGTGCCCAACCTTAACCTCGACCAGCCACATGGAATTTCCTTTTTGAAAGTCATAATGTAGTAGAATTGTAGTAGAAACAAGAATAGTATCATTTTAATCGTCCAATATAGATATACATAAAATAAAGTTCTTATTCTTGCTCTTAGATTCACTTTTCACAAGTGTTGTTCTTCCACCCTCAAAAAAACAGAAGATATGGCGACATAGTGTAACTTGCTTACTTCAACTGAGCCCCCACAAACATATAGAGGTTCAACTCACGTGTAAATGTGTCTCAGATCAGACACTCGATATTATGCGCCACCGGTATGTTAAGGAGATACCGGACTCCCCTCTTACGTCTTTGTTCAAGATGTTCCTTTAGGGAATAAAGTGCAGCAGCAGGACCATTGATAACGATTTATTCCAATAAAAAACAATTAAAAGCAAATAAAATAACGCCAAGGCGCGTTTCGCGAACAAATCGCTTCCTCAGTCGGCAAAAAAATTCATTTTGCCGACTGAGGAAGCGATTTGTTCGCGAAACGCGTCTTGGCGTTATTTTATTTGCTTTTAATTTTTTTTATTGAAATAAATCGTTATCAATGGTCCTGCTGTTGCACTTTATTCCCTAAAGGAACATCTTGAACAAAGACGTAAGAGGGGAGTCCGGTATCTCCTTAACATACCGGTGGCGCATAATATCGAGTGTCTGATCTGAGACACATTTACACGTGAGTTGAACCTCTATATGTTTGTGGGGGGCTCAGTTGAAGTAAGCAAGTTACACTATGTTGCCATATCTTCTGTTTTTTTGAGGGTTGAAGAACAACACTTGTGAAAAGTGAATCTAAGAGCAAGAATAAGAACTTCTCCCACTTGAAAAAAACTTCTTCATTCTATAGAGGGAAGCGCAAAAATTCATCACATTTTTCTGTTGATAAGCTATTTCGGAGGTTGGTGGTAAACCACCGTGTGGGTGATTTTTTTGCTGCCGACTCTGAACTGCATTCCAATGAACTATAGTCTCTATTAAAGCATAAATAGAAAACCATTTGGGACTACTGATAGCTACTCAATTGGTGTAATTTTTAGTCTCATCCGCTAGGGGGCGCCAGATACTCTTTTCTCTACATACATAAAATAAAGGTTCTCCTATATGTACCCTATGAACATTTGTTGGCATTTCAGCAAAGAGGCGGCCATTTTGAATTGGCACCAAACTAGTCAACGGAGATTCAATCATATTACTTATTCATAATACGTCTGCCAGTATTACACTGGATAAGAGAAATTCCCAAGTTTTTTTTAAGCGTTTAGTCCAGTCTGTCAAAATTAACAGCATGACATACTAATTACGCAGAATAAAATACTACGCGACGATAATTTACATTTTTTCAGTAACATCAGAAGGTTAAAGGGTTAACCTGATTTAATATAGAAAATGGTTGCAAGTGTTGCCTGGCGTTGAACGAGTTAAGCTGCGTATCTCCATATCTGCCTTCTCACAATGGACAACATCTGCCTGTCCTTTATAGCTGGGCCCATGGGACGCCATGAAATCGGAAGCACCTGTGCCATTCTGCAAAAACAGCTGTCGGCCTTCCTTGGGCAACTCTCGTACCCTGCTACAGCGCATATTCCCTACTGCTCACAAGGAAACCTTCACATCGCAGCATGCAGCCCGCCGCCAGCATACATAATACAGACAGGAAAACATACAGCAACAGACACAAGATAAAAACGCGTTAACGGCACAACAAAGAGGCAGATGCACTCCGTTATGCAAGGAATGCGGATCTCGTCCATGTCAAAACTAAACAGTGGTTAACCAGCACTGCAAAAAGAAAAGGGCAGCCAACGCAAACCGGTGAATGCCGGTAACCCACTTAAATAAGATACCAAAACCAAACAACGTGGTTGCTCGCGCAATGTACTTATCTAAATAATAAATGTCCTTATAATGTCCATTAAGCTTCCACCAATATCTAACATCGAACAGACAGGTCTATTCACAAATCGCCGACACAGAGTTCAATTTTGGTGCCTTTCATTCTGACACCTTTCGACTTACTTAGGCGACTCCATTTCATCGAAAATTTGGTGCATTCCCGATTTACGAACGTTCCCTATATCGTGCTGGAAATGGAGCCGCCGAAACAGTTATTGGACGTTGGTCAAAAAGCGCCATATTGGTGTCCGTGAAATTTAACCGAACAGATAAAAAAAATTGGACTTCTGTTCTCCTAATAGGAGGTTAAATCAATAAAAACATACAGGGTTATTCAAAGAGAATCGAAAAGTTACCGCATGTTCGGTGACTTTTCGTTCTCTTCAATTATCTGAAATTTACATATGATCCAATGAATGATAATAAAAAGGGCTGTTACAGAAAAAATTAAAAAGATTAAAAAAAAAAAATCTGCAAAAATATTTTGGCAAAAAAATCCCGAACAACGCTTAAAATATCCCAAAAAATCTATAAAGAGACTTTTTGCTGCAGAATAAAATAATCAACGGTTTATTAGATATTGAATTAAAATGGGAATATTTTTTAACATTGAAGCCTATGGGATTCGCCTGAATAAATCTGCCGCACGAAGCAACCGAATGGCAGGGCAATTCAGCAACTTTTCACTGCTGGTTTGTGTTCTCTGAATAGTTCTCTATGGGGATTTCACTGCCCTCAATCAGGCACCGAACAGGCACCGTATGTGCAGGCAATTCGCCAACATTTGGCGAATTGCCTCCTCTGTGAATAGCCGAATGGCCAAGAATGGTAACCAAACGCTGATTTTAAGCGTTCGGTTAACCTTCGGCAGTCATTCTGATCTCTTTGAATAACCCTGATAGTAAAAATTTGTCTAAATATTAAAAAAAATTATTTTAAAAACAGGACCGTTACAAAATAATTAAATAAGTGTTTTAAAAAAATACAAAAAGGTCTTTTAAAAAAATATAAAAAGGGTTCTTGCAAATATAAAGCTAATAAATGGTCTTTAAAAAAAACCTAAAAAGACATTCCATTTATTACAATAAACCCTATTAGATTTTCCTGTTTAAATATGTGGAATTAAAATGACCGAAATCAGGTCATTTCGGCACAATTTGGCATACTGTGGACAGACGATTTGATAGTTCTCTTTGGGACAATTTTGGCGCTGCCAAATCACACCAAATTGCGGTGAAATGTACAATATTTTGCGTTCAATTTGCCTGTGTTTGTATGCGCCACCACACAGAATGTTGATAATAATTGCGGTAAAAATAATACGATAGACACTTGTCAATATAAATAAGTGAAGCTCAAAGAATAAAAATATATATAAAATCCTCTGTTACCGCTCCGTGTATTTCTGCCAAGGGACAACCACTCTGCTGTAGTTATTGGGGCGAGCTGTCTACCGCAAGCAGCGCGGTCATAACAGAAACAACTCAATGACGCTATTAAATACTTTCGTTATTCATAGAAATGCACAGAAAATGTAAACGCTACCAAATTTATCAGGGCTTTATAAATAATTGAAGTCATATGCACAGACACATTGGTCCAAATAAAGCAATGACAAACGACAACATACCCCCCCAAAAAGTCAATAGGCGTTATTCAGAGAGCACCGAAATGTCGTCAACATTTACAGTCCCCCTGCACTTCGGTGAATCAAAGTTCCCCACCCTGTGGTGAATTCAGCATTCACCGCAGGGTCCCCGGAGAGCAGGGAAAAGCCGCCAAAAAGGCGGCGAAATCCCGCCGAAAAAAATGCATCCGATACAATGGCTGCCAAGTCGCCAAACTGCCGGCTCTCTGAATAGCCAAATGGCCCAAAATGTCACCGTATGTTGAATTTCAGTGTCTGGTTACATTTCGGATCTCTCTGAATAACCCCTCAGAATGGGTGCAAACACAGTAGGAAATGCCAACTCCCACATACTTATCCAAGAAGAAGATATGGACGACACTCCAGCTTCTTGATCAGAGCAAGGTTATTGAAGAACCTTGAAGGAGCAGGACAACGTTTCTACTCTCAATAAGTCTATACAAAGTTGCATTAGCACCAATAGAGCTTTGGACGGTTTTGTGGGCAGATTTGGACAATGAATCGGAAAATAGGAATATTGAACATAACAAGCATATCAAGACAATTAGGGGGTTGTTCACTAGTCACTGTAATCCAGTGTTGTTGCAACCTCCATGAAATCCGTCGATCCATAAAGAGAAATGCAAACAACGGCAGGTGAAGTTTCATCAAACAATGGTGGACAACACTTGCCAACAACATCAGCCTTATTCTACGTAAAGAGAATAAGTTGGGTATTCTCTTTAACGTTGTGTCACCGATGTTTGAAACAACAGTGGATACACTGATGATTTTATTCTCCGTAGAGCTTGCAAAAAAACATGGTTAGTGAATTACGGTCCTAGGAATATTACGATTCAAAAGGATGCCACTGTTTCGATACATCACCCTATTCTACCAAGATCGACAGGACAATCTCAACATAAAACCCAACTCCTTCTAACCAAGGTTAATAAACAACTGATTGAGAATGATATTGACCAGGACACAAGAGGGTCTGATCAGAAACAGCTTTGGCCATGGGGTGACAAGGGTAGAACCTTAGGGTCCTGTCCTAACTAGACAGAACAGCAACAATGCACCATAGTGAATGTTAGAACAGGGCGCCAACATTGATGCTCCTCCACAACAGATGCAAGACAATAGCCTCTCTGGCCACTGCAGAGTTGGGAAACCTGACAGGTTGCAGAGAGCTCTATTAACCACTACAGGCAGTTGACAGCAATTTGGAAGCTGTCGCTATGGACTATATAGCTTTCAGATTATTCAGATTCTGAAACAGTTATTCTGAACTATGCAGAATCTTGATATTTCAGACTCTTGCCCCATTCCAGTTTTAGATTTCCATATGATAATCCAGTGAATAATCAATTTGGAGTCCTTTGCTAAGTGGTAACAACGCTGACAATCATCGTAGAAATACCTGAGTTGGGAAGAAAATAATCAGCTGTTACAACCTAAAACGTGCAGCGCCATTTTTTATTCTCGAACGGCCTTTGTAGAATTTTTCAGCTGGATCTTGGCATTGACTAGTTCAACTTCTATTCAAGAACACCATGGACAGGGTTAACTACTTCAATCCCCCTAGTTGTGTCACTGTATGCCATCTTTATGTTTTCTAACAAACGTTTCAAGAGATGTCATATATTGCGCGAGCTTACTGTACTTAGCGTCTCCTATCCTTAACATGGGGAGCGCAATCGATTTTTAGCATCTCGATAAGTGAGGTATTACAAAGTGCTGCAGCAATTTACCATCGGCACGCGCAAGCCAACATTGTAACACCTCCTAAAAGCTGTGATTCTGCAAATACGAAACCATTTAACACCCCTTAAAAGCCCTCATTAAATTCCATACTCTATCATTCCGCAGTGAAAATGGTGGCCCCATCTACCACTTTTTATTGACGCGAGCAGAGATTTTGAAAAAATAGTTCCTAGCTTCTCTCCACGCCTCTGCGCGATCTTGCGAGAGAGAGAGGTTGCACAGAGCTCATGGCCCAAAAGCGTAACCCTCCATGGAGTCCTATGGACACCAGGAGCGGATGTAACCACAGTAGCTCTTCCGTACCACCATGGTTATAAGTGAGGTTGGTGCTGCATTCTGGGACGAGGTGCTGAGATATCACTTTCCTCGGAATACAACGTTAACATGGAGCTGGTAGGGGAAAATCTGCAAGCGCACATTAGCCGGCTTACTGTCTCCGTGTTTGCATGAAGAATGGAATAGGGCTGTCACGAATCCCCCCTTGGTCTAAGATGTTGGTCCCTGTACACAGAATCCTATCTACCCTTCCGATCCTTGAATGGTTGGCACAGCTAGTTATCTTAAGGGAACCAAATGATATGTAACCAGCAAGGGTTAACAGACCCCAGAATATTATAACAAACTTAGTTACAGGAACAGGGGTCTTAGTACTAGCCAAGTCGTCATACAGAATAGGGTTGTCAGGCAATTGCCGGGTTGGTACACAGAGTGGGTTTGTCAGATTTTGCCAGAACGGTACACAATGCAGGGTCATCAGGGAATGCCAGGTCGGTACACAATGCAGGGTTTGTCAGGAAATGCCAGGTCGGTACACAATGCAGGGTCATCAGGGAATGCCAGGTCGTACACAACGCAGGGTCGACAGGGAATGTCAGGTCGGTACACAATGCAGGGTCATCAGGGAATGCCAGGTCGGTCACAATGCAGGGTCATCAGGGAATGCCAGGTCGGTACACTATGCAGGGTCATCAGGGAATGCCAGGTCGGTACACTATGCAGGGTCATCAGGGAATGCCAGGTCGGTACACTATGCAGGGTCATCAGGGAATGCCAGGTCGGTACACAGTAAACCACAGTAAATACACGCCAGGGCACTGGTAAGATTGAGGTGCTGGGGTTTAAATCCTGGCGTCTCACGTGACCACGAGCCTGGCATTCTTCACTCTGCGCCTGGCCAGCGACCAGCGAGCAGTACGCCGCCGGGCGCAGGGTACCAGCGTGGGACGTGACAAGGGCCCTGCAAATATAAGACACAAAATACCCTAGTTTCTACAAAATCCCCACTGAAGAGTGACAAGCAAGCGGCTGATTCGCGAGCGCTGCCAAGAATGCGAAGCTGGTTACAATACAGGAGAAATCTATACTTGCAGGAGTATATTAAGAGTAAACAAACAGGCAAGTGTAACAAAAAAGCATACAATAAATCTCACGCTGAATTTGCTGCCAACTTTCCGACACAGCAGATGCCACTCGCCAAACAAATATGCTAAGAACAGATGCAAATTTTGGTAGTCACGGCATGCGGGCGCCGACGCGCATATACACCTTTATTACGAGCAAAGGTATCGAGGACCGGAAAATAAAAGCAGCATATGCTTTGAAAAATGCCAACGTATCCGTACGAACGCGGATCGCGGCTGGGGCCGAAGAGGTAATCAGGATTCACGCTGTCATATCACTGTATTTTCCACTCTATGGTAAGCTTTGCTAATCCCTCATTGAAGCATGTCACCCAGCTAATACAATAGATGTGACATCGGCCGTCCACCAGGAGGGGAGCCTAAATGGGAAATTTCTCAGGTAAATTACTCTCCGCTCCGCTTTGGACAGATTGTTTCACAGACAAATATTCTCCGCATGGCTGAATCCCTTAATGCCTTCTTACAGACCAAAAAATATCTGCTTAGAAAACACTTTTTTAAATATTTTCTCGTACTTTACGAGTGTTTTATATTCCGTCTCGTCCGTTCCGAGAGCTAACACACGCACTATTTATCGTTACAATGTAAACCCCGTAACTCCTCTCCGGGTTTTAATATCTATGTACATAATGTTTTTATGAAGTCTATGAAGTAACGCAAGGTTCTCAATTAGAACGCATTAACGATAAAATGTAAAGCCGACCGAAATACGCCAGCGTCTTGTTATGATTTATTAATAAACATCCGAGGGTATATTAACTTCCAGCTCATAAATATAGATTAGTCTGTTATTTTATATCATATTTATATGCAAACTTTGACCTAAACTTTCTACCGACACCGCGGAGGCTTTCAAGCATGCCTGGCGCAGTAAAAGTTCCAAATTGCCAACGTAATAGATTATTTCCAGTCGTCTTTGATGCGTCTGCTGTGAAAAATAACACACACATTTAAAAATGTTGCAGGTACACAGGGTTCACATGTAGTGTGACAGATGTGTTTATGGGGTTTGGTGAATACAGAGAGATGGGTAAAAGAGGCAATTAGAGCAGAGTCGAGATTACGGGTTTTTTCATGAAATGCTTATTTTCATTGTGTATATTCTGATGCTTTATTTTCCATTCCTTTCTAACCCATTTAACCATAATATCTAACCATAATTTCTAGCATCATGATAGGGTTAAGAATTAGGGTTAGTAATTAGGGCAAGAGTCTTGGGTTAGGAATTAGAGTTATGAATTAGGGATAAGAATTAGGGTTGTAGTGGTAGATGCTAGGGTTATAATAGGGTTAGATAATGAATTTCAGTACACATTAGGGTTAGGAAGTGGGTTTAGGAATTGGGGCAAGAGTCTTGGGCTAGGAAATAGGGCTAGGAATTGGGGTTAGGAATTAGGGCTAGAGTTTTGGGTTAGGAATTAGGGTTAGGAATTGGGGTTAGGAATTGGGCTAGAGTCTTGGGTTAGGAATTAGGGCTAGAGTCTTGGGTTAGGAATTAGAGTTATGAATTAGGGATAAGAATTAGGGTTGTAGGAGTAGATGCTAGGGTTATAATAGGGTTAGATAATGAATTTCAGTACACATTAGGGTTAGGAAGTGGGTTTAGGAATTGGGGCAAGAGTCTTTGGTTAGGAATTGGGGTCAGGAATTAGGGTTAGAGTCTTGGGTTAGGAATTAGGGGTAGGAATTGGGGTTAGGAATTGGGCTAGAGTCTTGGGTTAGGAATTAGGGTTAGGAATTAGGGATACAAATTAGGGTTGTAGTGGTAGATGCTAGGGTTATAATAGGTTTAGATAATGAATTTCAGTACACATTAGGGTTAGGAAGTGGGTTTAGGAATTGGGGCAAGAGTCTTTGGTTAGGAATTGGGGTTAGGAATTGGGGTTAGGAATTAGGGCTAGAGTTTTGGGTTAGGAATTAGGGTTAGGAATTGGGGTTAGGAATTGGGCTAGAGTCTTGGGTTAGGAATTAGGGCTAGAGTCTTGGGTTAGGAATTAGGGTTATGAATTAGGGATACAAATTAGGGTTGTAGTGGTAGATGCTAGGGTTATAATAGGGTTAGATAATTAATTTCAGTACACATTAGGGTTAGGAAGTGGGTTTAGGGATTGGGGCAAGAGTCTTGGGTTAGGAAATAGGGCTAGGAATTGGGATTAGGAATTGGGGTCAGGAATTAGGGCTAGAGTCTTGGGTTAGGAATTAGGGTTAGGAATTGGGGTTAGGAATTGGGCTAGAGTCTTGGGTTAGGAATTAGGGCTAGAGTCTTGGGTTAGGAATTAGGGTTATGAATTAGGGATACAAATTAGGGTTGTAGTGGTAGATTCTAGGGTTATAATAGGGTAAGATAATGAATTTCAGTACACATTAGGGTTAGGAAGTGGGTTTAGGAATTGGGGCAAGAGTCTTGGGTTAGGAAATAGGGCTAGGAATTGGGGTTAGGAATTGGTGTCAGGAATTAGGGCTAGAGTCTTGGGTTAGGAATTAGAGTTATGAATTAGGGATAAGAATTAGGGTTGTAGTGGTAGATGCTAGGGTTATAATAGGGTTAGATAATGAATTTCAGTACACATTAGGGTTAGGAAGTGGGTTTAGGAATTGGGGCAAGGGTCTTGGGTTAGGAATTGGGGTTAGGAATTGGGGTTAGGAATTGGGCTAGAGTCTTGGGTTAGGAATTAGGGCTAGAGTCTTGGGTTAAAAATTAGGGCTAGAGTCTTGGGTTAGGAATTGGGGATAGGAATTAGGGCTATAGGGGTAGATGCTAGGGTTATAATAGGGTTAGATAATGAATTTCGGTAGACATTAGTGTTAGGAACTGGGGCTAGAGTCTTGGGTTAGGAATTAGGGCTAGAGTCTTGGGTTAGGAATTAGGGCTAGAGTCTTGGGTTAGGAATTGGGGTTATGAATTAGGGTTATGAATTAGGGTTGTTGGGGTAGATGGTATGGTTATAGGGTTGGATAATGAATTTCGGAAGACAGGGTTAAGAATTAGGACTAGAGTCTTGGGTTAGGAATTAGGGTTAGGAATTAGGGTTGTTGGGGTAGATGGTATGGTTATAATAGCGTTGGATAAGGAATTTCCGTAGACACGGTTAAGAATTAGGGCTAGAGTGTTGGGTTAGGGATTAGGGTTAGATGCTAGGGTTATACTATGGTTAGATTATGAATTAATTTCGTTATATTTATATATCGAAACAATCCAAATTGATTCATTATAAATCGATTTGTTTCATTTCGAATGCTGCCGACATGCGATTTGTATTTTAGAAATACTTTCTATAGCGAATCACCAAAATTTGGGCTGAAATGTGATTAAACGAATCGCGCATGACTAGCGCTTATGTCTGAAACTTTTCAGCTCAGTCCCAGACCAATTCAAACTTAGGAACCTCAGCATATTTATGTTTGTGTTCTAGGAAGGATCAGGATTGAATAATGTATTCTGCCAATCCTCGTGTCATGTTTACGTTGACGCAGTAGGGAAGGCGAGACGGAAGGATACGACCAACAAAAACAAATTAAAAATGGCTTTCAGGTTCCTTATGTTAAGATGGGAAACGTCAAAGATTTGTAAAATTATATTGATATGTCAAATGGAAAAATAATTCAAGAAAGAAACAAACCCTCCATTATCGAGAAATCATAGACCAAACATGTATAGAGAGCGGAGAGCTCAGGATATGAGAGGGCATCGCCAGGCTTAACAAGTATCAGATTAAACTGAAACATGCAGAGACGCAGAAACTCTCCTCCCTACATAAAGGTTTAAAGACTATAATTTTGGTCGGGCCTCATTGAGTTAAGGACAGGACATTTCTGTGCTTCTCCGTCTAACAGATAAGAGCATTATCAAATGGGTAAGATTTGACCCAGAGTGAAACTTGTTCTGCAGAGTGATGTCTCTTTCCATTAAATCCTGCGATCTGTCACTGCTCCGATGCGGCGCACCATACGGCTGCTTGACCATCGTGCTTCCAAATGACAATGAGACTGGTGCCGTGATGCATTGCATTTAACAGAAGAACTTTAAGCCTGGTTTTCAGTTCCAGAGGGTTATAGAAGACTTTATGTTCAGAACTCTGTAGCTCACATTGGTCTCATAATAATGCTGTGATTCGGAGCTCTAAAAGGCAGCGGGTGGGGGGGGGCACACAAGACTAGTTAAACTGCACCAAACAAGATTCCAATATCCCTGGGGTCACCAACCCCATGAAATTTAATCAAAGATCAGAAAGTCTGTCACTCATGACTTGGTATGGAATAGAACTTAGCTATGTGTCCCGGACCCATCTGTCCGGCTCCGCTCGCTCACCAAAATCGGCCCGGCCTTCGTATTGCTCAGGGGTTCAATGACCCGAGCAGCCAATCTACTCTTTTGATCCTTCTGCTTCTGACTCGATAGTTCCAGCCGATTCAATCCAGCAGATGGAGTTCAGATGGACGGTAAGTGTCTTCCCAGGTTGTATGATTGTAGCCCTGAATAAGACACCAGGCAAGCTGTATGTTCAAACAGGAGATTCTGGTTGTAGCATAGGAACAAACACTGGCAGGCTGTACGTAGGTTCAAACAGGAGATCTCAAATTTTCTGCACAAAAGAGAGGCTTGCACCTCTAAAACACACCTCCAAGTTCACAGTAAAACATTGTATAAAGAAAGGGAATGGAGAATGGGTTCTAAAATAGGGAAACACAAAGAAAATAAAGTCTGTTTGTGGCTTCAAGCAGGGGACGCCATGTCAGGTCCATGACACTATGGAGCCTTAAATGTTTTGGTTCAGTACGGTGGACCTTTACCCCCTGAGAAAAGTCCTGTGCTGGACCTAAATATTGCAGCTCTATAATAAAGCTCCATGTGCGACTGGTCCTTCAGGGAACTAAATTCTAATTGCCCGGTGAATGTCTAGTTGGTGGGAAATAATGTCTCTCAATGGCTTCAATATGACTATTTTAAAGCTTGGATGTGTGACATTAATAGTGACCGATCTAGTGACCAGCAGTCAGGAAATTCAAAATCTCGGCTGCTGGTGATGTTGGGTGGGGATGGAGGAAACTCCTCCTCTTTACCCCACAATCTCACCAAATGAAGGAGGGACAGGAGGTGTGTGGGAGAAGGGCAGGCACTCCTCACATCCTGACCACTTTATAACTGTAAAGTGGTAAGGATGAGAAGAGTGTCCCTTTAGTGATTGGCTAAGACGACCCTCCACTAAGACTCGCCTCTTCCATCAGGTTACTTTTCTTTTACGCATCCAGGTTTCTTGTTATTCTGCTGCCTAACCAAACAGAATTTTAATGTCCATTTTTCAAAACGATTTGTAAAGAAAGTTGTCTAAACGACAAATTCACTTTATCAATGGAAAAAACTGTAGTAGTCAACAGTGGTCGTATTAGGGGCAATCAATGCCTAGCGCAGTGGTGTCCAACCTTAGCCCTCAGATGTTTCGGAATTACATCTCCCTCGCTACACCACCCATGATTTCCGGCCACTCATTAGCACAACAGAGCACTGCAGGTAATGTAGTTCCTAAACATCTGGAAGGCCAAAGATGAGCACCGCCGGCCTAGAGCTTGACGTGGAACGCATAGCTCCAGCCAAGATCTCCCGAGTATCTTCTCTTCCTACTGTCTATCTCTGGTCTCTACATGGTACATGCTCTGAGATATGGTCTCCAAACTGGCCGGCAGCCCACCTGACATTTCTGAGATGTATCCAATGGCCAGTCCAGGCCTGTTTCCTTGCCACAATGTCAGTGTATTGTCAAATAGCACTGTATCCGTTTACCTCATATCGTCTCATCTCATCTTGATGAACCATCATCTGGTTCTCATATTTTAGAATATAAATGTATTAACCGGAAATTTCCTTAGAACAAATAAAAATCGATATGAGGCACTTGGGGTTTCGTACCTCTAGGACAGGGACCTCGAACTCTGCCCACCCCAAATGTTTATGAACTACACCTCCCATGATTCTCTGGCCATCCACTGCATTCAAAGAACCCTTGGAATTGTAGACAATAAGCATCTGGGAGACCAGCGTTTGACATCCGGCCTTAGATTAATATAGACATTCTAATTATCGCCATACCGCCTCTATCATTCATGCACTAGCTTTGAGAGCAGCAAGGCGTTAGGGCTGCTACTACTACGAAGCCGACAGGACCTCTGCTTGATCATATATTACTTCTATTAATAAAATATGAAACTAGAAATATTCTCCCACTGGTCTCAGACACAATCAATGACAATGTCTTAGCCGTGGAGTTCAGTTTAATGTATGTGTATCGGAATGAAATGTAATTAAATGATATAAATGTTAATGTACATAAAATATATGTTAATGTTTTCATTTCCCCCAAAGCAACAGTAGCCGGAAATTCTATAATGAGCACAGCAGCTTAAAATAATAATAATAAATACAAATGTATGGTCACAGTGGCCTCATTTTCTTTATCCAACTATGGGCTCGATGTTTCTTCTACATTTTGGGTATTTAAAAGGGGTAGAGCCATAAGGGTGTCTTACGAGGGTGAAACGCGTCAAGCAAGCTGCTAAATCCCAGGGGTCCAGCGTTATGAAGGTCTTTGACTTACTAATGGATACATATTAAGGACCAGGGGGAGAGATGGCATATATTGGAGATACTCACATTGCTGCTTTTATTCCGTACGCACAATAAGGCCCCTATTACATTCCTCGCGCAGCGCATTTGCGCGAGGAAAAAACAGTAGCGCCTAACGTCGTATTACAACGTTCGCGCAAATGATGCGCGTTAACGTCCAACGCGAGTGACCCTGCGCGAACCCAGCGCGAGCGCAAGTTCCAGCGCGCATCCTCTACTTAACATTGTGAGCGCCAATGCGTTAGTACGCGTATGCGCGCATGGTATTACAATCTTAGCGCAAAATGTAACGCACGACGTTTGCGCGTATCATTATAACGTCTTTGAAAACCCGGTGTTAATTTACAATCTGAACGTCCTGGCTGAAACGAAATGAACCTGCACAAAAAGAAAAATACAGCACAGTACAGTTACACATTCTACACATACCCAAACAGTAAAATTAGTAAATTGTTTATTTTTTTATTTTTTTTTGCAGCACATATAAGCAGATTGACTTTGACAGGCGCAACAACCGAAACCTAGCAAATGGTGGTTCTTAATTCTGATTGGCTGAATCCCGTGAAAAAACAGTCTGCCCAACGATTTCTGCATGCAACGGTCATTTGCGCCCAGCTTTGCGCGTCGGATTTTGCGCTCGAAAAAAGTTTAAGGCTGAAAAAATGTGCTCGGATCGTAATACCGCGTTAATTTGCGCGCGCTAACATTTTTTTGCATGCGCAAAAAAAATTGCGTGAGCGCATTTGCGCGAAGAGTGTAGTAGGGGCCTAAATATTTGCAGTATGCACTATCAGGGTTCTTCGCAGAGATCTGAACTTGCCCGAAAATGCACTGAACAGTGAGTTTCTCCATACGGTGCAATTTCGTGACCATTCGGCTATTCAGAAAGCAGGCAGTTTGCCAAATTTTGGCGAATTGCCAGCAAATACGGTGCTGGTCGACAGCAGTGAAATCCCCCCCATAGAGAAGCAATGGTTAATCTATCCAGAGACACCGAACAGCAGAGAAATGTCAGTGAAATGCCCTGCCATTCGGTGGTTTCATTCGGCAGGTTTATTCAGGCGATTCCCATAGGCTTCAGTGTTAAAAATATTCTTGCTTTTATCCAATATCTAATAAACTGTTTATTGATTTTTTTAGGATCTTTTAGGTATTTTTCGGGAAAATTATTTTTTGCGGGTTTTTTTTCATTCTTCTGTAACAGCCCTTTTTATTATCATTCATTGGATCTTATATGTAAATTCCAGACATTTGAATTCAGTCCTTTTTTTCAGACAACGTTTTAAATTTTGACACTTTCAATGTTTTTTTTTTTTTTTTTTTACCTCGGTCATCAGCTTGTTGGCTTTTTCCAGCTGCCGATCGTCTCTGTGTTCGGCGAATTGACGGGTTTGGTCGGGTTTGCGGCGGATTATCAGATCGGATTTGATTAGTTAATTTATCGTATCAGATCGGATCAAATATTTTCTGCAAATTTTAAAAGAAAAAACAGCCGCAAAACTGCAGAGATTATTGGAGATCCAATAGTTTCGGCGCATTTGTGGCTTTTTTTTTCATTTGGTGGTTTTGCAGAGGCTTTTCCTCGCACTCCGGGGACCCTGCGATGAATTTTGAATTCAACGCAGGGTCGGGAAATTTGATTCCCTGAAATGCGGGGAACGAATGAGCACAGAAATGTCGGCGACATTTCGGTGCTCTGTGAAAAAACCCTTATGTAATTTTTTGTGTTTTTTGTTTTTAAGGAACCCTGTATGGAACGTTTACCCAGGATGAACACTGAGATATATTCAGCTTGAAAACGGGACTGACTTTTAGACTCGTTTTCATATATGGTGATCCTTAATTAGTTTAGAGAAAGGGGAATCTGTCATATATTTTCTATATTTATTATTTCAATTTTCTGTGGTTTTCTTTCATTATTTTTTTTTTATTTTTTTATTTTTTTGGAATATACCCTATAGGCATGAATTTTTTTTGAAAATCAACACGATGCTTGCGGAAAATATGCTTTATTTGCATTTTATCGGCCATCTTTTTTTCAGAACTGCATCATTTTTAGATTTTTGTCATGTGTTCAAATTTTGAATTGAATCAACTGATATTACGAAGAAAACAATATTTGTTTAAGAAAAAAAAAAGAAGGCCAGAATGATTAAATTGGGCCCCATGATCCCACAAATAGGCTTATTTTTTTTAAGCAGACACAACTAGATCAATTAAAGTCTCTCTAAAAGTGTTATTGGGCGCTTTCTCGTTCTGTGCACTTTGGTTCTAGTTCACAGACCCTGCGGCGAATTCACTATTCACTGCAGGGTCACTGAAGTGCGCCGAAGATGGAGTAAAAAACCGCCGAACAGACCACGGAATGCCGCCAACGAGCAAGCCAACGAACTACAGAAAAAAAAACACAAAAAAAATAAACGGAACGCTATTCTTTTAAAAAGGTGTTGAAAACAATAAAAATGCATTAAAAGGTTTGTAAATAATAAAAAAGAATATATAAAAAATAATAATAAAAATAATACATTAAAAAATAATAAATAGGTCTGTTACCCAATATAAAAATAAATTGGGAATCAAAAATGATGCCTAAAAAAAGAAGGAAAAAAAATACAAAAAATACATCAAAATGTTCAAAACAATAAAATAAATAAAAAAGCTTTGTGCTGAAAATGAAAAAAAAAAATATTGGGGGAAAAAAATTATATAAAAAGGACATTTTCTTTTCATTAAATCCTACGGGATTTGCCTTTTTAAACCAAATCATGAAAATTTGGACATTTCACTGACATTTTGGCTTTCTCTAAATAGATTAACCATTAATTCTCTATGGGGCGATTTAGCCGCCACCACTGAAGATCCCCGAATTGCGGCGAACTGCATCGGATTCTGCTGTCGCTTCACCAGTGTTTTGTGAATTGACAGCTTTCTGAATAGACGAACTGCCACAAAATTGCACCGTATGGGTAAATTCACCATTTGGTGCCCTTCGGTGGCAAGTTCGGCGCACTTTGAATAACCCTTTGTAAAGGTAAAACATTTCCACGCATCAACATTCGTAGATTGGGCAGGATGTTAGTAGAACACGAGACTCCCATTTGCTGAATTTGTTCTCGTATTTTTTTATTTTGTCTGAAAGGTCATTTTCTTGACCAATAATTGAGCAGGAACCAAATTGTACATTGAAATATTAAACAATCAAAATCATTCGAGTTCTGCGGCAAACGCAGACGGGCGTTTTAATCCATATCCCCTTTGTGTGGAAAAGGGGACATCCGCTCTAATTACAAGCTTGATGCCTCGAGAACCTTTAAGCTTACGGAATCGTTTGTGCCGCTGCCTGTCCTTTCTGCGAAATTGCTGGCAATGTATAATCTTGTCTGCTTTGTTTTGCACAGATTTCCAATTGAAATGGTTTGTATTTGACAATTTTCTTTTCATAAAGCCTATATTCACCATCAACACTTCCCTTAAATCTTTTTAAACAATCCGGGCTGCGAGTTTCCGCTAACTGAAGCAGAGACGTGGCGTCTAACCAGGCGGGAGCTCATTATCTGACTTAAAGGACGAATTTATCAATTCACCGATGGAAATCACTAATTTAGGTAATGAAGATTCCTAATGATATGCCATGGATTTGGTGAATACCGATAACCACACATCGATACAACCAGTCGAATAATTATTATTCCTTCTGCGGTCATCATAGAGGTTGTATTAGTCCAGCAGCCAATTAAAACAAATTTATTGACATTTCAACCTTCTTTTTCTATTGGTGGGCACTACTATGCCCAATTGTAAATCCAGCCCTGCCTCTGACTAGTTGCCACCAGTGTTTCATTTGAAGTTGTCTAGCGAGGGTTTTAATGGTGTTGCAAACAATGGTGGGACCTGGTTTGGGAACCAATGATCCATAACTCCATGCTTCTACTTACAACTCGTCTAGAAGTGAGTACTTCAATAGTATCTGTTTAGTTGTTCTGTGTTCTCCCACTTATGTTGGAAGATATATGGGAAGATGGAGAGTTCCAAGGACCCGAAGGGTAATATACAAACCGCAGATGTAGCACCTACAGTTAACATGAGTTTTCCTTCTTTGGCTAGCCTAACATCGGCAGGAGAAATTGATGCAACCATTGGTGATCAACTTTGACCAACAGAACCAGGAGTGCCATCAGAAATCTTGGGGCCTGTTTCATTTGAAGTTGTCTAGCACGGGTTTATAGGTGTTGCAAGCAATGGTGGGACATCGCTGAATGAAGACATGGTGCAGTTTTCTCATATTGCAGTAGAAGAATAGTGGTTCTGTCCAGGGCAGCCATCAGGTGGTGGCAGCCCATGATATGTTCAGGGGCCTAGTGGCTCCAGGGGGCCTGTCTTTTGTCTAAGTGCCACAGATGGAAGAGTCCCTCCATACCACTCAGGACTGGCCTACCAGGAGACCAACAAATTTCCGGTGGGCCAGAGCATCTAGGTAGAGGTTCAGACTGAAACCTTTTTATACCCTTACTGGAGGGAGCACAATGTTTACATTTATTTACTGAAATAGTCAACCGAATGAAAGGGGGCCCCCAACTAGTGGTCTAGTAAGGGGCCCCAAGATTTCTGATGGCACTCCTGGTTCTGTTGGTCAAAGTCGATCGCCAATGGTTGCATCAATTTCTCCTGCCGATGTTAGGCTAGCCAAAGAAGGAAAACTCATGTTAACTGTAGGTGCTACAACCATGGTGAACATCTGTGGTTTGTATATTGCCCTTCGGGTCCTTGGAACTCTCCATCTTCCCATATATCTTCCAACATAAGTGGGAGAACACAGAACAACTAAACAGATACTATCGAAGTACTCACTTCTAGACGAGTTGTAAGTAGAAGCATGGAGTTATGGATCATTGGTTCCCAAACCTGGTCCTCAGGTCCCCCTAACAGACCAGCTTTTAGGGATTACCAGAGGGAAATGCCCTGACAATGGGCAACACCACAAGGTTTTGAGAGTGCCCTTAGAATTGGCAACAGCACTAGTATCCTACGTTAGGTCCCCAATCAGGTCTCACAAGGTTTCAGCTCGATTTGGTTATTACATATGAGGCTAGACCATATGCAAATCAACTTGCTATCACCCAGAAACGTTGGCCAGTACTGATTGCCAAGGAAGCCTCCTGTGCACGAGAGAAACCACCGCCACTTACGAAATATTTCCTTTGTAATCTGATCACATATCTACAATTCGTCTGAAGACACACATTTCCATTAGCAGTAATACCAGGGTAATTGATATTTGCTCAATGACTATTATTAATGTTCATGTTTAGGCTTTGGTTACACGTGTCATGTTTCCATCCTAGTTATTATGCACTTGTAGAGCCTGTTGATATAATAATTTGTCAGGTCCTTTGAATGTGTTCTGTCTGCTCAGGGTTTGGTAGAGCATTTTGCGATGTGTCAAGTTCTTGTTACAAATCGATCAATTTCCAATTTGTTTTTTGCCACCATGTCTACGAAGTACGTCAACGTGAAGCCAACGTTGAGAGTTCTGCTCTACTTGATGACAAAATGTATCACAAAGATCAGAAAGGATCGATGACATCCTTAAACCTCCTTAGAGCTCATATCATCGTGTAGTTTGGTCTGTTCACAGCCTACCAGCCCCAACGCATTCTGCGATTTTACTTGAGAATGGCTCTGCTCCCATTATGGCCTTTTCTTCTCAATATAGGAACAAAGAAGGTTAATTCTACACAAAACAAAATACCCAGAAATATAATGTAGGCTGTATCTCTCCACATCAACATTTTGTTGTGTCATAAATCAGTATAAATAAACCTATACACAATGTGTGAAATGGTTCTCTACGATCACATTTTAAATATATAAATTTGATGTAATCTATATATATTTTTTTTTTACCAAAATTACCAAGTTATTTGAAATGACAATATGACGATAGTTTAAAATTGATATTTGTTACTCACCAATTACTGGTATGTCCACCCTAATTTTCAAATGTGGTTTCCACCAGTTTCTTTAGACTTAAAAGGACACTCAGCACATCTTGACCACATAGACGTTTTAAAGTGGTCGGGATGTGATGAGTGCCACCCTTCCCTGATCTGAAGGTATTGCTGGGTGAAGTGGAGGAGTCCCTCCCCCACCAAGTGTGACCAGCAGACGGAAATTAAATTTAATTTCCCAGCTGCCAATCACCAGATCGGTCACTAGTGATGTCACACACAGGGAGCGACCGATGTCACCCTCTGAAACCAATCACTGTAGCGAGCGTTCTCAGAGAGGCAGCCAATGAATCGGACTTGTGTATGCATGCAATACACAGGCAATACTAAAGGGGTTATTCAGAGAGCACCGAAATGTCGGCGACATTTCGGTGCTCTCTCGTTCCTCGCAGTTCCCCGCACTTCGGGAATCAAAGATCCCCACCCTGTGGTGAATTCAGGGTTCACCACAGGGTCCCCGAAGTGCAGGGGAAACCCGACGCAAACCTGCTGCCATCCCGCCGAAAAAACTACACCGAACACGCCGGAAAAAGCTGCCGAGCTGCCGACCACAACACAGACCAGTCGCCAGAAAAAGCCAACAAGCTGACGAATGGGGTAAAAAAAACCAGTATGCTTGGAAGTGTCAAAATTGGAACGCTGTGTGCAAAAAAACTACTAAACGAGAATCATATACAACCTGATATGGCGCAAATTAATGCTTATAGGAGTATCCTGGAGTCTCTCAAAACTGCAGACATAGAAAACAAAGAAATTACAACAATTATGGTGCAGTATATATATATATATATATATTATGATATAATAGTATGTAACTTTTCAGGGATTTCACTCACAAACGAAGAGCCCAAGCACTGGCTCTGCCTCTGAGTGGATATATACGCCTGTGGGTTATTTCTCTTCTTGTTTCTCAGGTGGCCCATACACCTTACTACGGCTCCACTTCCACATGTAATATAGGAAAAGGAAGAGAGAGAAACCCCTAGTGCAGATCTATGACAATAAAAAATCCAATATATTGTAAGCCAATTTTAAACTTACTCTTGGAGGAGCTTCCATAGCTCTAAGTATGCGCCCATGGGTTTTTTTTGTTGTGGAAGAGACCCAAATAAAAAACCGCCAGGAACAAGCAGGAACAGCAAGGACAGCAATGAAAGTAAATAAAATTTAATAAAGTAAAAGAATAAAATCAATGCCACAACGCATTTTTTTTGTCAACCTCTTATAGGTTCTCTAAGAATGAAAGCTTGATTTTTCAACCTTTTCACTACCAATTGATTTTTCCATAAAACCACCGTCAGGGACCACTTTTTCTTTTTGTATTCTTTTGCAAAATTATTTTTTTTCATAATTTAATTGTACAGTAAAAAAAAAACTATTGAAAATATTTGCAATGTATTTTTTAATATTTTCAATGTGTTTTCTGCGCTTGAGAACAATTGTAGAATTATGTTAACCCCTTCCTGACCGCTGACGTACATATTACGTCCTGTGGGGAAATCCCCTTAACGACCGCGGACATACTGTGTACGTCACGGTCTCCTAATCTCCCTCCCTATATGATAAAACATAAAACATTCAAAATGAGCTCAGCGCACAGAGGTGAAATGGCTCAGCAGTGAAGGTGTTAAAAAGCAAAAACATGTAAAAAATTGGATATTTCTAATCTCAAGACTAAATTTAGAAACTATTTAGCCGGGGTCTTTTTGGCGGTTGTAGATTTGGGGGATTTCGAAAAAGTTAGTTTTTTCAATTTTTTCATCATATTTCATAATTTTTTTATAGTAAATTATACGACATGATGGAAGTAATGGTATCTTTAGAAAAACCATTTAATGGCGAGAAAAATGGTATATAATATGTGTGGGTTGCATAAACGAGTAAGAGGAAAATTTGACCTAAACACAAACAGTGCAGAAACATAAAAACAGCAGCGGGCACTTTCGGACAGACAATTGTAAAACCGCCCGGTCACTATGGGGTTAAAAAACAACAAAATAATTCTTCGCTTTCCACCTTACGTGCCTCATACTCCTTTGACTGGAGGACAACCTCTTTAAAATACTTAGGTATCTCTCTCACCAAATCCAGGGGCTCCATCCTCAAGCTCAATTATAACCCCCTAATGACCTCTATCTCTTCCCAACTGGCCTCCTGGCATGTCCTGGAGGTTTCCTGGATGGGTCACATGGCAGCTCTAAAAATGTGTATTTTACCCCAGATTCTCAATTTTTTTCAGGAATATTCCGGTTTTTATCCCAGCCCACATGTTGCTTCGCATGCAAAAACTGCTTCAAGCACACATCTGGAAAGGGAAGCCTCCGCGCATTTCAGCCTCTACACTGACCGCGACTAGGCGCAGGGGGGGGCTTAGGCTTTATAAATATTACTGCGTATTATAAGGCGGCATTACTGGCTCAGCTGCTGTCCTCTATGTCCCAGCGAGAAACTCCTCTATAGCTACAAATGGAGAATGCTTATATTGCCCCTCTTCATGTCCATGATCTGCTGTGGTTTGTGACACTTCCACTTCGTAAATTAGAAGGTATTCTACCTTCAACCTCCCTTTCCCTTATGTCATGGCGCCAATGGGGTATTCCACTTTTACAACCCTTCTCATTGCTAAGCATAGCCCCATTGCGCTTCCTTTGCCGCACTATCCATCCATCCACTATCTATCCAAGACCTGAATCTTGACCACTGGTTCAAGTTGGGTCTTACCCATATTAATCAGCTCTTCACGGCCTCCATGAAAACCTTCCCGGACCTAACACGAGAAGTTGCTCTTCCCGCTAGCGACTGTTTCACTTACCTTAGAGTAAAACATGCACTGACTCTACGAGGCTTCTCCTCCTTTGTATCGACGGACCTTACGGCCTTTCATAGATTGTGTTAAGGTAAGAAAGTAATGAAAAAAACATTGTCTTTGTGTTATGACAGTTTGTTAAATGTGAACCCTGATAAGAAACTGCCTTACATGACCAGATGGGACAAAGACCTGTCACTTAATTCTTCCAGGGATGACTGGTTCTATGCCACCGAAACTGTATATAAATACACTAGGAGCACTAACTTACGGGAATCACACCTTAAACTTTTATATAGATGGTATCTGACCCAGAATCGTTTGGCCCACATAACCGGATACTCTGGTATGTGTTGGCGCTGTGGTACCGGTGTCGGATCTATCCTTCATATCTTTTGGCAATGTCCGCTCCTTGCTACATTCTGGGATAAAATTTGTAGATTGATCTCTCATTGTACCGGCCTGTCTCTGCCTTTATGTCCCAAACAATACCTACTGCATATGCTTCCTATTAATATACAACTACGACATAGAGGTATAATCTAGGCTTGTGCACCGATTTTTTTTCGGTTCGATTCGAATGGATTTTGTAAATTTGCGTTTCGACTCGTTTCGACGATTTTCGTATCGACTTTTTTTTCGTGATTTTGTAAATTTTCGTGTTTTTCGGAACGTCTGTTCTCCTCGTTTCAAAGTGTCTATTCGTTTTGACATAAACTAATGTTTTTTCGGATACGATAATTATACGATACGATAATTCTGCCGATACGATAATTCTGCCATTGAGATTTCTCATGTTTTAGAAGAAGGATACATTGAGATTTCTAATTTTTTACAAGAAGGATACATTGAGATTTCTCTGGTTTCCCGGGAAGGATACATTGAGATTTCTCTGGTTTTACAAGAAGGATACATTGAGATTTCTCTGGTTTTACCAGAAGGATACATTGAGATTTCTCTGGTTTTACAAGAAGGATACATTGAGATTTCTCATGTTTTACAAGAAGGATACATTGAGATTTCTCATGTTTTACACGAAGGATACATTGAGATTTCTCTGGTTTTACAAGAAGGATACATTGAGATTTCTCTGGTTTTACAAGAAGGATACATTGAGATTTCTCTGGTTTTACAAGAAGGATACATTGAGATTTCTCATGTTTTACAAGAAGGATACATTGAGATTTCTCTGGTTTCCCGGGAAGGATACATTGAGATTTCTCTGGTTTTACAAGAAGGATACATTGAGATTTCTCTGGTTTTACAAGAAGGATACATTGAGATTTCTCTGGTTTTACAAGAAGGATACATTAAGATTTCTCATGTTTTACAAGAAGGATACATTGAGATTTCTCTGGTTTTACAAGAAGGATACATTAAGATTTCTCATGTTTTACAAGAAGGATACATTGAGATTTCTCATGTTTTACAAGAAGGATACATTGAGATTTCTCTGGTTTTCCAGGAAGGATACATTGAGATGGGAATGATACAAAATTTAATTACAGAATCAGCGATATAAATACGATGTCCGAAATTACTGAAATGGAACCCAAATCAGGAATGGAGCCGAAATTACGAATGGAACGAAAATGAATTTCGATTTTACACATTTCTAGTCCATTCGAAAATGCCGAAAAGTTTTCGTTTCGGCACGAAAATTTGTTCGGATCTGTCGTTTTCGGATCTGAAAATTTTCAGAAATTCAGCCGAATCCGAATGCACGAATCGGGAAATTTTGTGAAAATTCCGAAATTCCGAAACCCGAAACATACATCCCTAGTATAATCTCGATTATACTTAGTGTAGCCAAATCTACCCTAGCTCGCCACTGGCTCTCCAAGGTCAGTCCCTCAATGAGAGAAGTCATGTTATCGCTGGAAAATGTTTACCATTATGAGGAAATGTACCACAGGGCTGCTAACTCTCTATTCTTATTTCAGGGTGTATGGGAGGTTGGGAGGTTTTTGTTTCCTCTGGGGAATTGATATAATTGATGTTGATATTGGACCTATTTGAGCATACTTTTTTTTTTATATATATACCGTATATATGTCTCTGCCTTTATGTCCCAAACAATACCTACTGCATATGCTTCCTATTAATATACAACTACGACATAGAGGTATAATCTAGGCTTGTGCACCGATTTTTTTTCGGTTCGATTCGAATGGATTTTGTAAATTTGCGTTTCGACTCGTTTCGACGATTTTCGTATCGACTTTTTTTTCGTGATTTTGTAAATTTTCGTGTTTTTCGGAACGTCTGTTCTCCTCGTTTCAAAGTGTCTATTCGTTTTGACATAAACTAATGTTTTTTCGGATACGATAATTATACGATACGATAATTCTGCCGATACGATAATTCTGCCATTGAGATTTCTCATGTTTTAGAAGAAGGATACATTGAGATTTCTAATTTTTTACAAGAAGGATACATTGAGATTTCTCTGGTTTCCCGGAAGGATACATTGAGATTTCTCTGGTTTTACAAGAAGGATACATTGAGATTTCTCTGGTTTTACCAGAAGGATACATTGAGATTTCTCTGGTTTTACAAGAAGGATACATTGAGATTTCTCATGTTTTACAAGAAGGATACATTGAGATTTCTCATGTTTTACACGAAGGATACATTGAGATTTCTCTGGTTTTACAAGAAGGATACATTGAGATTTCTCTGGTTTTACAAGAAGGATACATTGAGATTTCTCTGGTTTTACAAGAAGGATACATTGAGATTTCTCATGTTTTACAAGAAGGATACATTGAGATTTCTCTGGTTTCCCGGGAAGGATACATTGAGATTTCTCTGGTTTTACAAGAAGGATACATTGAGATTTCTCTGGTTTTACAAGAAGGATACATTGAGATTTCTCTGGTTTTACAAGAAGGATACATTAAGATTTCTCATGTTTTACAAGAAGGATACATTGAGATTTCTCTGGTTTTACAAGAAGGATACATTAAGATTTCTCTGGTTTTACAAGAAGGATACATTGAGATTTCTCATGTTTTACAAGAAGGATACATTGAGATTTCTCTGGTTTTCCAGGAAGGATACATTGAGATGGGAATGATACAAAATTTAATTACAGAATCAGCGATATAAATACGATGTCCGAAATTACTGAAATGGAACCCAAATCAGGAATGGAGCCGAAATTACGAATGGAACGAAAATGAATTTCGATTTTACACATTTCTAGTCCATTCGAAAATGCCGAAAAGTTTTCGTTTCGGCACGAAAATTTGTTCGGATCTGTCGTTTTCGGATCTGAAAATTTTCAGAAATTCAGCCGAATCCGAATGCATGAATCGGGAAATTTTGTGAAAATTCCGAAATTCCGAAACCCGAAACATACATCAATAGTATAATCTCGATTATACTTAGTGTAGCCAAATCTACCCTAGCTCGCCACTGGCTCTCCAAGGTCAGTCCCTCAATGAGAGAAGTCATGTTATCGCTGGAAAATGTTTACCATTATGAGGAAATGTACCACAGGGCTGCTAACTCTCTATTCTTATTTCAGGGTGTATGGGAGGTTGGGAGGTTTTTGTTTCCTCTGGGGAATTGATATAATTGATGTTGATATTGGACCTATTTGAGCATACTTTTTTTTTTATATATATACCGTATATACTCGCGTATAAGCCAAGTTTTTTTACTCAGATTTTGAGTAAAAAAAACGCGATTCGGCTTATACGCGAGTCAAGGTCCTGAACAGCGTGAGTCCGTCCGTGTTGAAGGGGATGCGGCTGCGTGCAGGCGCAGCCGGTCACGTGGTCCGGCTAATCAGGTGGACTGAGTCTCTGTACCACCTGACTGGCCGGACCGCGTGACCTGCGCACGCACGCAGCCACATCCCCTTCAACACGGACGGACTCACACTGTTCAGGACCGGGCAGGCACTCCCGCTGCCGGCATCTGGGCCCCCTCAACCCCTGCTGGATCCGGAGCTGGGGCAAGTATCCATGTGAGAGCTGGCTGCCGCTGGGGCAATATCCAGGTGAGAGCTGGGGCATATCCATGCGCTGGGGCAAATCCATGAGCTGGGGCAAATCCATGAGCTGGGGCATATCCATGAGCTGGGGCAAATCCATGAGCTGGGGCAAATCCATGAGCTGGGGCAAATCCATGAGCTGGGGCAGTGAGCTGGGGCAAATCCATGTGTGAGCTGGGGCAATATCCATGTGTGAGCGGGCGCAATATCACACTTAGGCTTATACGCGAGTCAATAAGTTTTCACAGGTTTTTTGGGAAAAAGTAGGGGGGTCGGCTTATACACGGGTCGGCTTATACCCGAGTATATACGGTATACAGTATGTTTTGGGTGATCTTTTGTTTATGATTATAATTTCAATGTACTTTAGCTTAGAATGAAAATGTTTGGTTCACCCGATTTGTTACAAGCATTCTTTACAATGATGTAAAATGACTTGTTTTATATGTAGGGTCCTGCGTGACCCTTTCTTCTTCGATATTCGTGTCTTATTTCTGGCATTCTTTCTTTACGCCTGAACCTTTATAAAAACTTTTACATGGAAAAAATTAAAAAAAAAAAAAAATGGATGTGCTTAAAAAGGTTGCAAAAAATTAAGAGTGAAATAACAAAATACAGATTGTTTTGGGGAAATTTGACTACATTCAATGAACTCAGTGTTCTGATTGCTGCCATTTAGTTTTTCGATCTAAAAAGCTAATTATTAACATGCTAAGTTATGGTTTTTGGAAATATTTTTTTTCGTACTGTGTATTTCACTACCATAATCTAGTATTCTTGGTTTTCAAAGCACAGAGCTCCAGAATGTGCCCCAAAAGCTTTAGTTCCTCGATTATGACAACCAAGGAGCTAAAACAGTTTGACCAACTGGGACTTTAGGTTCTATTTACAAACACCAAAATTGCGTGCCATGTCGGTACTTTGCATGGCAGACCATTTCGGTTCACTTTGGTGACTCAATTTTGACAAAACACTGCTGAATTTCCAAAATTGGAGTCACCGAAGCAGTTATTGGATATCGGCAAGAACCACCGAATTGCGCCGATAACCGCTGAACTGCCATTGGCGGATTCCACCAAACTGAAAATTACAAGAAAAAAAAAGGAAGTCTCCTATTTTCCTAATAGGAGCTTAAATAAATTAAAAAAGGTATTAAAAATGCGTCCAAATAATATAGAAATATTAAAATAATTAAAAGGTCTGTTACAAAATAAAAAAGTTGAAAAAATTTATAAAAAGTGCAAAAAAGGTCTTTAAAAAAATAAAAGGATTTTTACAAAAAATAAGAGCTTTGTTAAACGGCTTTAAAAAAAATTAAATACTACATTTTTTCATTGAAACCTATGGGATTCACCTGTTTAAACCCGTCAAATTGAAACTAGAGATGTGCATTTTGTTTTGTTCGGTGTCGCAATTTGAACAAAATTTACCGATTCGTATTTCGGAAGCACGTCTGAAATAACGAATAGGTTCTGTCCGAAATGGAACGAAAATGGAACGAAATGGAATATAAAGAATTAATTCTGTTTCTAAGAATCGATTCATTATTCCATTTCACAGATTCAGCAGCACCGCCTCCCTGTCTTAATACATAAGACATGCTTTTCATGGTGCCATTCGGCGGCAGTGAAATTCCCCATAGAAAAGCTACTCAGAGAATGCCGAACCGCAACGAAGTGTCAGCGAAATGCCCTGATTGCCCTGATTTCGTTCGACAGGTTTAAACAGGCGAATCCCATAGGATCCAATATAATTTTTTATTATTATTTATTTATTTAAAGTATTTTACCAGGAAGGATACATTGAGATTTCTCTCATTTTCAAGTATGTTACCGTTTATAGTAAATATTTATTTAACCGTTTATTCTTTTAATTTGCAGCAAAAAGCCTTTTTATTTATTGATTATTTTAGAATTTTTTGAGTATTTTTTAAAAAATTTGGGTGAAATTTTTGGATTCCTAAGTATTTTAAATTGACGAGGCTTTTTTTCTTTCCTACAATCTGGCTGCATTCAGCTGAGGTTCTGTCCTTGGTGCTGAAACCTATTCAGCACCAAAGACTGCTGCACTGTGGGGCTCTGGGGCTATCCTTGGTGCCAAAACATTTCAGCACTAAGGGCAAGAGGATATTTTGCTCCGGAGCCCCGTGGAGCTGCTGTCCTTGGTGCTGAAATATATTTAGGCACCAAGGACAGGGGGATTACATATCTTTTTTACCCTAATCTAAGTAATTATTCAGTTTCACATTCCAAAATAACGAATAAAAATTAAATAATAACAACGAAATAATGAATCGATCTGGAATATAAATCACTATAACATAATGAACGCATCAAAACGAACTAAAAAACATAACAGATCAAACTGAAACCAAACAAAAATTTTCGGTGTGCACATGTCTAATTGAAACACCAAATATCAGGGCATGTCACTGCAATTTCAGAGCAATTCGGCATTCTGTGAAGACACAATAGATTTCTATGGGACATTTTCGGCGTTGCTGAACGCTGCCGAATTGCTGCAAATTGCATCGTATTTCGCTGTAGATTCGTCTGTATTTGGCAAATTGACAGCTTAGTGAATAGACAAATTGACCCGAATTTGTACTTAATGGTTAAATTCACCTAAAGTTACAGGTTAGTGAATAACACCTTCTGTACCTAAAGCATGGATACAAAGTCGATTCAGCACAGACACCCAACTGCAGTAGCGCGATTTGGCCAGTGGATGTCTACTACAATATGAAATGCATTGAGAATTTTTTCAATAACTTCTTACTTTATAATTAGTGAAAAATGATTTTGCAGAAACAAAAACAAACAAAAAAACACTGGTTGCTGACAGTGGCTTTATGGAAAATAAATTGGTAGACAAGAGGTTACTAAAAGTAAGCATCTGTTCTTATAGCGAACGAATAAGATGTTGACAGATCAACAAAGAAAAAAAAAATATGGGAACTAATATAAAATGTTCAGTAAAAATAAGTTAAATGTGTTTTAGTGTCTCGGGTGTATTTATTTCACTGCAAATGATCCATTGTTTCATTATAGGAGCAATACATATGGTTGATCCATGCATAATTTATTCTACAGGAAATTATATTTAAAATATATTAGGTGGATTTTAGTTTCAGTCATTGTCCTCACATGCCCTGAAACCGTATTCTCCAAAACACAACTTCCCTTAATAACATGAAGAGTCAGAAGATGTGCAGAGCTAGAAAATAGCTCAATTTATCTCTTTGGGCAAACCGCTCCGAAAGTCCTTCAGTTTCCTTCTCCCATTACTGTAAGGAGAACACGTATTCCAGGTCTGTTAGAGATATCAATCTTTTCAGAATGCTGGATCCAAATTATACTCCACTCACCTGAATTTAGTCTGATTTCTTCCATGAGTTTCCTGTTTTTACATTTCCAATTGGCCATGGATTACAGATACAGAAATTGGGATGTCCCGATCCGATCACTAGGGTTGGGACCCGGTTGTGGAATTTTTCGAGGATCGTCATCAGCATTTCGAGCATTTTTGCCGCGGTTTCTGCGGGTTTTCGGTGAGTATTCGGCGAGTGTTCAGTGAGTGTTCTGCGGGTTTGTGCCGAGTATTCCATGCACTATGGGGGCCCTGCGGTTCTTGCTGAATACACCGCAGGGTCGGCGAACTAGGAATCGCCGACTTGCCCCGAAGTGAGTGCAGGAAACGAAAAGTCACAGAGCGTGCGGTGACTTTTCGGATCTCTCTGAATAACCTTGACACTTTTCTTTTGTTTTGATTTTAGTGTAATACCACAAAGAAATTTTGGTGCAATTTGTTGTTTAACTGCTTCGACGTCTCCATTTTCGGACAAAATATTGTGAACATTTGATAAATAGTAAATTCACAGAATTTTCGACGAAGTGGAATTGCCAAAGTGAACCGAAACGGGCCGGAATGCAAAGTTAAATTTCAGTGCTTTGTGAATAGATCCGTTAGAACATCCAGTTTGTGGCTAAATATTTGTGCTACAGATACAAATTGATACATTGTATATCTGTATTACATTCTTACAGCGACAATCAGTGATTAAACCTGTAACTTCACAGCCGTCTCATTCATTCACCTCGTCGTCGCGGAGCTTTACAGTCAGATGGTGCAGCGACTGTCTATGGGTTATTAAATTAAACAGGATAAAAGTTTAAATACGCCAACAGCTTGTTTAGCTAAGGCTCATCAGCAGATGTTTCATAACGCCAGCCGATGGTCTCATTTATCTTTTTACCATGCAGGACTTTAAAATAAGACGACGTGTTACAAAATATGTGACTTTTCTGCACTATTCTCATTCTTACATCGATGCTAAAGGGACGCTCTGCTCATCCTGACCACTTTATAGTTTTAAATTGTCAGGATCAGGGCTCGAATCCTTCAGGAACGCATGGGAAGGGCTACTAAGCTATTTTACTAGGCCGAGAAGCGCCCGCGGTGTGATCGCCGTCCCCTTGAAATCGTAGGTGCGCACTCCCAACCGATAGCCCGGAGTTACACGACGGCTTATGGCCTGCATTCGAGGGCTCACGGGTTAGCCGGTGCCCTCACAATTGGCTCTGGCTGCGGCAGGGGGCGGGGCAATAATCTGAATCCCTAGTTACTGACTGGGGATTCTGATTTCTACTCATCGAGCAATGCAGTCTGTGTTGCAATCGCACACAGATGGCATTTGCCCAGAGTTCCGCTTCTCAGACAGTGAGTCCGGCACACAGTGCACTCTGATGACGTATCAGAGTGCCGGCTTCGATCTATCACTCTGTGCAGGTGCTACGAAGCATGTGTACGTAAAGTGCGCTGGTCCCATAGCGCTACCCAGTTTGTGGTTCTACCCCTATGCAAGTTACATATGAGCGGTAAATGCCACAGAAAAGCTTCAGGGACATCTGGGTTCAGGAGCCCCACAGCCGAAGAGGAGGAGCAGCGCGGCGAGGGAGAAACAGTGAGTAAAATCACCTGAAAAATAAAAAAAATTATAATTAATTGAGCAGAGGTGGTCAGCAGGATCGGCCCAATCATATAGGGGCAAGAAAAAGGAAACTATTTGTCAATAGCGTTTCCAGATTAGAGGAAAGGTGGAACCTCCTTCCCCTCTGACAATAAGCAGCACAGCCTCATCTTCTGATCTTGATGCCCTGAACACACAGGAACATCAGGAGGTGCAACATTCTGGTCCATTGGTGGTGATGCTTCCTTAGACCAATGCAGAACAGAACCAGCCATGTGAGGGCTTGATCACCTCCTTAACGCTAATGCTCACATAAATGAGGTGATAGCGATTGGAAGGTGATCTATGCGGCATGCTAACGGGTTAAAAAAAATCTGTTAGAGAATCGGTATTAGCGGTTTTTAGCCCCAGATGACTGTACTTTGTGATTCCTATACTTAACATAGGGGAGCAAAAGAGTAAAAAATATCAAATACTCCCCTCTCATCCCGTGGCGAGAACTACGGCCCTATCCGCCGCTTCTGGCCACTGGGAGCAGAGTGAGACTGGGGAAAAAGTCCTCAGTCTCCATCCACGATCACTCTGTGGACCTGCAGGATCTTGCGAGAGGCTAAATCCTGTTGGTCATGTGACCTGGCAGCAGAAGCCTCCATGGAGTCCCGCTGTAGCGCTGCCCGAGTATCCTGGACTCGAGCCTAGCGACCGTTAAGAGGCGGGTTGCTGGACTCAGCGTCGGCCCTGTAATCTACTGAAAAAACGGGGACGCTAAGGGGAGATTAGCGATCGCTAGTTTTTCCCCTTAGCATCCCTTTTTAGCTCAGGGCGGCTGATGGTGCCCTGAGACTGGAAGGTGAGTGACCTAACCGGAACAGTTCTCCTAAGAATCCCAGAAGAACCACTAGAGGATCTGGCAAGGGTAAACCATAAAGATGACTTGTGAATGATCAAGCATGGGTTCTGCGGGTGAAAACTAGTATGTTTTACCAAATTACTCCCTTTTTAAAACGTAATCCCAGTACTGCTTTTTATCTTATATGTAAATTCCAGGCATGTTCGTTCAGTATTTTTTTGCAAAAAGCGTTTCAATATTGAAACTTTCAAGCGTACTGTTTTTTTTTTACCCCGTTCGTCAGCTCGTCGGCTTTTTCAGGTGGATGGTCTGCACTGTGATCAGTGGCTCTGGCGTGTTCGGCGTTTTTTTGCAGCGGTTCCGGTGGGTGTTCGGCGGGATTGAAGCGGGTTTATGGCAGGTTTTCCCTGCACTCTGGGGACTGGGGAAACTTTGTTTCCCCGAAGTGCAGGGAACCGTGGGGAACGAGAGAGCACTGAAATGTCAGCGACATTACGGTGCTCTCTGAATAACCCCTATAAACAGAGAGTGGTGCGCATCTCTAGAATGTGGAGATGACATGAGAGCAAAGAGGCATGCGGATGTTTTGGCTTTATTTGTACTGACGATCAATGTAAACAAAAAGAAAACTAATTAAAGCAAATCCCCTTTTCTTGCAGTCTGTGCAGTCTATAAGATTACGTTGTTAATAGGAGTGTGATTCAATCCATCAGTAATGGTGCACGTGGGGCTCGCATGTCCCTGTCAAGTCCATATTTTAAAGAGGTATTTATAGTGCGTTTTGCCGCTGCCATCGCCTGCATTGCAGGGTTTAATTGAACAATTTAATACCATCTTTCTTCAAGCTCCATTAATTGATTTTATTTGTGTATTCTCCTGGGGTTTCCGAAAATAAATAAATACAAGTAAAGATTCCCATTTGTATCTGACAAGTCATTTTTAACGTGTCCTCCACAAATTTCTCGGGTTATGCGCCTTTTTCTCTTGCCGTGCTCCTCGCTGGCTTTCTCGGCTGCTTATTCACCTCCCGTTCTTAAGATGCTTATCAGCATGATTTCCAATGCTTTTATCTGCTGAAATTCGTGTTCCACTTTCCTGCTCTAGAAGAAAAAAAAATGTTTCATCTTCATTATCTCAGTTGGAATGTCGTAATTCTCAAAGCCTCCGGGCTACAGCATGACCAGCTCCGGCCCCAGTTGTCTAGAACTCATGAGGACATTGTATATTGGAAGAAACCATGTAAATATCTGTGGCCATGCTCCTTTTGGCTAACACATGGATACCTCATGATGAATATGCATAGATAGGGACTTTCCTGGTTCTAGACTCCAAATCCTGGGCCAGTCTCTGCTTTCCAGCTCATTGGCACATTACAGAAAAATCTCCTTTGAATACAAATACCTTATTAAATGAAGCAAATTAGTTTGGCAGCTTCAGCTTTATCCTAAATTTCCTGGTTTCCAGGATGGAGCATTTCCTTTTATACACCAATGGGCTTCTGGAAGAGGTTTAAGATCAGTTGACTGAGGGATAGAGGAAGATGTAAGCTCTGCTGTAAACAGAAAATAAGCTCAGTTCACTGTATTCGTTCTTCAGTCATGGTATAGTTGGTAACTGCCTGGCCAAAATAAGTCACCAACTACCATACAAGTCTCATCTGACCTGAGGTGACTTCAGATGTTCAGGTCTAGGTTCAGCAATATTATGCACCCAAAAAATGAGGTAATGTGACTCCCTGATTATAGTGAATGAGCAGGATTCCCCATCAATGTTTTTTTTCTCCCCTGATGGCACAGCGGGCATATTCCAAGGTGGCAATAGGAAGATCCATTGGGCTCAAATTGTGCAAGAGTGGTTAAGGGAGCAGGACACATCATTTTCAAACATGGCATGGCCAACGCACAATGCAGACTTTAACCCCACTGAGATTCTCGTGGATAATGCTCTGGAGAAGACTTTAGCAATCTGACTCTCCCATCATCAATACAAGATATTGGCCAAAAATGAATGCAGCTCGGGACGCAAGTAAATGCTGTGACACTGCATGAGATTATCGAAACAATGCTGAATCGAATGGTGACCGGCAACTGGGGAATACTTCAAGGCAGTTAAACTAGTCAAAACTATCTTGGAGAAGTGAAACTATGACCAAGATCATGAAAAATGTGTTGAGATGGAAACCATCACTGTATTGCTGAGATATTCTCCATTTTTTCTCAATGTGCATTATTGCATCACCCTTGTTTATATGGATGTTGAGTTATGGATTGTCATCATATCACTGTAGTCAGGACCACAGCCATGACCGCCAAGTGATGAGTAAGATAATATGGAGACAGACAATGCCGAAAGGAAGGTAAGCTGAATATTCATGAAGATGTTTAAAAACATTCCTCCGTTGCTGATTGCAAGGTGAATAATACTAGATGAAGATGAATTGATTTAGTCGAAACCGCTTTTGAAACACATTTGTCTTTTCTTTGCCTTCATTTGGCTCTTTTTAATTGCCTCTAAGAATTTAACACACTCACTGCCTGGCAGCCCAGGATATCCGAAGTTCGTCTTTATTGTTAGACAGGCTCTTCGACGTTTCATGAAACACTGCATTTACAATCCCTGCTAATATTAGAACCAAGGTTTATCGTTTTTAATCTATTTACTAACCTTGAAGTGAAGATATCTCATGAGCTGGGGAGGTGACCATGATTGAAAATCTTAATAAAGGACCTCATAGGCTGATGACTTAAGGCTGATGACATATTTACAGGTTCCATCCTTACACAGCTCCATGGACATCACATTCAGCAGGTAATGCCAGAATTTTATGTCTATGGACCAATGTGAGGATGGCTTCTCCTTTCACTGGCTTCCCTTATGAGTGGCTTTCCATGGTCATGTTGGGTGGCAACGTCTACTAATATGTGGGAATGTCTTCTACTATGACTGGGTTTCCATAGTCATGTTGGGTGGTGATACCTTCTCATTTGTGCTGATGTATTCTCCTATGACTGACGTTCTAAAGTCATGTTTGGTTTTCTTGCCTTATAAGTGACTAGCTTTTGCCCGCGGCTTCGCTCGCGTGGATTTTAAGATTTGTTAAAATTGTCTTTTAAAAGAAACTTGAGTTTTTTTTGTAGAACCCCCCTTTCCCCCCCACTTGTGATTTTTGGAAAATTGTAAAACACGTGTTTTTTTATTTTTCAAGAAGAATGTAAGTGCCAAATTTCACACCTGTAACATCATTGGTTTTTGAAATATAGGTATAGTGATAAAGGTATTCATCCCCTTTTTGCCCCCCCACTGGATTTTTGGAAAATGGTAAAATACATGTTGTTTTAATTTTCAAGACAAATCTAAATACCAATTTTCACGTCTGTAACATCTTCTGTTTTTGAGATATAGGTATCCTGTTGAAAAGTATTCACCCCCCTTTTTTCACCCACCACGTGGGATTCTTGGAAAATGGTAAAACATGTGTTTTTTTATTTTTCAAGAAGATTGTAAGTGCCAGATTTCACACCTGTAACATCTTGGTTTTTGGAAATATAGGTATACTGATAAAAGTATTCAACCCCCCCTTTTTCCCCCTCCCACTGGATTTTTGGAAAATGGTAAAATAGGTGTTTTTTTGTTTCTCAAGACAAATCTAAATACCAATTTTCACATCTGTAACATCTTCTGTTTTTCAGAAAAAGGTATCCTGTTTAAAAGTATTCACCCCCTTTTTTTTACCCCCCACTTGGATTTTTGGAAAATGGTAAAACACGTGTTTCTTTATTTTCAAAAGATTGTAATTACCAAACTTCACACCTGTAACATCTTGGTTTTTGAACTATAGATATACTGATAAAAGTATTCAGACCACTTTCCCTCGACCCCCCTTATTTGGATTTGTGGAAAATGGCAAAACACATGTTTTTTTTTCACAAAGATTGTAAATACCAAATCTCACACCTGTAACATCTTTGTTTTTTGAAATATAGGTATGCTGATAAAAGTATTCAACCCCCCTTTTTGCCCCCTCCCACTGAATTTTTGGAAAATGGTAAAATAGGTGTTTTTTTGTTTCTCAAGACGAATCCACAAACCAATTTTCACGTATGTACCATCTTCTGTTTTTGAGATATAGGTATCCAGTTTAAAAGTATTCAGCCCCCCTTTTTTTCATCCCCCCTTGGGATTTTTGGAAAATGGCAAAACACCTGTTTTTATTTTTCAAGAAGATTGTAAATACCAAATTTCACGTTTGTAACATCTTTGGTTTTTGAAATATAGGTATAATGATAAAAATATTCAGACCCCTTTCCCCCGACCCCCCCCCCCCCAATTGTATTTGTGGAAAATGGCAAAAAACATGTTTGGTTTTTTTCACGAAGATTGTAAATACCAAATTTCACACCTGTAACATCTTCGGTTTTTGAAATATAGGTATACTGATAAAAGTATTCAACCCCCCTTTTTGCCCCCCATGGAATTTTCAGAACATGGTAAAATCAAGAAGAATCTAAATACCAATTTTCAGGACTGTAACATTGTCTGTTTTGGAGATACAGGTATCCTGTTTAAAATATTTAAAATATTCAACCCCCTTTTTTTGCCCCCCCCCTTGGATTTTTGAAAACCAGTAAAAAACGTGTTTTTTTTATTTTTCGAGACGAATCTAAATACCGATTTTCACATCTGTAGCATCTTCTGTTTTTGAGCTATAGGTATCCTGTTTAAAATATTCAACCCCCTTTTTCACCCCCTTAGGGGTGGATTTTCCAAAAATCCTTCCTAAGTGGGTGCCTACATCATAAAAACAGTGCAACTTCAAAATTTCACATTCCTAGGTTAAACGGTTTCAGTTGGGCGTTGATCAGTCAGTCAGTCAGAACTTACGTGTTTATATAGATAGATGTATTTAAACCCCCCATTTTGGCCCCCCCAACGGAATTTTCAGAAAATGGTAAAATACCTGTTTTTTTATTTTTCAAGACGAATCTAAATACTGATTTTCACATCTGTAGCATCTTCTGTTTTTGAGCTATAGGTATCCTGTTTAAAATATTCAACCCCTTTTTTCACCCCTTAGGGGCGGAGTTTTTCCAAAAATCCTTGCTTAGTGGGTGCCCCCATCATAAAAACAGTGCACCTTCAAAATTTCACGTTCCTAGGTTAAACGGTTTCAGCTGGGTGTTGATGAGTCAATCAGTCAGTCAGCCAGGACTTTCGTGTTTACGATAAAAGTATTCAACCCTCCTTTTTGCCCCCCAAGGAATTTTCAGAAAAGGTAAAATACGTGTTTTTTTATTTGTCAGGATGAATCTAAATACCGATTTTCACGTCTGTACCATCTTCTGTTTTTAAGATATGGGTATCCTGTTTAAAATATTCAACCCCCTTTTTCACCCCCTTAGGGGTGGAGTTTCCAAAAATCCTTCCTTAGTGGGTGCCTACATCATAAGAACAGTGCACCTTCAAAATTTCACGTTCCTAGGTTAAACGGTTTCAGTTGGGCGTTGATGAGTCAATCGGTCAGTCCTTTCGCGTTTATGATAAAAATATTCAACCCCCTTTTTGCCCCCCCAATGAATTTTCAGAAAAGGGTAAAATACGTGTTTTTTTTTATTTGTCAAGATAAATCTAACTACTGATTTTCACGTCTGTACCACCTTCTGTTTTTAAGATATAGGTATCGTGTTTAAAATATTTAAAATATTCAACCCCCTTTTTTTGCCCCCCAATCAAATTTTTTACGTGTTTTTTTATTTTTCAAGATGAATCTAAATACCGATTTTCACATCTGTAGCATCTTCTGTTTTTGAGCTATAGGTATCCTGTTTAAAATATTCAACCCCCTTTTTCACCCCCTTAGGGGCGGATTTTCCAAAAATCCTTCCTTAGTGAGTGCCCACATCATAAAAACAGTGCACCTTCAAAATTTCACGTTCCTAGGTTAAACGGTTTCAGCTGCGTGTTGATGAGTCAGTCAGTCAGTCAGACAGGACTTTCGCGTTTATATATACAGATGATGGCTTTTCCTATCTGGGGTGGCATTTATAACATTCTCATGGTTAGTGATCACCCTTAACATGGGGAGCACAATCAACTTTTACCGTCTTGACAAATGAGGTATTACAAAGTGCTGGCGCAAGTTACCGTTGGGACGCGCCATCCAAAACTTTAGCACCTTCTAAAAGCTGGAGTTAAATGATTCTGCAAATGCAAAATCATTCAACACATTCCAAACCCCTTCCTAATATCCCATACAGTGGCCCGATCCTCCGCCTCGTCTACCCTGGAGCAGAGTGAGACTGGGGACGAAAAGTTACTAGTCTCCCTTTGCGGTCACTCTTTGTCATCTCTTTGCGCGATCTCACGAGAATGAAATCACACAGAACTCATGGCTCTGAAGTGCAATCCTCCATGGAGCCACTACTGAGAGTATAAGGCAGGTTAGCTCTGTGTTCCACGGCGAGGTGCTCAGCTAGCGACTACCCATACCACGCTAACATGGGGACACTACGGTAAAATCTGCAGGCATGATAGTGTTAAAGATGGAACAGGACCCATTGTTATCGTTTAAAATTGGATTTTGTTTGTGTTTGAAATGTGCTTAATCCTGTTTTTCGTGAGTCGATATATCACTAAAAATTCACAAAATTTAAAAACAATCTCGTTTTCACAGCAATCTCTTATCAGTGACATATACATATTTATTTTTATGTTATGGTGTGTGTTTCATGGGTTAATGTCAGGCTGATGGTGTGTTTGTGATGTCTTCTTAGTGCCCTCAATATGTATGCATATTAGTTGGTTTGCTCATTGATTTTTGTGTCTTGTCCTGTACGGTTATGCCCTTAATTAGATATTGTCTGTGTCCTTTTCTCCTTGGTTTATACATTTTGGAATTTGCAACAGTATAGCCAATAGAGTTAACGCTCGCATAGCCAGAGGGCCAACCAATGCATTATTAATGTTCCAGGGCTTGCTGTTTAAAGACTTTTTGACACATTGGTTTCAAACATTGTGGGGGCTGGGGCAGCCAGTGGAGGAGATGGGGGTCTGTTTAGTAAAGTTATATTTGATGCCCAAAAAATAATTCTCCATAAATGTATCACACACTTCTAACTTCTCGCAGGTTTCCTCCACGCCACCCAGCGTCACCAGCTGCTAGGATTTTTTCAATTTCCTGGCCACTGTTCACCAGATCGGTCACTTGTGATGTCACACGCAGAGCAGCAGACATCACCCTCTGAGACCAATTTCTGTAGTGAGCGTTCTCAGACAGGCAGCCGATGGATCGGACCTGTGCATGCGCATGCTGCTCCGATCCGTCGCTCTGCACAAGCGTCATATAGCATGCGTACGCAAGGTGCACAAGTCCCGGAGCACTGCTCAAGTTGAATAGGAGTTAAAATTGCGCAGAAATGTCTCAGGGTCTTCCGGAGTCGAAGAGGAAGAGCAGTGCACGGCGAGGGACTAGGTGAGTAGAATCGGCCAAAAATAGAAAAAATAAAATAGGGCAGAGGCTGTCAGGAGGATCTGCCCAATAATTTAAGGGCAAGAAAGGGAACTCTATTTTTCAACAGACTATCCCTTTAAGAGTGAAGGTTCATCCAATTGTCGATCTGTAATCTCCATGGGACACCTGTAAGCTCCCGGGGACACCTGTCTGGTGGCAGAGTCTTTATATTTATCACTAGGCTGGATGGTTCTGTTTCTTGTTGCTAAAACAGAGAATGTTTATGGATCTTAGGAGCATTAATACATATTGAACCTGGTTCAATCTCTTCACGGATGAGTAGTTTCCATCAGGCCAAGCTAAGGAACTCAAAGTAGATCTATCTGTATAGTTGTGATAGATTGCACCTGAATGGAAGAGGGTCTGCCGTGCTAGGGGAGAGGATGGTTAAAAGGTTGGAGGAGACTTTAAACTAGTGGAAGGGGGGAGGGATACAGTATCTTACAAAATGGAGACAGAGCAGATAGCGCAAGGGTTTCAGCTCAGACTAAGGGGGGTGGAGCCGGGGGATGGGTAATGTCACAACAGTGGAGGCATGTAATGTAAAGTCGCATTCAGCATGTGTGGGTAGAGACAACATTAAATGTATGCTTGCTAATGCAAGAAGCCTTAATAACAAGATGGGGGAACTAGAGGTAATAGCATACACTAAGCAATATGACATTATAGGAATAACAGAAACGTGGTGGGACGAAACGCATGACTGGGCTGTAAACTTAAACAGTTATACATTGTTTAGAAAGGATAGGAAACATAAGAAAGGGGGTGGAGTGTGTTTATATGTAAATCAGGATTTAAAGCCTAATATTATACAACTGGAAAGCGATGTGGGAAATGTGGAATCCTTATGGGTAAATATTTCATTGGGGAATAAACAGGGAAGTCAACTATTGGTTGGCATATGCTATAAACCACCTAATATAGATAATGATGAAGAAGAACAACTGTTAGAGCAAATTAGGAAGGCTGCACATCATGGTAGCACTTTAATTATTGGAGATTTTAATTACCCGGACATTAATTGGGATAGTGGGACTAGTAATTCAGCAAAGGGAATCCGGTTTCTGAATATTTTAAATGATACCTTCATGTCACAACTGGTAAAAACACCAACTAGAGAGGATAACTGTCTGGACCTGGTTATAACAAATAATGTGGATCTTTTCTCAAATATTAATGTAAAGTAACAGTTGGGAAACAGTGACCATAATATGGTGACTTTTGAAATAAACTCAAAAAAACACATTCATAGGGGGCATGCTAAAACATATAATTTTAAAAAGGCCAACTTTATTAAAATAAAGGAATCTCTCAATGTCATTGACTGGCAGAAACTCTTTCAAGGGAAAAACACTGAGGATAAGTGGAATATCTTTAAACTAACATTAGAAAAGTACACGTCACAATATATTCCACTGGTTAATAAATATAAAAGAAACAGACTGAAACCAATGTGGCTTAGTAGGAAGGTAACTAAGGAAATGAAAAATAAAAAGAAGGCATTTAAAGCTTTTAAATCTGATAAATTTGAGGCATCCTATAAAGCATATAGGGCAGCCAATAAAGCATGTAAAAATGCGATTAGATGGGCTAAACTAGAAAATGAAAAAGAAATAGCCAAAGAGAGCAAGACCAACCCTAAAAGATTCTTTAGGTACATAAATTCTAAAAAACCGAAGAGTGAAAATGTAGGTTCACTAAAATCTGAGTCAGGGTTATTGTTAACTGAAGATCAGGATAAGGCAGAAATTTTGAATGATTATTTTTCTTCAGTATTTATCAAAGAGAAACCTATAACAGGAGACATGAAATTCATTAATAAAAACTTACTAATACAAAGTGACTGGTTGACTCAGGACAAGGTTTTGCAGAAATTAAACAATGTGAATGTGAATAAAGCCCTAGGGCCAGATGGAATTCACCCACGAGTACTGAGAGAGCTATGTGTTGAAATATGTAAACCTCTGTTCTTAATCATTCAAGATTCTTTTCTTTCAGGAATAGTACCAGAGGATTGGAGAAAAGCTGACGTCGTCCCTATATTTAAGAAAGGTTTAAAATTTGTGCCTGGGAATTATAGACCTGTGAGCTTAACATCTGTGGCTGGGAAAGTATTCGAGGGGTTACTAAGGGATAATATCAGGAATTTATTGGGAGGTATAATGTTATTGGCAAAAATCAGCATGGTTTCATGAAACACAGATCATGTCAGACTAACCTAATTACGTTCTATGAGGAAGTAAGTAGAAGTATAGATCAGGGGGTCGCAGTGGATGTGATTTACTTAGATTTTACCAAAGCTTTCGACACAGTTCCACACAAAAGGTTACTATTTAAATTAAGAAAAATTGGTCTAGATGAAAATACTTGTTCTTGGATAGAAAACTGGCTAAAAGATAGGGTACAGAGAGTGGTCATAAATGGTACATTTTCAAGATGGACACCAGTGGTAAGCGGTGTCCCTCAGGGGTCTGTTATAGGACCAATACTATTCAATTTATTTATAAATGACCTTGAGATAGGCATTGAAAGTCATGTATCAGTGTTTGCAGATGACACAAAACTAGGAAAAGTAATACAATGTGAGCAGGATGTTACTTCGCTGCAGAGGGATTTAGATAGATTGGGGGACTGGGCACTTAAATGGCAGATGAAATTTAATGTAGATAAATGCAAAGTTATGCACTTTGGAGTGAAGAACACACAAGTAATTTATACCCTAAATGGTATGGAGTTAGGGAAATCCAAGCAGGAGAAGGATTTGGGAATAATCATAGACTTCAAACTAAGTAACAATGTGCAATGTCAAACAGCAGCTGCCAAGGCAAGCAAAGTATTGGCATGCATTAAAAGGGGAGTTCACTCACGGGATGAAAACATAATTTTGCCTCTGTATAAATCAATGGTCAGGCCGCACCTTGAATATGCCGTGCAATTTTGGGCACCGGTCTTAAAAAAAGATATTATAGCGTTAGAAAAAGTGCAGAGACGGGCAACTAAATTAATAAGGGGAATGGAAGGGTTAAGTTATGAGGCAACAGCTTAAACCTGTTTAGTTTAGAGAAACGGCGCCTTAGAGGGGATCTGATAACCTTATATAAATATACACGGGGCCATTATCAACCATTGTCTGATAACCTATTCATTAACAGGACTATACATAGGACAAGGGGTCATCCATTTAGACTGGAAGAAAGAAAATTTAGCTTAAAGCATAGGAAGGGTTATTTTACGGTGAGAACAATAAAGCTGTGGAATTCTCTGCCTGTTGAGGTGGTTGGGTCTGAGTCTGTACAGACTTTTAAAAAACGACTGGATGACTTCCTGCAGACACAGAATATTAAGGGTTATAATATTTAATATGTGGGTAAAAGCTTCTTGATCCAAGGAGAAATCTGACTGCCATTCTGGGGTCAAGAAGGAATTTTTTCCCAGTATGTTGCATATTGGCAAGCATTTCAGACTGGGTTTTTTGCCTTCTTTTGGATCAACAGCAGTAGGTTATGTGGGAGAGGCTGAACCCGATGGACGCATGTCTTTTTTCAGCCTATATAACTATGTAACTACTACTATGTAAAGTACAAACACAAATTGAGTGGTACTGAATACAAATAGCTGACCTCACCCCGGCGTCTTCTCCTATAGACGTCACGTGTAGTGAATCTAAAGAGTAAAATTGGGGTGGATCTGTAAATACAATGATACCGTAACAGTGCAGTATGTTAACAAAAATGTATAAAATTAGGCCCCCCTAGGACCTCACTCACTGAATGAAGAAATAAATTAGGCACATCTCAATGCAACGGTCACTCTGGATCTCCAAGTCTCCCAGGACTCAATAATGCAAAGCTCCGGAAGGATCACAAGGAATTAGTGTTTTAAATAATAAGTAGGTTTAGTGAGTAAACCATTCCAACGCGTTTCGTCCTGTAAGGACTTCATCAGGGCATGATATACAAGTAAAAACAGAAGATAAATATACACAACAAATTTTCGCAACAAATTCCTATTAGCCCGCGAAAATTTGTTGTGTATATATATCTTCTGTTTTTACTTGTATATCATTCCCTGATGAAGTCCTTACAGGACGAAACGCGTTGGAATGGTTTACTCAATAAACCTACTTATTATTTAAAACTCTAATTCCTTGTGATCCTTCCGGAGCTTCGCATTATTGAGTCCTGGGAGACCTGGAGATCAAGAGTGACCGGTGGATACCATTGAGATGTGCCAAATTTATTTCTTCATTCAGTAAGTGAGGTCCTAGGGGGGCCTAATTTTATACATTGTTGTTAACATACTGCACCGTTACAGTAGCATTGTATTTACAGATCCATCCCAATTTTATTCTTTATACAAGCCAAGGAACTGACGTGCGTGTCTCATACCCCGTCTTCCTGCTAAAGACGAGAGAGAATATAACAAGATCCCTAAAGAACAATTTGCATTTCTTAAATCCCAGGACAGATTTGAGGACAAGTGGGAAAAAGGGTGAGCTATAAAGAATGAGTGAACATCTCCCTCCCCAGAGGAGGAATGGAGTTGGAATGCTATGACCTCCTCCATCTTCGTAGAGATATCAAGCAAAGCCAAGGTCAACTCTTTGCACTCGTGATGTTTTGACTTCTTAACTAAGAGAAAGGAAGATGAAATTGATAATTTATTATTTCACTCCATCTCTGATGGTCCAGCTAACGGACTGCAGAATCTATTTCCTATTTGTATTGAGAGCTTTTCTCGTTGCCCTACGCATCGAATCTTCATCCTGTTTCTTCTTCCAGTATCTCAGGGCTGATCTCTGCCCGTACAGCTATCCCGTCATTATATGCTACCCGGCTCGCATTATTTTCTGTGCCTCGCAGGGTTTGTCTCCGTTCGCATCCCAGCTTTCCACGATAAATCTTCTCGTTCCGTTACGGTGCTGTTCTCTTTTTATTATACGTAATAAAATGGCTGCTCCATCATGGATATGTCAATCTATAAACGCATAATTATGCTTCTGGGCAATCACGTTAAAGAGAACCCCCAAATTTAAGCTCCTGCATCCTATCGTGCAGACTCATTGCACTCTGGTGTGATTTATAGATTGCGATGACGGCTTGCTAGAAGGAGGCAACGTCGGTTCATTTTCAGCTGCTCAATAAGGGCACGAGCCTTGGATCTCAACACACGGCAAACTGTTCTTGTGCAGAGGAGTCGCAAATATCCTGGGGGGGGGTGCAAAATATAGGCAAGGTGTTAGAGGAGGACTGTCCCTTAACTGAAATGCTCGGGAGCGTAGAGCTGTGGATTTGTGACATTTCCATGCTTTAACCTTACATCTCTGACATGCACATGTTAATCTTAAACTATGAACTTGCGGGTTTTACTGTACATCCCAGAAACGTCCCGTCAATGCGAGTTATACTGTATCAGTGAATTATTAAACCCGTACCAAGAAATTAAACACGGAACGAGCAACCTCCTTACATCACGATCCGGCATTTACAGTAAAAACATGCCGCCTCAATACTGTAAATTTAAAACGCACAAGTCCATATGTCAGCATTTGCACAGTTATAAAACGAAAGTCCGTACATTAACCCTTTCGCTGCTGAGCCTTTTCTCACCTCTGTGCTGAGGTCATTTTTACCGGTTTCGCTCATCATGTTTAACCGCGTTTTGAAGCCTTATTTTAATATATGACCCAGACATATTATATATCGTTCTTTCTGGCAGACTCGGCAGATTCATAATATGTCATTATTATATGTATACGTTATGTCATGTCTGTATATTATAACAAAATATGCAATAAAATTTGAATTTTCAATAATTTACAATGTGTAAAGTGGTTTTTTTCACATTTTAAAATGCGATCGTTTGCGGTTATATTTTCTATGGGGTGCGCTTGTTAAAAAAATTAGAAATGAGGAATCGTTACTTTTTTTGGGGGGAAATTACGTGTTTTTTAGCAAACGCCCCCCATAGAAAAAATCGTTAGTGCAGCATCATTGTTCACATTATAATTGAAATGGGAACAATATTGTTGCACTAATAAATCTAAAAAAAAAAAAAAAACACATTTTTTATTTTTATTTTTAAATTATTATTTTATTTTTTTTATTTTATTTTTTTTTATTTTATTTTTTACAGTTTATATGGTCATGTTTGGTATCATTGGAATGGCCACGCTCTGGAATGGCCACTATCAATGATAGTAAACATTAACCCCTAGCTGTCACGGATCGGGAGATAGGGGGGTCATTGGAACCCCCTATCTCCACTATAGGTGGCAGCAAGGGGTTAATTTGAAAACTGGTGCCATCGCGCTCTGCGCGATGACGCCAGTCATTAGGGGGATATCCCGGAAGCTTGGCCGACATCCAAGATGTCGGCCAGGCCCGGGAGGGGACCGCGATACGGCGCATGTTGGCGCCATATCACGATCCAGCCCCCTAGGGGTTAAAGACAGCCGCCGCTTGGAAGGGCAGGCTGTGTCCTTCCAGGCGGTGCCTGCCTTTAACCGCTGGAATGCACGGATGGGGAGGGGGAGAGGTCCGAAGGACCTCCCCCCCTCCCATTCAGGCACCTTCCCTGCAATGGCGGGGGGTGCCTGAAATAGACGTCATCGCGCATGCGCGATGACGCCTATCGTGCCCGCCGGGGTCCCGGAGGTTGGGCTGACATCGATGATGTCAGCCCACACCGGGGGGCCGAGCGATCAGCCGGAATACCGGCTGATCGCGGGCTGCAAAGGGAGGACGCGCTCAGCGCGTCCTCCGCAGCCAAGTAGCAATGCGGTTGGGCGCGCTGAGCGTGTCCACCGCATTGAAGTGGTTAAGGGCCATATTACATACTTGGTGCTAACTTAACCAGAGCTGTTGTAAACTTAAAACCTCCATAGGCTATAATGGCTCTGGGAAGTTTACACCAGCTCTGGTTAAGTTAGCACCAACTATGTAATATGGCAGTTAGTTATAGCGAGCAAGTCTGTAAATTTCTGTTACTTTCAAAAACTTGCAAGACCATACTTGAATAGTTCATTGTTACAGTATAACTCCTATATCTGAGATTTACAGTAAGACTCGCATTCCCAGGATTTACAGTAAGACTCGCATTCACAGCATTTACAGTAAAACTCGCAAATCTGGGATTTCAAGTAAGACAGTGAAACACGGAAAGCACATCTGTGCATACATATATTTACACTGTTTTTTGGACATTATACTGTCCGGATATTTTCCTTAAACAGGGATACTTCTTGGCATACAGCTCAGGCCCAAGTTTTTAAACTGTATCAGCTGATGTTTTATTTTTAAAAAAGGCAAAAAGAATGAAATAGAGCCCATATTCGGATTAATTCTGAATATTAAAAGTAATTGAAAGAAATGGCAACCTACTCCACACCTCTATATACGCCTATGACTCATTCTGTGCATCATTCCTAACTATAGGGGTTATTCAGAGAGAGCAGATCTGGCACCGAACAGTGAATTTCCCCGTACAGTGACATTTCGGGGCCATTCGACTATTCAGAGAGCAGGCAGTTCGCCAAATTTTGGCGAACTGTCAGCAAGTACGGTGCCTGTTCGGCGGCAGTGAAGTCCCCCATAGAGAAGCAATGGTTAATCTATTCACAGACACTGAACAGCAGAAAAATGTCAGTGAAATGCCCTACTGTTCAGTGGTTTCATTTGGCAGGTTTATTCAGGTGAATCCCATAGGTTTCAATGTTAAAAATATTCCCGTTTTATTCAATATCTAAAAAAATGTTTATTATTTTAATCTGCAGAAAAAGTTTCTTTAATTATTCTTTAGTATCTTTAAGGCATTTGTCCGGAATTTGTTTTCCATTTTTATTTAGCGTTTTCTTTTTTCTGTAACAGCCTTTTTCATTATCATTCAAAGGATCTTATATGTTAATTCCAGACATTTTCATTCAGTAGTTTTTTTAAAAACAGCGTTTCAATTTTGACACTTTCAGTCGTATTGTTTTCCTTTTTTTTTTACCCATCTGGCGGCTTGGTGGCTTTTTCCGGAGGCTGGTCGGCGCTGTGCTCGATGGCTTGGGTTGGTGCGGCATTCGGCGGCCGATTCCCTGCACTTTGGGGAGGATCCTGCCATAAATGCTGAAATCACCATGTGGGGATATTTGATTCCCCTAAGTGCAGGGACTAGCATGGCGATATTTCGGTACTCTCTGAATAACCCCTATATGTGCATCAGTTCTGGAAATATTGGGTTTGCGACATATTCCGTACTGAATTTTTTGCCTGTCCACATTTCTATTATTTTCCTCTGAGGAGAACATATAAAGTATATAACTGGGCTTTTCATGGTCCAACGAGACCCCATTTTTAACCCATCGTCTTCCGTTTCTGTATGCACAGAGCTATTTGGGTAATGATTCACTGTGGCCCACGTCTCTCCAAAGAAAGAAATGAAAACCACAAAAGAAAATCCTCAACGCATTTCTTACAAAGCACTGTTTATCAGCCTAAGCAGTTTTAGATTCCCCGTTCGGAGATCATTCAGACAATGATGGCAAGCAGCCGGCTTTATTAAGGATGGAGAACCGAGAGGAAAGAAAAGCACATAACTCATGCGACTTTAAAAGCAGCATTCACACAGGTTGTTTTATAGCAGAGTCAGGGATCTACATTGCTTTCCTTGGGCATTAAATTATTCCAAACGCCCGCGTACGGTGCTCATCAGTCAGGCCAAGGGTTTCTCAGTGCTCGCCAAAAGAATGTTTATTCCTCAGATGGCTGCAAGCTGCTCGGGTGTAGCTAAAATAGAGCATTTTGAGAAAAACAGGAAAAAAATAATCAGAAACGTTTACCCCGAGCCTGAGATTGCTTTGCTTTCATTCATTGCCCATAATAATTAAAACAAAATTGGTGACGCTATCGACAATGTTCAACTGTTTGACAAAGTATTTATGGGAGGTGGGAAGAATGGGGCAAAGGAACAATGGAAGATGGGAAGAATGTGGCAAAGGAACAATGGAAGGTGGGAAGAATGGGGCAAATGAACAATGGAAGGTGGGAAGAATGGGGCAGAGAAACAATGGAAGGAGAGAAGAATGGCATGAATAAACAATGGAAGGAGAGAAGAACAGGGCAGAGGAACAATGCAAGGTGAGAAGAATGGGGCAGAGAAACAATGCAAGTTGAGAAGAATGGGGCAAAAGGATACATGGAAGGTGAGAAGAATGGGACATAGAAACAATGGAAGGAGAGAAGAATGGTATGGAGGAACAATAGAAGGTGAGAAGAACAGGGCAGAGGAACAATGCACGGTGAGAAGAATGGGGCAAAGAAACAATTCAAGGTGAGAAGAATGGGGCAAAAGGATATATGGAAGGTGAGAAGAATGGGACAGAGAAACAATGGAAGGAGAGAAGAATGGTATGGAGGAACAATGGACGGTGAGAAGAACAGGGTAGAGTAACAAGGTAAGAAAATGGGACAGAGAAACAATGCAAAGTGAGCAGAATGGGGCAAAAGAATATATGGAAGGTGAGAAGTATGGGGCAAAAGGATATATGGGAGGTGAAAAGAATGGTGCAGAGAAACAACGGAAGGAGTGAAGAATGTTATGGAGGAACAAGGCGAGAAGAACAGGGCAGAGGAACAATGCAAGGTGAGAAGAATGGGGCAGAGAAACAATACAAGGTGAGAAGAATGGGGCAAAAGGATATATGGAAGGTGAGAAAAATGGGACAGAGGAACAATGGAAGGTGAAAAGAATGGGACAAAGGCAGAAAGAATGCCACTTGACGGCAGAAAAAATGTGAAGGAAGCAAAATGAAATATAAGAAGAATGGAGCAGGGGCATAACGAAGAGGGTAGTGATAGAGACACACCCATTTATTCAGCCCCAGGACCATGAAGCTCCTTAATTCAGGACTGGCTATGTGCCTGGGCCATGTTCACTGTCGATAAAGAAGTAGTTGAGAAACCCAAATATTTTTTACACCAATATGTTTATTTATGAGAAATTTGCAAAGTCGCATTAAAATGACTTTGACTGTATGCCGCAAGTGTTTGTGAATGATCCAGGTCTTTACACGTTCAATCTTGATTTCGCTATGGATTCCACATAGCCTATAGGAGGAATTGTATATATGTGTATCTTGAAAATAACCACCAGGAAGGATCCTATTCAAAGCAGTTATTCAAATAAAAAGACCAAATGAAATGTCCGGGAAGACAATGGTTTCATGAATTGCTGGATGGAGTAGAGAGGTAACATCACTGCTCTATAACCGTGGAGATCCAGGCTTGAATCTCGGCCAGAGCACCTCTCCAGTAAGTGTCCTTGGGCAAGACACCTATCCATACATACTTTCCTACCACACAATATCGGCTGTGGAATCCAGTGGTAACCCCTCTGTTCTTTGACCATGCAGAAGCAAGTCAAAAATCCCATTCAGCACATCACTCCAGGACAACGGTGGAGAAGCCAGTCTTGAGTTTACGAGAAGCGGGTTCAACCTAACCACCAGGTCGCTAATCTACAATCATGGAAAGCCAACTTGACTCCACCAGTGACCACTTCCTTGGGCAAGACACCTAACGATATGGATGTGCCTACCTCACAAAATACTTGTACTTCTCATAGATAGTAAGTTCCCTTAGGAACAGGGTCCCCCTGAATCAGATCTTCATCCATGTGTGGTATTCTAATGCATCAACTCCTTGTACAGTGATCTTGTGAAGCGCTGCGGAATATGTGGCGCTTTATAAATAAAGGATAACAAAGGATAGCAATTAAAAAGAAAAAATCATGAGGCCAACTCCATCACGCAATCCCAATGTAACCATTTATTAAAAATTACTTTCTGACCTTATCCTCTTATATTATAACCCAACGAAGAGTGATGTCAAGAGCCTCACTTATAAAATAGCTTTACCTTGTACTCGGCATAAAGGAATCAGCATCGGTTCCTATTAACGTTAGATAATGATACGTGTTTTAATTCACATCGGACGGGAAAAAGGCAGAGTTTGCCCTGTGGAAAATTATACCTGCCCCTCCGTGGCCTTTGCAAGTACATTAACCAGTTATTAATTTATACCCTTTACTGTTTTATTGCTCAATTTAAATTTCCAGTGTATCATTTAACAATTTTCTTTCCACGGTCTTCATTTTGGAAGTCGGCCATTTTGAACAAGCAGAGTTTGTCAATAAAAAGGTCTTCACTTATGCTGACTTTTTTTTTTTTTTTTTAGTTTACCCTCGACATTAATAGTGCAATAATAAATACCACATGATCCCCTGTAGAGATGGATTAAAGCAGTGTTTCTCAACTCCATTCCTCAGGACCCCCTAACAGACCAGATTTTAAGGATTATCTTGGGGAAAAATGCAGATGGAATCCTGCAATCACTGAGTAGCAAATCATCTCACCTGTGCTGTGCTTCAAATATCCTACAAACCTGGCCTTTTAAGCTTGGGCCACACGAGCGCACTAAGTGTGCCCATAGTGACCGCCCCCCCAGCGTCCGTAGTAGTGTTATAATAGATCACACGATTTAAGGTGCGTGCTAGTATCGCACGTTACAACGAATGTGCAGTTTTCTATCCCCGTCGAGCAGCTACGATGGACAGCAGACGGGTCTACAAAGCCCAATCCTCGCGTTTTGTAGACCTGTGCTCATAAATGTGCCACAGCGAGGTGGCCCCACGGGCGTCCATGCGGGAAGAAGTACATTCTCACAGACGTTCTTTCTGAACTCAAGTGGCCCCAGCCTTAGTACCAGTGAGTCCAGGAGTTGAGAAAGACTGAAGAGATTAATCACTAACCTCCGAATCGGCCCCGAATTTGCACCAGACGTTGAATTTCACCGTTTGTTGCCATTTCGGGCCAATTAGTTTTTTCACCAAGTTGTCAATTCCCGAAATACAGGTGAACTGACAGCAAAAGATGGGGGCAGTTTGCCGCAGTTCGGCTTCACCCAAATTGGCCCATAGAAGACTTTTGTGTCTTCTATTCACAGAACGCCGAACTGAAATGCCCTGATTTTCAGTGTTTCGGGTCCACAGGTTTAAACAGGCAAATCCCATAGAATTCAATGTAAAACGTAAGATCATTAATTTGTAATTTTTTAGAAACCATTTATTCTTTTCATGTTCAGCCAAAACCCTTTTTAATTTTTTATTTTTTGTACACCTTTTATGTATTTTTTAAACATTTTTATTGTCTTAGAAAATAAAAAACACGTTTTTTTTAAAACTAAAAGACATTTTTATTATATTTTTAAGGACTTTTTTTTATTTCGAAACATGTTTACTGATTAATAGGAGAATAGATTTTTATTGCAGTTTGGCTGAATTCGTTGATTGTAATTTGGTTTAATTCTGCAAATATCGGTGCAATTCGGCAGTTTTCGACAATATCCGATAACTGCTTTGGCAACTCCAATTTCAGCAAAATACGGTGACCATTCACTAAATAGTGAATTTACCATATTTTTGGCAAAATGGGCGGAAACGCAAGGCACTGATATTGCAGGCAATTCCGATGCTTTGTGAATAGACCCTTGGGTTAAAGATTGCCTTTATTTTAAATCACAGGAACTTAAGAGTATGAACTTCCAGGTGTTTCCGGAATATATTGAATCCAGTCAATACAATTATTCTTCATTCACCGAGGGTTGTAAGTTGCAAACGATGATGAATAACACAGGACACCAGTACCACTACTACTCTTCGTTAACGTGAGCAAACTATTTATTCTATTGGCCCCCTTTGAGACCTTCTGTACCGATAAGAATAGATATGGACATATTGTCTCGAATCTTTATTCATACATAATGAGAGGGGCCTATAAAAGTGATTCTCCGTTGCTACTTAAGTGGGAAACAGATTTAGGAGTAGATATTTCAGCTAGGCTTGTGCACTGATTTTTTTTTCGGTTCGATTCGGTTTGATTTTTTGGATTTTTAAACTTTTCGATTCGGCTCGTTTCGACCGATTTCTGTTTCGATTCGGTTCGGCTCGACTCGTTTTTCGTGTACATTTTTTTTTCGGAATATCGACCATTTTTCGTATTTTCATGTCACTTAGCTCGTTTTTTGTATCGACTTTTCGTGATTTCGGAAATTTTCGTTTTTCGGAATTGTACATGTTTTCGAAATATCGACCATTTTTTGTATTTTCGTGTCACTTTGCTCGTTTTTTGTATCGACTTTTCGTAATTTCGGAAATTTTCGTTTTTTCGGAACGTCTGTTCTCCTCGTTTCAAAGCAATAAATTTCGATTTGACACATTTCAAGTCCATTCGAAAATTCCGAAAATATTTCGTTTCGGCTCGGAAAACTTTTCGGATCTGTCATTTTCGGATCTAAAAATTTTCGGAAATTCGGCCGCATCCGAAAACACGAATCGGGAAATTTCGTGAAAATTCCGAAATTCCGAAACCCGAAACGCACATCCCTAATTTCAGCTGAGGAATGGTCCAGGGCTTTCAAACTTACATACTTTGCGTCCAGGAGTCAGGCGCTTCGTGAATTGAATTGTAAATTGTTTATGAGATGGTATCTTACCCCGTCTGTTTTACATGCTATGGATCCATTGTTGCCTGATATCTGTTGGAGGTGTAAAGTGGCCAGAGGTAACTATGTCCACATATGGTGGACTTGCCCGAAAATTCAAAACTTCTGGTCAGACGTTGCACACGAGATATCGCGTTTAGGGGGCCTGGAAGTGGAATTTACTCCCTCTGCCTATTTGCTTAATGTACTGCCCTTTTCGATGCCCTCCTTTAAAAACTCTCTTCTGGCAATTCTGTTAACCGCAGCGAGGGCACTGATTCCGTTATATTGGAGGAGGGAATGTGCACCCACCGTCAGGGATTGGGTTCTGAGGGTGGAGGGGGTCAGAGCTCTAGAAGAAGCGCACTACAATAGTTTGGGTAAATATGAGGAATTCTATGCGATCTGGCGTCCATGGTCCTCGAACCTTCACTCAATAACGGTATCAGACAGGTCACCGGTGGAGGAACAAGAGGTCTCGTAAAATAATCGACCGGTTATGGAGGGTCAGAGGTGAATTCAGATCCGAGCATGGGCTGTGTTGTCTTGACATACCATTCTGGTACTAGCTTTACTGCTGTTTATTTAAGGATACGATGATCACCTTTTTAGTTAGTTAGAGTTAATTTAGAATTTGTTATTTGTTATATTATAAAATTCTGGCACTGTCTATGACCAAGAGGCACTTTGATTGTATTCTACATTATTTTGACAATATTGTCTCTTATGCGACTTGTATTTTATACTTTGCCAATAAAAATATTTTACACAAAAAAAAAACTATTTATTCTTCATTCAGAGTTGACTTGCCATTGTTTGGTGATTTTAAAGTGCCGATCTACATTGACTTTCAATAGACATTAATGGAAACCAACAAGACAACTTTGAATGGAAACTTTGAATAACTTCGGCAGAAACCACAGTGAAAACCAATGAAAACTGCACTAAACAACTGTCAGAAATTGCAATGTAGTAATCTATAGGGTCTATCTGTTGCGTGAATTCTCGCTGAATTTTGCCCCAATTGGAGTCGCTATATTCTGAAATGCCTGGAAGTTCATACTCTAAGTTCCTGTGATTTAAAATAAAGGAAAACTTTAACCCAAGGGTCTATTCACAAAGCATCGGAATTGTATGCAATTTCAGTGCTTTGCGTTTCGGTCCATTTTGCCGAAAATATGGTGAATTCACTACTTAGTGAATGGCCACCATATTTTGGAAAATTGGAGTTACCAGAGCAGTTATCGGATATTGTCGAAAACTGCCGAATTCCCCCGATATTCACTGAATTGCGCCAAATTAGCATCAACGAATTCAGTCACCAAGTTATCGGGCATCAGTGAAAACAGCTGAATTGTGCTGATAATCGTCAAATCGAAATCGGCAAACTCCACCGAACTGGAAAAAGATAGGAAGTCTAATTCTCCTAATAGGAGTTTCACCAACAAAAATGTAGTATAAATGTGTCTTAGTAATAAAAAAGGCCTGTTTATATAAAACAAAAACACAAAAATGTCTTAGACGTCATCTAAAAATTAAAAAAATATTTTTAAAAAATCTCTTAACCCTTTCGCTGCTGAGGCTTTTCCCGCCTCTGTGCTGAGGTCATTTTTACCGGTTTTGCTCATCATGTTTAAATGTGTTTTGAAGGCTTATTTTAGTATATGACCCAGACATATTATATATCGTTCTTTCCGTCAGACTCAGCAGATTCATAATATGTCATTATTATATGTATACGTTATGTCCTGTCTGTATATTATAACAAAAAATGCAATAAAATATGAATTTTCAATAATTTACAACGTGTAAAGTGTTTTTTTTTCACATTTTAACATGCGAGCAATTGCGGTTATATTTTGTATGGGGTGCGCTTGTTAAAAATATTAGAGATGGGGTCTCGTTACATTTTTTTTTGGGGAAAATTACGCGATTTTTAACAAACGCACCGCATACAAAAATCGTTAGTGCAGCATTATTGTTCACATTATAATTGAAATGGGAACAATATTGCTGCATTAACGAACCAAAAAAAAGAAAAAAAAACTTTTTTTTTTTTTTATTATTATTTTAATTAAAAAAAAATTCATAGTCAAGTTTGGTATTGTTGGAACGGCCATACTCTGGCCGATCCAACAATACCAAACATTAACCCCTAACTGCCACGGATCGGGAGATAGGGGGTTCCAATGAACCCCCTATCTCCACCATTGGTGGCAGTTAGGGGTTAACTCCAGGACTGGCGTCATCGTGCTATGCACGATGATGCCAGTCCTCAGGGGGCATTCCCGGAAGCTTGGCCGACATCCAAGATGTTGGCCAGCTCCGGGAAAGGATCACGAACCGGCGCTTTTCGGCGCCGATTCGTGATCCGGCCCCCATGGGGTTAATGCCAGGTACCATTTGGAAGGGCAGGCTGTGCCCTTCCAAATGGTGCCTGGGTCAACCCCCTGCACGCCGCCGATTGGGAGGGAGAGAGGTCCGAAGGACCTCCCCCCCTCCCTTTCAGGCGCCTCCTCCGCACATGCGGGGGGTGGCGCCTGAATTAGGTGTCATCGCGCCCCCGCGATGACACCTAATTACTCCGGCGGCGGTTCCGGGTGCTGGGCTGACATCGAGGATGTCAGCCCGCACCGGGGGGGCCAGCAATCGGCCGGAACCCGGCCGAACGCTGGCCCCGAAGTGAGGACACGCTCAGCGCGTCCACCGCAAGGAACGTACCTGCGGGTGGACGCGCTGAGCACGTCCTCCGCAGCGAAAGAGTTAAATTAAAAAATAAAAAGTTTTTTTCAAAAAGTAAAAATAATAAATTGTCTTTTTTAAAATAAAATAGATATTAAATTTATTATGTTGAAACCTGTATTTGGTGAATTGACAGCTTTGTGAATAGATAAATTGACCAAAATTGCACCAGTGAAATTCACCATTTGGTGCAATCTGGTGCCTAGTTGGAGGTAAGTGAATAATCCCATGTGGCCAACGATGCTGGAATTAAACTGACCAGTGACTTCACCGTAGCTTCACTGTACTGGAGTCACAGTAGTTGGCTAAAGTTCAACGAACTAAGTCCTCTGTTCTCTAAATGAAAGTATGGTGGTTAGTGAATTGCCCCTATAGCAAGCATCTCAAAAACTCCGGCTGCCCAGATATTGATTGCCTACAATCCCCAGAATTCTTTGAATGCAATGGATAGCTAGGGAGTTATGGGAGGTGTAGTTTTGAAACATCTAAGGGGCCGGAGTTTGAGCTCCCTCACCTATAGTGTTAGTTAGGGCACGGACACGTAACACAGCGTTTTTTAAAATTTATTTATTTCCCCCGTTCTCCTGCCTTCACATCGTTCTTGTCCTCACATTCTCTCTGTCCCACTATCAGAATAATTACATAAATATATTCTGCGCCGATCTGTCATCTCAAAGGCGTTAACTATCACCGGCATTTAACTACACGTTCACATGGCCTTGACCTTGAAGGTGTTGTTAATAAAAACGCAATCAGCGCAATCAATTCTTGGAAGCGTTGTTTGTGTTCAAATGTTAACCTTGTTTGTCAGATGGAGAGAGAGAGAGAGCAAGAAAGTGTGTTGGAGACAAGTGCGGGGTCTGGACGGAACATAGACAACAGCCAAATGCTAAAATCGACATTTCAGTAATTGGTTACCGGGTGAGTGTAACTTTGTGTCAACGCCCAAAGGTCAAGCCGGCCAGAGTCTGCTACAATGTATCAAATTCACAGGTTCATTCAAGTTATCATTAATAATACACACTTAGGACAGTCAGGGTAATTAACATTCCACATTGTAGAGCAGTGCTCCCATCATGCATGGCCAGGCTGGTGCCACCATCATCCATGGAGTGACAGAAGAACTGGAGTGACAGAAGAACTGGATTGGACACTCAACCTCCTTTTTTTCCCGGCAGGTTTATTAGACAACACAGCGAGAGCACAGAAACGTTTCAGCTGAATTGTTGCTGTGCTGTAGTTGCGATGTTTAATAAACCTGCTGGAAAAAAGGAGTTTGAGTGTCCAATCCAGTTCTTTCATTCTATAATATCACTTGCCTACAATAAAATATCATCTGTGGAGTCCTGTGGTGACATCTCTACCCTTCAACTGTGGAGAAGCAAGTCAAATCCCGTTCAGCACATCCCTCCAACACAACTGTTGACTTTATGAGAAGCGGGTTCAACCTAAACACCAGGTCGCTGCTCTACAATCATGGAAAGACGACCCGATCCCACTCAGAAGACGCCACCACCACCTTGGGCAAAACATCTAACGATATGGATGCGCCTACCTCAGAAAATACTTGTACATCTCATAGATTTTAAGTTGCCTTTTGAACAGGATCCCCCTGAATCAGGCCGTATCATCCATGTGTGATATTCCAATATATCAACCCCTAGTACACTGATTTTGTAAAGCGCTGCAGAATTTGTGGCGCTATATAAATAAAGGATAATAATTATAAGCATTGTCAAACTCAGAGTGCCATTATTACGTTTACATATACACAGCCTGGCCAAAAAGAAAGTCCCCACCTGGATGTATCAGCCAATAGGTGCTCGCCTTCCATTGTATAATTACTGCAGTAATTAATATGTTTCAGCATAAAATGAGGTCATGTGACTCTCTGAATACACTGAATGAGCAGGTTTTCCCATCAATGGGGATTTTATCCCCTGATGGTACAGACGACAAGATGGCAATGCCAGGATTCATCGGGCACAAATCCTGCAAGAGTGGTTGAGGGAGCATGAGCATCATCTTCACACATGGATTGGCCACCGCACAGTCCAGACCTTAACCCCATTGAGGTTAATCTTTGGGATAATGTGCTGGAGAAGACTTTACGCAGCGCCGCGACTCTCCCATCATCAACACAAGATCTTGGCCACAAATTAATGACACTCTGGACGCAAATAAATGCTGTGACATTCCATGAGCTTATCCACACAATACTACGGCGAATGGTGATCAGCAGCCGGGATTCAAAATCGCTGGGTTAGGCGGAGGGACCTCTTCCACGTTGCCCAACGAATTCACCAGATCGGGGGAGGCCAGTGGGGGAAGAGGGGACATTCCTCACATCCTGACCACATTAAAATTATATAGTGGTCAGGATGAGCAGAGTGTCCCTTTAAAAGCAAATATCCATATGATGCTTGCCAAAAATATACTTACTCTGGCGTCTTACCGGACAGATTTTTGTCGACCGGCATCATTTTTAAATTTTTCGAATTGAATCAGTCCATATTTTGAAAAATATATATATTTTCTTAATATATGCCAATGGAATTGAACCGAACCTTTAGTTTCTCCTCGTCAATGAGAGGAGCTCTGCGTTTGAAGTCCGCTGCTCGGCCTCGGCGAATGAATCCAACTTCTTTCAGTATCAAAGTAATCAGATCTAGTCAATGGCAGACTGCATTAAGATTGCAACACGGAAAAACGCCTTGAACCTGCTCGCTGTTCCACTCTGGGCCTGGAGCTATCACAGGAGGGGAGCTTCTGATTTCATCTTTGATACGTAGAAACCTTGAAGCGCACACTGGTTCTTAGCCCTATGCGTTGGTATTAACAACGAGGCAAAAATCTCCGGGATGAGATCAAAGGCGACGGCAGGGCGCGCCTCCACTCTCTTTAGTTTTACAGAGGAGAGCTCAGGAGTTAACAAATATGATACATTTAGCATCGTGGAACATCAGGGTGCGAGTTTGCCGAGCATCTGCCTTTTGCAAAACAGGTCTCCTGGTCCCTGCTCACATCAGATTGTTGCAAGAAGATGAGGGCATGACTTTTAAAAAAAAAAAAAAAAAAAAAAAAAAATAATAATAATATTATTTTCCTATTTAAGTACTTATTTTATACTGTTGGCTTTAACCCCTTCACTCCCCAGACCGAGATAACTTTAGTCTTCAAAGGCTCCATCAGGTGCCCGATATAAAGTTATCTTGATCTGAAGCTGATCAGGACAGAAGTAAATGAAATGTGTTTGTTGCAAATTAATTTTGTTTGATTTTGGGTTCTAGAAGGTGCCCCAAAGTTGTAGCCCTGTGGGCATAATGCTCAAGGTGCTAAAACTGTTTAAAATCGGTTGAAGAATGTCCTGACATATCAGGATTTTCCCAGCCGATCCACAGAGCCACGGGTTGCAGTTCTACCTGCAATAACTCCATTTGGACAGCAGGTGGCATCATCTCCCTGCTAAATAGGTTATTACAGGAAGGAATACATTGGGAATATCCCCAAATATTTCTTACTGTATCATTAGTTCATTGATTAAAAAAGGATTTTCCCACAAAAAAGCACTGGCATCTAGCTGTGTTTTTTTGGAGAAGCGTTTGGTATTGAAGGCGCTAAGAGACCTGGTGGTGACCTGAGCTTAACAAATTTCATGATTTCCGGAGTTAAAAATCGCAAGTAACGTGTTAACTTTTCCCCCCTATCAATTAAGGTATCGTAGCCTGAAACAGCCATTACCCAATGTCACCACGTATTTGATAAGAAAAATGAAAAAGTCATGATTAACACGAATAAAAAGTCAAAATGTCTTATTATCTCGCGAAACAAATAATTACTTTACGCAGAAGTCACCACATTTCAGTTTTTGTTACATGACGGCAAGATGTGTGACTGGTATTAAGGAGCGAAAGGGCATCACCATTATTATGTTAATTTATTTCAGCATTCGCTTTGTCCTACGCTGTTTGTTCGGGGTTTTTTCTTTAATAAATGATCTTCATTCTTTTTAACCACTTCAATGCTAAGGACGCGCTCAGCGCGTCCAACCGCATGTAGCGTTCCGTGCGGTGGACGCGCTCAGCGCGTCCTCTCTTTGGGGCCAGCGTTCGGCCGGGTTCCGGCCGATCGCTGGCCCCCCCGGTGCGGGCTGACATCCTCGATGTCAGCCCAGCACCCGGAACCGCCGCCGGAGTAATTAGGTGTCATCGCGGGAGCGCGATGACACCTAATTCAGGCGCCCCCCCCCGCATGTGCGGAGGAGGCGCCTGAAAGGGAGGGGGGTGAGGTCCTTCGGACCTCTCTCCCTCCCGATCGGCGGCATGCAGGGGGTTAACCCAGGCACCGTTTGGAAGGGCACAGCCTGCCCTTCCAAATGGTACCTGGCATTAACCCCTTGGGGGCCGGATCACGAATCGGCGCCGAAAAGCGCCGGTTCGTGATCCTTTCCTGGAGCTGGCCGACATCTTGGATGTCGGCCAAGCTTCCGGGAATGCCCCCTATCCAATGAACCCCCTATCTCCCGATCCGTGGCAGTTAGATGTTAATGTTTGGTATTGTTGGAACAGCCAGAGCATGGCCGTTCCAACAATACCAAACATGAGTATAAAAAAAGTTCTAAAAAAATAAATAAAATAAAAAAATATTACAAAAAAAAATTATAAAAAAAATAAACAATTTTTTTTTCTTTTTTTTGGTTCCTTAATGCAGCAATATTGTTCCCATTTCAATTATAATGTGAACAATGATGCTGCACTAACGATTTTTGTATGCGCTGCGTTTGTTAAAAATTGTGTAATTTTCCCCAAAAAAAAAATGTAACGAGACCCCATCTCTAATTTTTTTAACAAGCGCACCCCATACAAAATATAACCGCAATTGCTCGCATGTTAAAATGTGAAAAAAAATACACTTTACACGTTGTAAATTATTGAAAATTCATATTTTATTGCATATTTTGTTATAATATACAGACAGGTCATGACGTATACATATGATAATGACATATTATGAATCTGCCGAGTCTGACGGAAAGAATGATATATAATATGTCTGGGTCATATACTAAAATAAGCCTTCAAAACACGTTTAAACATGATGAGCAAAACAGGTAAAAATGACCCCAGCACAGAGGCGGGAAAAGCCTCAGCAGTGAAAGGGTTAAATAACATAGATTTTGAAACTAGAATTTCAGCATGAAAAGTTGGGGAATCATTGCAAATGGGGAATATTTCTCTGTGTCACAATACCTTGGTCTAATCCCAAAAATGTCTGGTTTAGAGAATAAATCAATACGGGCGTCGCATGGAATATCCAATTCTAGCAATACAAAGTGTAACAAACAAGACGGAATAAACAATAAACACCAATACCTGTGAAAAAAGGCAAGTCGACGAGATGTGGGCGAGTGGTACATCACTCCTGCACAAGACGTCAAGCTCTTATCGAAGAGTTCCTGATCCACACTTTTTGGTGGGGTCTGACACATCGATAAACTGGGTGGGCCATACAAGAGCCGCAGACTCAGGCTATTTGGAAGCTTATAGGTATAAAGAGACAGGCAACATCGGGCACGATAGGGTCACTCACGACAGCTGTAACTGGGCGCACTGTGCAGTATGAACTCCCAATCAAGACTCCTTTGTTGAACTGACACATTTAGGGTTCCCAGTCTTTGAATGGCATGACAGGGGATGATGCAGACAACTCAATCGGTGATGTATAATTATTAATTATCGGGATAACTATTCTTATATTGTTGAAGAGCACTACTTTTATCTGTGCTTTATGTGAGAAGGTTAAAAGTTGACATATCTGCAAATATTCCATAAGCTTCGACGAGTACTTGTTTGTGTGTGATGTTATACCGTGTGTGAATGTTTAGAATATCTGAGGTGCTCCATTGAGTCCCTCGATAAAAGACGAGGATAACAGTGGTTATGGCAATACAATCAGTAAACAGTTTAGGTGGCTAAAATGCATCCTTTACCAGACTGAGTTAATTAAGACTTACTTTATACCCTCCGTCAGCTTAATATTTATTATAAAGAAATCAATGAGTTTCAGAGTATAAAACTATATATATATATATACACAAAGTTCAAGCAAAATTCAGTTTTTATATAAAAACCAAATTTCTCTCGAATTTGACAGTTCTTCTTTAATGTCTGAAGTATGAATGACCCACACTGCCCCCTCCATGGCTCTTGCCAGGTGCCCCCTTGACAAAAGGATGATATGGAATACTTGGAAAATCAAATGCGTCATCAGGGGGCCTTACATGTGCAAGAATATAATAATAAACGGTTTATTAGATATTGAATTAACCACTTGGCTGCTAAGGATGCGCTCAGCGCGCCCTGCCAAGTGTTCCTCCTGTGCTACGGACGCGCTGAGCGCGTCCTCCTAGCACAGGAGGCAGCAATCAGCCGGGATTCTGGTTGATTGCTGGCCCCCCTGGTGCGGGCTGACATCTGCATGTCAGCCCGGCACTCCGGGACCCCGGGGTGGGGAGATAGATGTCATTGCGGCGGCGGGATGACATCTATTTCAGGCGCCCCCCCCCGCGCGTGCGGAGGAGGTGCCTGAAAGGGAGGTCCTTCGGTCCTATCTCCCTCCCGATCGCCCGGGTCCTGAGGCTGGAGGCAGGCACGGTTTGAAAGGGCACAGCCTGCCCTTCCAAACCGTGACTGTCTTTAACCCCTTGGGTGCCGGATCACGATTCGGCACCGAAAAGTGCCGAATCGTGATCCTCTCCTGGAGCTGGCCAACATCTTGGATGTCGGACAAGCTTCCTGGAATGCCCCCTGACGACTGGCATCATCGTGCATAGCACGATGTCGCCAGTCCTGGAGTTAACCCCTAACTGCCACCAATGGTGGAGATAGGGTGTTCCAATGAACCTCCTATCTCCCGATCCATGGCAGCTAGGGTTTAGTATTTGGTATTGCTGGATCGGCCAGAGCATGGCCTTTCCAACGATACGAAACCTGACCATGTAAAGATTAAACAAATAAAAATATTTAAAACAAAATATAAAAAAATTAACAAGTTTTTTTTGTTTTTTTGTTTTGTTAATGTAGCAATATTGTTCCCATTTCAATTATAATGTGAACAATGATGCTGCACTAATGATTTTTGTATGCGGTGCGTTTGTTAAAAATAGTGAAATTTTCCCCCAAAAAAATGTAACGAGACCCCAGTTCTAATTTTTTTAACAAGCGCACCCCATAGAAAATATAAACGCAAATGCTCGCATGTTAAAATGTGAAAAAAACTTTATACATTGTAAATGATTGAAAATTCTAATTTTATTGCATTTTTTGTTATAATATACAGACAGTACATGACGTATACATATAATAATGACATATTATGAATCTGCAGAGTCTGATGGAAAGAACGATATATAATATGTCTGGGTCATATATTAAAATAAGCCTTAAAAACGCGGTTAAACATGATGAGCGAAACCGGTAAAAATGACGTCAGCACAGAGGTGTGAAATGCCTCAGCAGCGAAAGGGTTAAAACAGGAATATTTTTAAAATTGAAGTCTATGGGATTCATAAACATTTCCCACTCCTTGTTGGTCAAACATTTCCCACTGATTGTTGGTCAAACATTTCCCACCGATTGTTGGTCAAACATTTCCCACTCATTGTTGGTCAAACATTTCCCATGGCTTCAAATCACGTTAAAACATGAGCAAAAGCGGTAAAAATTAGCTCAGAGCACAGCGGTGAAATGACTAAGCACACAACAGTGAAAGGATTAAAAACGGTTTTGTTTTTTTTTACTTTATTTTCCATTGTTTCTTGTCCCCCAGGGCAGTTCCCAGGACCCCCATACACCTTTTATGACCAATATCTTGCATATATGCCCTCTTGGAGGGGACCTTAATTTTCGAACGTTCGAGCCTCATTGACTTTAATGGTGTTCGAATCGTGGTCAAACTTTTTCGGGTGTTCAAGTTTGAATGCGAACCGAACACGGGGGAGTTCGGCCCATCACTAATTAATATATAGAGAGACAGGCAACATCGGGCAGGATGGGGTCACCACAGCTGTAAGTGGACACACTGTGCAGCACGAACTCCCAATCAAGACTCCTATGTCGGACTGACAAATTTAGGGTTCCCAGTCTTTGAATGGCATGACAGGGATGATGAAGACAACTCAATTGGTGATGTATAATTATTAATTATCGGGATAATTATTCTTGTATTGTTGAAGAGCACTACTTTTATCAGTGCTTTATGTGAGAAGGTTAAAAACTGAGGTGCTCCATTGAGTCCCTCAATAAAAGCCGAGGATAACAGTGGTTATGGCAATACAATCAGTAAACAGTTTTGGTGGCTAAAATGTATCCTTTACCAGACTGAGTTAATTAAGACTTACTTTATACCCTCCGTCAGCTTAATATTTATTATAAAGATATCAATGAGTTTCAGAGTATAAAATTATATATATATTTTTAAATGCAGTTCAAGTAAACTTTTTTTTTTATATATAAAACCAAATTTCTCTCGAATTCAACACTTCTTTAATGTCTGAAGTACGAATGACCCACAATGCCCCCTCCACGGGATCTCCGCTGGTGAAGCATCTGGCAGAGATGCTCCGATCTGGCCGTGTCTGCCCCGTTCCTCGTAGGATCTCGAAAAAAAAAAATTAAAAGAAAATATTGGCAACTGGCTGGAGTTGCAAACACGGAGCTAAGATGAAAAGCTCCCACTTTGACTCAGGGGCACAAAATGTCTCATAGTTTTGATTAAACATGTTTTTCATCAATTAAAGATTGGATTTTATTGCTCGTTAGAGTGATGAATAGGGTTCACTGGTTGGAATTTGTTACACCAGGACCTGAATGCTGTTACAGAGTAATTCATAGCTGCAGGAATGATATCATTACTTTAGCTTTTATTAATGTTTTCCAGCCCTAGCGTGAGTATAATCACTTATCCCAACATCCGGTGTTTTGCTAACAAAGTGATCGACGGTATATTATTATTTTTATCATTAGCATTTTATTTTCTGAAACTTTAAGTACTTTACAACCATTTCATCTCGTACATAAAAGTCATGAATTATCCCAGGGTTTAAGGAAATGGAGACAGTTTCTGTGGGCTGAAAATTGACTAGAATTCCGGTAAAGAAAATGTGAAAAAGTTACGTCAAGGTGGGAGGAAGAAGAATGTCCCAAGTTGACCAATTATAAATAGAAGTTCTGGAAGCCAAAACACAATGCGGACCACTAAATTGAGTGTATAAATTGTAGCAAAACTTTATTGGGAATACAAAAAGATAATACATACAAACGGTCACCACAATTATATATATTGCCCCGGTGGGACATCTTTTCAATCTAACAGGCCAAAATCTCAAAATTAAAATCCTCAAAGGACATTTTAAAGACCACCGTGACCGCAAAACATATGAAATGAAAATGATCACATATTTTAACACTAGAATTGCTGGACTCAATGTGGATTCTGGGTTTTTAACCCATTATCATAACGTCACATAACATTCAAAATTCTGTCTGATGCTTTGTCTCTTTCAGCCTTCATTGTTTTGTGTTTTTGTTTTTTTCTTCTTCCCTTTTTATTTTTCATTCAAGTTGTATGAACTTATCTCTGTTATCCGTTTATTTTTCCATTTTGAACATACCATTTGACTCTCACTTTTTATGACATCTAAATCCCCCCACCCATGTGACCCTTAATGTGCTATTGTTCAATTCTAGGAACTGATCAGTATAGCTTCCAGACCTAAGGAAGAGAGGAATACTCTCGAAAGCTTGTCTTTTAAACATAACGTTAGTCCAATAAAAAGGTATCACTACGTACTGCTATACTCGTGATTTTGGCATCTGGACTGACACGGCCTATCGAATTTATATATAAATGAATACACAACAAAAAACAGAGGAAGAGGGAGGAAGGGAAAAAAATCCCTAACAACCCTCAATAGTCAGGGTATAAACATTAGATTTATAATGTATATTGACACAATATAGAAATTAAAGGGTTAACTTCCTTACCCCCTTATCTATGTGTTGAGGAGTAGTCAGAGCTGGACAGAAGTTCGGCAGGGGGAGGCCTGTCTAGGCTAGAAGTGAATATCTCTATTCCAAACCTGAACACATCTCAAGGACGTGTCTGTTAGCATCCCAATTAGTATATTTCGTTTTCTGGATTGTCCATCACTTCTGGGAATCTTATGAATATAAAAATTATATGTGCCATGTATGCCATTTCCGCTCTATTATGATTGTTTCCTCCTGTGAGCTGCTTCTCTATGATTCGCTGAAAAGTGCCCTGGTTTGACGTGTAATGTTCCCGGTATAAATTCTTTGTTTCCGATTGCAACCCTTCAGTAGAATTCTAACCTGCAACTCGTGTTGTGAGTTATTGAGTTCTATTCTCGCGGTATTATGAAACTGGTTGAGACCGTGATTGGAGTCAAGGCTAGATAACTCCATATATATGGCAGTTGACGAGTGATCACTCGATAAGGTAAAGCAGCGAGTACCATTCTTTCAAGAAATAACATAGACAGGGCACTATTACATTCTTTGCGCGTAATTTTGCGCGTTAGCAAAAATGCATTAACGCGAGGGGAAAGTCCCTTCGCGCTGAACGTCGTATTACGACGTTCGCGCATAAAATGTGCGTTAACGTCTAACGCAAGTGACCCTGCGCAAACCCTGCGCGAGCGAAAGTTCATGCGCGCATCCCATACTTAACATTGTGAGCGCAAATGCGTTCGTGCGCTGGTACGCGGATGGTATTACAATCGATGCGCAAATTCTTATGAAAAACGTTTGCGCGCATAATTGTAACGTCTTTTAAAAGTGTTTGATTCTTTTGTTACAGTGAGGTTTGGGGTTGCTCTATTTGCAGCTTGTTGTACGTCTCTCCAGGTGAATGGAGAGAGATAAGACAGCGGATTTTGAGTCTCCACAGGGGGCACACTAACCTTTCTTTAAAAAGGTGTGATGGCGAGCTTTTGATATGCTAATGAGTGCATTCCGATGCAAAATTAAGTCAACTCAACCTTGGGAACGAGGGGTTAATGACATAGCGGGATTGGATAAGGTACGTTTGAATGGGCACGGCATGGCTGATTCTAGCTTCGAGGATGCTGCTGCTTAATTTTCTCTTCTCTGCAGTGACCCCCTTCTTGTGTTCCCCCTGAGTAAAGACTTTTAACAAGCCCCCCCTGGCATCAGTTAATCAGCACGCTGCAGGCACTTAATGCTCCGTCCGTTAGAGATCACTTCATAATTAAATTGATCAAATATACCCATCAAGAAAGTCATTAATGCATCATCTCTCTGGGCCAAACGAGGCTTCCTAGAATGGCAACCGCAACGTTACTAAAACACACAAACTAAAAATACTTTAAAAATTGGGTTAGCACAGAATGCAAAAAAGTAAATGGAAAAAATAATCACGGTATGAAAATTAGATTAATTTAAATGTTCTAGACAGAACACGCTTCGTTATTGATGAGTTATTGGTGATTTAAAGTCTAGTTTTACCGATCAAAAAACAACTTTTTTTACAAAAAGTAGCCCAATGTTTTTTAATAAATGGATATTTGTTGATTGGATCAATTTTAACACATTTTAAGTTAATTAACTAGGCTTGTGCACCGATTTTTTTTTCGGTTCGATTCGGTTCGATTTGTTCGGATGTTTAAACTTTTCGATTCGGCTCGTTTCGACCGATTTCTGTTTCGATTCGGTTCGGTTCGACTCGTTTTTCGTGTACATTTTTTTTTCGGAATAGCGACCATTTTTCGTGTTTTCGGGTCACTTTGCTCGTTTTTTGTATCGACTTTTCGGAAATTTCGGAAATTTTCATTTTTTCGGAACGTCTGTTCTCCTCGTTTCAAAGTGTCTACGATAATTCTGGCGATTCTATCGTGTTTTTTTTTATTAAATAAAGATCCTTTTTTTCTTATGAATAATTGAATATACATTTCACAACTTCATTTAATCATATTAAAATGGTATGAAAGCCAAGGAACAAAAAAAATGAACAAAACGATTTAAAAAACGCTAAACTGACCCGAATGCCACAAGAAACAAGTGATACGCATTTACAAATACAAAATTTACAGAATCAGCGATATAACCGATAATAGTTAAATATACGATGTCCAGAATTACCGAAATGGAACCGAAATCACGAATGGAACCGAAATCATGAATAGAGCAAAAATTAATTTCGATTTGACACATTTCAAGTCCATTCGAAAAATCCTAAAAATTTTCGTTTCGGCTCGGAAAACTTTTCGGATCTATCGGTTTTCGGGTCCGACTCGATTCGGAAATTCGGCCGAATCCGAAAACACGAATCGGGAAATTTCGTGAAAATTCCGAAATTCCGAAACCCGAAACGCACATTCCTATAATTAACCGCATATTTAAGCTCTACCATGTTTCTGCTGTGTCTCCAGTACCTACCGTGCCCTGCTGTGTTTCCAGTACTTACCGGGCACCATTACATTCTTGGTGCTAACGTTAGCGCTCACCCGAGTGAACGTTAGCTCTGGTGGTCCAAGCGCGGGCGCACCAAATTACAATCCAAACAACCCATTAGGGATTCAGATTTTGCGCTTTTCAGGGCGAGGTTACTGTACTTTGCACTTCCTATACTTAACACGGGGGAGTGCAAAGTGTTAATCAGCGTTAGGATTACAAAATCTTAACGCTAATTACTGTCTGGCTGTGGTTACTGAAGAGTTAACTACAGCCAGGGCCGGATTAACATAGGGGCAGATGGAGCAGCAGCTCCAGTCCCATGCCCCAGAATAGGTCCAGAGAAAAAATAACAATGTCTGCATTGATGGACATTTGGACCTCATTAACTCCAACACCATAGCAGCTACAGGGACATGTGAGTTATCACTGGAAAGGCTAGAGCATGGCCTTTCCAATGATACCAAACAGGACCAGGTTTAATTTAAAAATAAAAATAAAATAATAAATATTTCTTTATTTATTCTTTCTAACACAGCAATATTTTTCACTTCTCAATTATAAAGTGAACAATGATGCTGCACTAACTCACCATCTCAAGTGTGGTGGTGATGGGTGATGGCACGATCCGTTATTACGAATTGTTACACCAAAAACCTAACCCCCCCCCTCACTGCAGCAAAGTGCACTGGGAGGGACTTTGGAACCCTGCGTCACTAATCTTTACACCTCACAAGGTCAAGGGAGGTGTCATTGGACAGGTCAACGTCTGGCCTTTGGATTAATACCAAACATGACCATGTAAAATCTAAAAGAAAGGAAAACCAAAAAAACGTTATCTACTTATTTTTAGTTCCAAAGCGATGGCATTGTCCATTTGTCACGTATAAAAATGAGCAATACCACTGCCATTACTAACCTTCTCATTTCCCACGCTGGGAGCAAGGTCAGTGTTTTATACATAGCCATATTATTCATAAAACAACTTTCTCCAAAACACAAGGGAAATATTAAATTTTTTTGGTTAAAATGTTATATTTTCTCAGAAAAATGCAGTAACAGGATCCCATTTCAATTTTTTTAACAAGAATGCCCTATAGACTATATTACCACAAAGGTTTGGATGATGAAATGTGAAAAAAATATTATACACGCTGTGATGATTGAAATCTGAATGTAAATTTCCTAACACAGTGTCTTCCTGGTTAGATATATCCGTTTCTGCACTATTAAATAACCTAAAATATGCTTTCATATCACAAAATTCCAAAAAAAGCCCCTCAAAATCTTCAGCTCCAGACCCATAGAGATCTTAATCCGGCCCTGACTACAGCTAGGACCTGTTGCTAACCGATTCCGCTGCTGCAGATTCCGTCAGCACCAGCAGAACCCCCCCCAAAAAACCCCCAAAAAAATCAGATACTCATCTTCTATCCCGCGGCGTGGACCGCGGCTTCAACCGCCTCCCCTGGCCGCCGGGTGCAGGGAGAGACTGGGGGAAAAAGTCTTTTTTGTAGAGCAATAATTCTTTTTTTCAGATCCTCAGAGAGTTCTTTGCAATGAGGTGCCATGTTGATCTTCCAGTGACCAGTATGAGAGAGTGAGAGCGATAACACCAAATTTAACACACCTGCTCCCCATTCACACCTGAGACCTCGTAACGCTTTTTGCAAAAACTGAAAATAATAAACGATTGAATAAAAAAGGTAGTGATTTTAAACCTGTTGACCTGAACCACCGAAAAGCTGACATTTCGGTGCAGTTCGGCATTTTGCGAATAGATTCACCATTACCTCTCTGTGGGACCATTTCGCAGCCGCTGAAGGATGCCTAATTGCAGCGATCTGAGGTGAAATGCACTGTGCTTTGCTGTCAGTTGGCCAATATTTCAAGAACTGACAGCTTTCTGAAAAGACGAACTGCCACGAATTTGCACCGTACAGTGAAATTCATCGTTTGGTGCAATTCAGTGGCGAGTTCGGTGCTCTTTGAATAACCCTTTGTGTGTCAAACACAGAGGTCAAGTCGAAGAGGAACATGTTGGAAAGCAGTTCCTCTCCTATTTTCTCAGAAGGGACAGGGTTTCCTTCTGACCCACAGACTGAAGCTTTAATTAGATTCCAAACATGTTTATTTATTTGGGTGCCAAAACAATATGGGGCCATTTTATGATCATCACGCTAAAACGGGGACGCTAAAGAGAAAAACCTGCACCTGCTCCCGTTTTAGCGCGATATTACGTTGCCGGCATTAGACCAGCAGCATGTACCATAACATGGCGCTAAGCTTTAGGATGCTCGAGGCAGCATTAATTGCCACCGCGAGCATCCCCTCGATGGAGTCCATTGGACTCCATTGAGGCTAATGCTGCTGGTCACATGACCTGCAGGATCTCGCCTCGTGAGATCCGGCAGGTCAGTGGTGTGATTTGCAGAGGAAGACTAGGGGGATGTTTTTTCCCGACACAAAGACTAAAGCAATGGCCAGTAGGGAGATCTAGTTTAAGCAAAATCCCAGAGGTTGGAAGTGGTTTGATGGAATCCTGGGAAAAATAAGGGAAACAACACAGTGTATATAACAAGACACTACAATAAATACATCATGTAATAATAACATACGCAGGCATCAGGGAATAGGTGTTACGTCAAGGATCTGAACCAGGACCAGGCAGCGCCGTCCTCGCTGCTTGCTGATCGGAAGCCGAATGATATGCATGCCCGCGGTGGTCATGTGGATGGCCAAGGGGCAGAGCACGGACTGATGACGCAGCTCTGCCGAGTTTAAAGTCAGTCTGTGAAGGCAGACTCATTGCCCCGACGTGGTTCCATATCCTTCAGTGTTTCCTATATATTTTGGTATCCTGTGTATGACTGGTTATTAGTAATGAACCTGTTTTGTGTATGACTCTGGCTATCTGTAACGAACCTGCTCTGTGTATGATTCTGGCTATCCATAATGAACCTGCTCTGTGTATGACTGGCTATCCATAACGAACCCACTTTGTGTATGACTCTGGCTATCCATAACAAACCCGCTTTGTGTATGACTCTGGCTATTCATAACAAAGCTGCTCTGTGTATGACTCTGGCTATTCATAAGGAGGCCGCTCTGTGTATGACTCTGGCTATTCATAATGAACTCGCTCTGTCTATGACTCTGGTTATTCCTAACAAACCCGCTTTCTGTAGGACTCTGGCTATTCCTGACGACCCTGCTCTGTGTACCGACCCAGCTATTCCTGATGGCCCTGCTGTGTGTACCGACTCGGCTATTCCTGACGACCCTGCTCTGTGTACCGACCCAGCTATTCCTGATGACCCTGCTCTGTGTACCGACTCGGCTATTCCTAATGACCCCGCTCTGTGTAACGCTCTTGGCATAAGGCTGACCATCTCTCCAGGTGCTAAGATCCCTGTTATATCGACCAATTATATCCTCACATTCTGGTGTCTGTTAACCCTTGCTGGGTACTTGACAATCTGTTCCCTGTAGAAAGTTAGTGTTAACGACCATTCAAGAATCAGAGGGGTAGATAGTATACTGTGTACAGGGACCAGTATCATAGACCCAAGGGGGATCCGCCACAATAGGGCACAGAAAACACAAACACCCTGCACCTAAGACTGCAGGCACAGAGTGACTAACATAGGAGAGGGCTGGAAAACAATATAAAACATCAGGAACGCACCTCCCAAAAGCATCTCTAGGTCCATGTACCCCAAGTCCAAAGTGAGTCTCGTCACAGCAGTGAACGCATGGGACAGACTTCTAGCATCACAGGTGCTATAAAAAGCTGCAGTTGTTTTGTTGCCTGGAGTTTTCCAGTATGTGTTTTACTGTCCTTAGGTTATATCTACAGCATAAATTTACATCTCACCCTAACGAATATTAGAAAATGCTAATGACTAGCTTTACCGGTTTGTTTACAAATATAATTTGCATCTCGAGATACGTAGAGCAGCGCCGTCTGTCAGGAACCTTTGAACACTCGCTTTTAATATGTTTAGAGAAACCTTTACTTGTTTATTATTTTTTTTGCCGTCTTGAAAAGTTTCCCCAGGAAAGAAAAAAATATATAATTTCCAAGCTGAAGGCAAGAGCTGAATTATTAAACTGTCTGGTATTTCTTTACTCAGCCATCACCAGCACGGTACGAGCCGGAATCCCAGGTGGAAACATTTTACTAACCTCCTAACCCGGAAGATTTGCTTTATTCATTTAATTAGAGAGATAAATCCTTGGGTTATTTTCCGAGAAAAAAAACTTTTCTTTCTTTGCCAAAGGGATTTTTTTGTGTTTATCTGTTTGTTTTCATGCTTATACACAACGTGCGCTGCGTATGATGAAGGATATAATTTAATTATACTCAATGGTGCCATTTCAGTAAAAAAAAAAAAATAGTAATAAAGTCTTAAATCGGATATAGCGATTTTAATCTGTTTTGTTTCGTTCTGACAGAAAACCCAACTAATGTTATTTTTCGTGCGGCGGCTGGTGGGGAACATCTTCTATAATTAGACCAAAGGTGATGTGTCCTGCCAAGTCTAGAAGAATACTTTACATGATGCTGAACGAGTCGATTGCCCATTAGGGTTCTTGGTGAAGAAGCAGAAAAACGGGAACAAAACGTCCAAAACGCACAGCTGGGTTATTCCGATTTTATACTTCATTGTAGCGGAAAATAGTAAACGTTAGTCCAAGGCACAGATGTGCATTCGTTTCGGAAAAATTTGGAATTCGGAATGAAATTTGATCATTCGTATTCGTAAGTACTTCCGAATAACGTATCGATACAATACGAAAACGAAACGATATGATACGAAACTAAACAAAATGGTATATAACAAATTTATTTCGTTTTACACTGTGTCATCATCATAAAAGAAAAATTTGAATAATTGATATCAGCTATCGAAGTTGAAATGAACTATCAAATGGATATCAACTATTGTATATCAACTATTGAATTTGAAATGAACTATCAAATGGATATTATCAACTATCGAATTCCGATTCCATACGAATCCGATACGATAGAAATTGAAATGAACTATCAAATGGATATCAACTATCGAATTCCGATTCCATACGAATCCGATACGATAGAAATTGAAATGAACTATCAAATGGATATCAACTATCGAATTCCGATGCCATACGAATCCGATACGATAGAAATTGAAATGAACTATCAAATGGATATCAACTATTGGATATCAAATATCGAATTTGAAATGAACTATCAAATGGATATCAACTATCGAATTCGATTCAATACGATACGAATCTGATACGATAGAAATGAACTATCAAACGGATATCAACTATCGAATTCGATTTGACACGATACGATACAAACCAATCTGAAATGAAACGAAATACGAAACAAAACAAAATTAGTTACGAAATTCCGAAAACAAATTATTTAAAAACGTAATGAAACGAAACTAAACAAAACAAATTTTTCAGCCATGCACATCCCTAGTCCAAGGTGAAGGAGGCTCGGCAACTGGTGATCGTTCATAGAGTTCTGGATTGTTTCTTTGTAGTGAGTGTATGAGGGTCTACCACTCATTCAACATTGGGTTCCATTTCTCTCCATTGGCAGATTTTTTTTGGGGGGGAAAGCATCGGCAGGTTTTGGCCAACATTTTTTCAAAATATTGCAAACGCAATTGGGGGGAAAAAATAATTAAAAAATAAATAAATAAAAATAATAAGAAAATACATTTTAAAAAAACATCTGCAGCTTAATTTACATAAATTGGGTGATTTTTATTTTTTTGGCTCCAAAATTTGTTCATTTACAGTGGGAACTGAAAAAAAGGTTGTTGGTCTGGTGAAGAAGAACCAGAAGGAAGTGGTGGCCATATCCAGAGGTCGGTTTGTGGCGTTTATCCCCAAAAAACCTCCTGAACGCTGACTAAGGAGCTATTATAGGCTCTTTGTTCAACTTTACACAAAAGTATAGTCTTGTACATGGAGAAATACAGCACGTATAGAATGGAATTTGTTCAACGTCCGTTTCGATTCATTTCGAATCCATTATGATGCTTTAAAAAATATATATATATAAATTTTGCTTAATTAGTGTTTGATTATGGTTAGATGAGGGTTAAAAGCTAGGGTTATTAGTGTTTCTGTGCAATTTGTTCATAGGAATCATTCATGAAATGGTTCTCTATGGCAGTGGTTCCCAACGGCGGTCCTCAAGTACCCCTAACAGGCCAGGTTTTAAGGGTCACCTTGGGAAAATGCAGACTGAATCCTGCAATCACTGAGCAGCAAATCATATCACCTGTGCGGTGCTTCAGCTATCTGGAAAACCTGCCCTGATAGGGGTGCTCGAGGACCGCGGTTGGGAACCACTGCTCTATGGGACTAGTTCATTGCAGCCGAAGTGCGCCGATCAGCACTCTATTTCACTGTCACTTGGCCTGTGGTGCTGAATCCAATAGATTCAGCACCACAAAGGTTAATAGTCAGGGGAATCGGTTTTCTCCTGTGTGAAACGTCATAACGAATCGATTCGTTTTTATGAATCGATTCAAAATCATTTGTTATATATCATTTAGTTTTGTTTCCAATGCTTTTCGGATTAAATCGATACGTTATTGCAGGAAGATGCATCTAAGCACACGTAAGGTATCAGCAACACAAAATAAACACAATAAGACCATTTCATGTTTTGGTGGAAGTGGCCTTTTAGGCTAGGGTCAGACTGAGGCAGTGCGAACGCGCGTGCAGGCGCACTTAATCACGGCCGTAGTAGCAGCAGATGCCGGGCAATGACGGCCAATATACGAAGTACGGTCGCACAAAAGTCCGGCTGCGCAACGCAAGTGGAAAATGAACGCATTTTTTCGAGAACGTGAAACCGCAGGTACTGACGTACAGAGTGCGCTGCGTCCGCATAGCGGCGTGTGTGCGTGATTAGGAGACGTCAGACGCTGCTAATGTCCGGCCAACATAACGTCCAGACACAAGTGTTTTATTGATGATCCATACAAAATCACGGACGAAAATGCGCATAGTATGACCACTATCACGTATTCTGTGAAAAAATGCGTCCATTCGTTCGAACGCACTTTTTCACAGACAACATAAAAATGCGTTCGTCTGACCCTAGCCTAAATGGGCACATCTCGGATTCTGAGCCACCAGATCTTAATTTTTTCAACAGATCTTCCGCTTAAAAAAAAAATAAGAAGAAAAAAGAAGCCTAGGAGCTGGGGTTGTGGATATAAATGGCTCCAGATGAGGATTATTAAAGCAATTCATCTCTGGCTCCTCTTACCAAACTTCTGCATTTTCCCCGTCCCTCATCCCTTATGTAAAGTGACCCAATTGCAAGTTATAAATGCCAGCCATCACTTGAGCTTGCCAATTGTGTCCTGATGACATAAATGCTCCAAGAAACCAGGTGCCAAGGCTTATTAGCACTTGATCTAAACACCCATTCAGGAATCCGAGATTGTTCGGAAGAGGCTCAGATATGCAAATTCACATCCGATCCCTTCATAGCATCGCTCTTGCTCGCTCAGCTGTGCCCACTCAGCTTTTCCGTAGAGTGGCAGCCTCTTCATCTCTGGCGCGCCGACTTGGATGATTCAGCATTTCTTCACTTAGGCTTTTTATTAATTATTTATTCCTCTTTTTTTATTTTAACAAGTATTTTCTCTCATTAGCTTCTCCCAGACACTCGTTTTGCATTTTCTACGAGCACCACCCAGGTGGCAGAAGGTAATTAGCGAAGATATATAGGAAGGACTGAATGACTGAAGAAGAGTCTCGAACGGCAGAGGGTTCCTGGGCCAGATCACAACCTGGACGCCAAGCACGACAGTTGACCGGCACAGCATAACTGTGCTTATTTTTAACACATCCTATTCCATCCTAGAAGCGAGCTCAGTTTGTGTCTCGAATGTAGCGCCAGGTTACTGTACTTTAGTGTGCCTTATACTTTGTATTGAAGACCCTAAGGTGGCCCCAGCTGATGGAGAATGAGCTACTCCAACCATCTCGTTCTCCATCTGAAGGTTTGAATAACGTCTTTCATTCCCTGGTGTTACCTGATATTGCTCACTACCATGTCATGGCAAGCAGACTTGTACCTGTCACGGTGGCACCAGGCTTGGGCCATGGTGGGGTCTTTGTACAGTAGGGATGTGCGTTTCGGGTTTCGGAATTTCGGAATTTTCACGAAATTTCCCGATTCGTGCATTCGGATTCAGCCGATTTCACGAAAATATTCAGATCCGAATTTTCCGAAAACGAAAACTTTACGAAACAAAACTTTGTACGGAATTTTCGAATGGACTAGAAATGTGTAAAATCGAAAATCATTTTCGTTCCATTCGTAATTTTGGCTCCATTCCTGATTTCGGTTCCATTTCAGTAATTTCGGACAACATATATTTTGGTTATATCGCTGATTCTGTAATTTTGTATCATTCCCATCTCAATGTATCCTTCTTGTAAAACATGAGAAATCTCAATGGCAGAATTATCGTATCGACAGAATTATCGTATCGACAGAAATATCGGATCCGAAAAACCATTAGTTTACGTCAAAACGAATAGACACTTTGAAACGAGGAGAACAGATGTTCCGAAAACACGAAAATTTCCGAAATTCTGAAAAAGTCGATACGAAAAACAAAACGAAAACGAAACGAACCGAAACGGGAATCGGCCGAAATGAAAATTTACAAAATACGAACGAACCGAACTGAATCGAACCGAAAAAAAAATCGGTGCACAAGTCTATTGTACAGGAAAAAGTTAAGCCCTTGAGGCAGTTTAGCTGCTGGCTGCAAGGACAGCTCACAACACACCGATATACACAGATACAGGGCAGGATGTAACAAGAAGAACAGGAGAACACAGAAGAAATCTAAAGGAATCCCTAACACTGGGGTACGTTCCTTGAATGGTCTTCTGCCTAAGGAATCCTAAGAAGAGAATAACAGAGGCAAGAGAACAGGAAGGTTGAGGGTTAAACAAGACAACCAGCAACAACACAGGGAGCCCTGAACAGAAATGAGGTCCCATTACTGGCCTCTGAGCTAAGGATAACTATATACACAGAACATGAAACAAAGAACAAATATAGAATGGTCAAGATCGGAGCCAAAGGAACAAGAACCAGGAAGGAACGTCAGGGAGCAGACAAAAAGAATAGTCAAGCTATATGCCAAAGATTATAAACCAGAAAGTCCAAGACACTAAGCATGAATGTAGCAACACAGGAATCAGCAACATGAACCATCAGGGACAGGATACAGGAACCAGAACTCCTGCAAGAGCAATCAGGATCTCTGCTGCTTGCATCTTTATAGTGAGCAGGTCTGGGTAATTGGGACATGTGATCCCAGACCTGAATAACCACATAGAAACCCAGGGGCGGCACAGTATGGAATGGCTATCCCAGAACAAGAAAAAGCTGGCCCGGATCCCTCTCACCACCAGGAGACCTGGCTGGAAGGTGGAAACCTGCCAGTAGCACTCAGAAGACCTCTCCACCAAGTGACCTTGGCCATGACACCTAGTGATATGGACGTGGCCATCTCACAATATGTGTAAAAAATACTCTGATTGTAAATTCTGGTCATTTTAGAGTTTTTGGTTAGTACATTCACCTTAATACCTTTCTGGTAAAAGAAGCATTTTAGCAGGTTAAACTATTTACTTATTTTCTGCATGCAATGAGTTAATCCAACAGTATTTATTCAGCAGCCTTCAGGATACAGCAGGGTCAGCTTTCTGCTCCTTGTATTCCTGCTTCAAGCCAGAGGGTTGAAGCTTTTGATATTCAGTGCATGGAGAAGAGCATTGGTATCAGGTTACAGAGTGAAAAGAAAAGCTCAGTTTGAAAACTACTCTATTACTCAGTAAAGAATGTTTATTTGTCAATCCTTTTACCAGAATTAAAGGAACACTACATCTTACATAGACTGTAACTAGATTACTTGTGCATTGCAAATAACACCACATTACAGAACACATGCTGCTGTTTTTTTCTTTGAAGAAATTATATGTAAAAAGGAAAACTAAAATTATATTTTTTTAATCACTTGTTTGCATTCTGTGGATTTTTTCCCCAAGATGCAACATTTACCAAAATCTGTGCAAAAGCTTTACTTTGCTGCCTTTGTTTATCTAATCTACAGTATTTAACAGTTAATGAAGTGGGAGAGGGAATTTTTAGAGAAGGCTGCAGGGGTTGTATTTTGCTGTGTTCTCCAGGCTACCTGAGATATTTGATTGATTATATATCACTATTGCCCTTGAAAAAGTCTAGCAATAGACGAAACGCGTCGGGCTTCTATCATTTTATATCTTACATGTTATTTTCAATAAAAGGTCCTATTTTAATTGGATTGATCCAATCATTACTGATTGTGGAGAGGTAGAAAAAGGCTTCATATAGACTCGGTTCTCGTATACACCTATACATCTAAAATGTACTGAAGCCTTCGTGTGTTTTCGATACCTGAGATAAGAGCTGGCAGCTGAATGAGATCAGACAGGAAGCTTAAAAGACTTCTAATCTGTCCCATGGTGATGTCCTTTGAATACACCCCACACAATACAACGATGTGCGTCGGTGACTGACCCATTCACTCCATTCTATGGCCAAATCCAAACAGTGAGGAGCAAGTGATGGAAAGGTACAACACGAAATACCACACAATGGATGCGCCCAGTGACACATATAGAGGAAAATATCACACAATGGATGCACCCAGTGACACATATAGAGGAAAATATCACACAATGGATGCACCCAGTGACACATATAGAGGGAATATCATACAATGGATGCACCCAGTGACACATATAGAGGAAAATATCACACAATGGATGCACCCAGTGACACATATAGAGGAAAATATCACACAATGGATGCACCCAGTGACACATATAGAGGAAAATATCACACAATGGATGCACCCAGTGACAAATATAGAGGAAAATATCACACAATGGATGCGCCCAGTGACACATATAGAGGAAAATATCACACAATGGATGCACCCAGTGACACATATAGAGGGAATATCATACAATGGATGCGCCCAGTGACACAT